>SJYT01046617.1:0-70407 GCA_006410635.1 Cephalophus harveyi | reverse complement strand
TGTCATCTGCATATCTGAGGTTATTGATATTTCTCCCGGCAATCTTGATTCCAGCTTGTGTTTCTTCCAGTCCAGCGTTTCTCATGATGTACTCTGCATATAAGTTAAATAAGCAGGGTGACAATATACAGCCTTGACGCACTCCTTTTCCTATTTGGAACCAGTCTGTTGTTCCATGTCCAGTCCTAACTGTTGCTTCCTGACCTGCATACAGATTTCTCAAGAGAGATAAAGTGGAACATAGTCAAAGAAGCAGGCCTCAGGTACCCAGGAACATTGTCTTAAGGGATGAGGGAGGTTGTTTGTTTTTATGAGGTATGGATATGGTTCAGAGAAAAGGTGATTGTTGGCCCTGGAACTGCTTCTGGTTTAAGAAAGATCCAGCTTGCTTTTTTCTGACCATAAGCCCCAGAGATGGGAGATAGAAGGTGGGATAAAAGGAAGAATTGTTAAACAATTACAGCAACTCTAGGATGGAGAAGCTTGCCTAGGTAGGTCATGGGTGTCCAGTCACATGTGGGAGAGTGTGTGAGCTGAGGCTGGGAGGCTGTGCAGAGGTTCACGTAATGAATAGGGAATTAGGACCATTCTTCCCCCTGCCCTCATATTCCATCATTTTAAGTTTCTTCCCAAGACCAGAGAAGACCCAGCTTCACTGCCTTGCAAGGGAGGACCTCTAGCTTTGGAAAAGTATCCTACAGGGAGGGAAAAGAATCTCGAGCTGGGAGGAGCAGGGCCCAGGGAGAGAGGGAGGGACAACCATCCTAGGGGGTCCCCTCACCCAGATGTGGGCCTCTGCCCTGGCCCAGGTTAATCTGTGGGCTCTGTCCTGCTGGGAGGGAAAGCTGCCTTCCTCCCACAGCACCCGCAGGCACGAGCAGCCAGGTTCCTCGGTCAATGTCTCCAGCCCTTGATAGGTGCCCTTGATCTTTGTGGCCTCCAAATGCTGTTCTGAGACCTGAGCCGACTCTGTGAGTGTCCCCCCTGGCTGGACTCAACATAAGGGCAGTGACTGGGGATTAGTTGCCAAAACCCAAAGGCCTTTAGGAGGTTTGAGCGGGAGGGAACGTGCGTATACCTGTGGCTGGTTCATGCTGATGTATGGCAGAAACCGGCACAGTGTTGTAAAGCAATTACCCTTCAATTTAAAGTACATAAATTAAAAGAAAAATAAGGCATTGTTTTGAATAAAAAGGAGGGCTTTGTGCTGTCATTGCCAGAAGTTAGCCCTGTCCCTCCAGGTGAAAGAGCGACATGGCCTGGGGGCCACCCAGGCTAGGTCTTTAGTGGGAGGAGAGAGCCCCCCCACACCCCCCATCCTCCTGAGTCAGACTTGTCCTTTCTCTTGGCAGGGGAGGGACTCTCACCATCCACGGCACCCATGCGTGGTGTCTAGGTTGCTGCCGACTGCTCACCGTGTGTGTGCTTGTCGGGGGGCAGGGTCACGTCTGTATTAATATGTTGTAGGTATTGGCCATCCATCCGGGTAGCCGTCCTCAAGAGCCCCTACATGTTCTGTGGTGATTCTGAAGGGTTCCCTTTCACTCTCTAGATCATTTCACTTGCTAAGACTACTATTTGAAGGCCCTCCTTGAATCCGCCTTAGGGAAAAAGAAAAAGCAGATGAATAACTGGGAGGGTCCAGTTACTTAAATGACGTGAAATGTTGAGAAGACGTCATCTGCTCATGCATCCATTACCAATCATCCACCCAACCATTCATCAACCAAAGATTCATCTATAAATCCATCCACCCATCATCCATGAATCTATGCATCCTCACATCTATTTATTCATCTATCCATCATCCAGATACCCATTTGCTCAAACATCCACCCATCCACCTGTTTATCCATTTGTCCATCCATCCATCCATCCATAAATCCAACCATTCATCCATCTATCCACTTATCCATCCATCCATATTTATCCAGATATCAACTCATCTAATCATCCATTTATCATCTATGAATCCACCCTTCATCCTAATTGTCCATCTGTCCATGTTTTTGTCCATTATCTGTCATGTCCACCTCTTTTAGATACTGTGATGTGCTGCCCGGACCACTTTGCAATGAAGAATTTCTGGTCCCAACAGCTAGGAGGACTGGTGTCAAAGAGCCTTTAGAGATCAGTTCCTTTAAGGCTTATCTCAGCTGCAGAAAGCTGCCTTGCTGAAGATCATGCCTTTTCCCAGGGTAACCCATATCCAGTGATTGATAAATGTGTGCGTATAAAGGTCTGGCTGTCTCAATCTATGAGGACAGCTCTGAAGGTCTATTTTTGCTCCAGAGCTCTATGCAGTGTGGACCAGATTGCTGTCAGACTGCATTGCAGCTTGACTTCCCCTCTGCCAATCCTGCTTCCTTCCCCTTCCTTGCACAGGTGTTGATCCCAAGGACATTCTCTGTAAACATCCTGCACACCAGACTCTGCCTCCCTGCTTCCCAGGGAATTGAATCTATGACTTTGACCCTATTCTTTCATTAAAAATGCATTCCTCCATTCATGTATCCTTCCATTCAATACGTACTTACCTTAAACTTTCTATCTGTACAAGAGTTGGGCATTATCAAGGATGAATATACATGAATCAAACATGGGCCTTGCCCTCAAGAAGTTCACAATATTAAAGGAATGATTAGACCTGTCCACCAATGGTTCCACTGAAGAAGTCAAAATGAGGAGTGGTCTATTCAGACTGAGGGGGTCAGGGCCAACTTCCTACCGGAGGTAGCACCTGAGATGGGCCATGAAGGATGGGGAATGGGAAACTGAATAATGTTATGTGGATTTGGGACAAAAGTGCCTTTTTACATAATAAGAAGAGCCCATGCAAGGGGAGTTTAGGGGAGGATGGATACATGTATATGAATGGCTGAGTCCCTTTGCAGTTCAGCTGAAACTGTCATAACGTTGTTAATTGGCTATACCTTCATACAAAACGGGCTTCCCTTGTGCCTCAGCTCTGCCTGCCATGCAGGAGACCTGGGTTCAATCCCTGGGTTGGGAAGATCCCCTGGAGAAGGCAAAGGCTACCCACTCCAGTATCGTGGCCTGGAGAATTCCATGGACTATATAGTCCATGGGGTCGCAAAGAGTCAGACACGGCTGAGCGACTTTCACTTTCACTTAATACAAAATACGAAGTTAAAAAAAAAAAGAATATCCTGTGCAAAGGGAAGTAGGGTGCAAAATGAGAATTAGCTACCCAAAGGGAAGAGGCAGGTGTGACAGCTGGATGCAGCTGGATGTTGGATGACCTCATGACATCCGCTTCCTCTGGCCCCCCACCATGCCCCTTCCCTCAAAGCCCTTCCTTTGCTCCCAGCTCTTCATCCCACCTGCCTCTCCCCTGTCCCTGCAGGAGGCACGGTTTGGTCACCAGCCAAAGCTCTGCGGTCTGGCCGTGAGGGAAGGATTTGGAGGACACAGCCAAGAGGAGGGCAAGATTCTTTCCTGGCTGCAGGGAGAAGGAGGTATTGGCCTGCTTGCAGGCTGTTTTATCCAAGACTGCTGGTTCCCTAGAAGGCTGCTCCATCTCACTTTTGGATTAATAAGAAACCAGATGGGCCCAGCTGGTTGGTGAGCGTCATGTGCTAATGAGGCCAAGCTTGCAGCATGACCCCTGGAAGGGCTTTGGAGCTACACGGGCAGAAAGTCTGTTCATAGCTCTCTGACCCAGGCACAGATGGTGAACTTGACCTTGGCCAGGTACACAGTCCCTGGTTCCTGACATCGACTAAGCCTTAACCCTGATCACAAACAGCCTTGTGTCTTGCTGCAGAATGAGCTCCAAACACCAATCAATCAATTAATCAACCATCTGACAGCTCACTATGGAAGAACTTGTGGAGCTGCTGAGTGCTGTTCCAGGATGGTTGGCGGGGGTGGGGGTCAGGTCAGGGCACTGCCTTGGTGGCTCATGCTTGCCAGGCACAGCAGCCAGGCTCTGCAAGTTCCAGGTGGCACACCTGGGTCCAAGAGAGGCAAGCTCAGGGATCTGGCTACCACTTACAGTCAAGAAGGACCTTCTGTCTTTTGACTTCCCTGAAATGCAAAGTGTTATTCTCTTAGAGAGTGAGGTCCCTGTCTGAAGAAGTGTCTCGTAGGCAGCTGTTGGATAATCGTCATGACTCTTAAAGAAGATGTTCAGATTGACTGGGGCCTCCCTTGGGTGCTCCATTTGCTGGGTGCATGACCTCGGGCAATGACCTGCCTTCTCAGCCTCGATTTCCACTTCAGTACAAGGAAGATTAGGAAGCATGTACTTCCTGGTCTTGTAGCAGGCCCTCGATAAGACTCTGCACGTGAAGTATTTGTATTATTGCTCTAAGACCATTCACAGAAGAAGAGTTGTTGAGATTTTTGTGTTTCAGGCATTTGAGAAGGGTTCCAGTGAGTCCTAACTTAAGTCGGACTCTTTGATGACCCCATGGACTGTAGCCCGCCAGGCTCCTCTGTCCAGGGATTTCCCAGGCAAGAACACTGAAATGAGTTGCCATTTTATTCTCCAGGGGATCCGTGGGTTCAATCCCTGAGTTGGAAAGATCTCCTGGAGAAATAAATGGCAACGAGTCAGACATGACTTAGTGACTAAAACAACCAGTGAGTCCTGCCCCTCTTAGCAAATGGCCACGGTTAAGGATCCGCCTGTGGGCTGGAGAGAGGCGGCAGGGCTGTGAACTCCACAACCCATCACACTTCTAACAAATCTGGCTCCTTGTCCTTCTGTCCTGAAAAGTGAGAGAGGCCAGGGACTCTCCATCCACGGGAGTACCAGGATAACACTCCCATCCTCCCACCCTCCACTCAGGCAGGCTTAATGCCATTCCGCAGCCTCAGTGAGATCTGGGGCCTCTCATGGTTACTATGGCGACTGTGCTGGGAGGAGCAGGGCGGGCCTGAAGTGGGGATGGGAAGCCTGAGTTTCCACGGCAGTGCAGCTCTCTGTTAGCTGTGCAGTTAGGATCCCCGGTGGGGGTGGGGCTGGGGGACAGGATGCTCAGGTGAGCCCACCTTCCTGAGACCTGGGTCCTCGGCCCTCACAGTTTTGGGGGATGAGCCCCAGCTCAGGGTCTTCCAGCTGCCCGGCTCTTGCTCTTCACAGGGGCTCTCACCAGGAGCCCAGCTGTCACCTGTCCTTCACTCTGATCCTTGCTCTCCTCTAAGACTTCACAATGATCTCACTCTGTCCCCTGTAGCAACTCTGACTCAGGATGCACCCAGGGCTCTCCCAAATTGCCCTGCACCCAACCTGCTGCTGGGGAAAGAATATGAGAAGGCAGGATGAGTTTACTGCAATTCAACTGTGGTTGGGTCTCCCCTCTACTTAAAAACCTTTAGTGGCTGCCCAGTGCCCTCAGGATAATGGCCAACACTTTATCACAGCGTACAGGCCCTTGGTACCCGCTCCCTTCTACCTCCTGGTCTCCTTTCTTGCTGTTTCCCACCTCATCCCCTGGGCTGTGACACATGGGGAGTCTTGGTGCTTCTGGAAGGGTGCACTCTCTCACCCCTGGGCCTTGGCCTCTGCTCTTTCCCTTCTTCCTGGACACGCTGTCTGCTTACCTGGCTGCCTCCCACACGTTCTCTTCATCTCAGCCTTGACGGCACGTCCCCCGGGAAGCTCTCTGCAGGATTAGCAGCCCTTCTGCTCCCAGAACACCAGCTTTTCATTAAGCACAAACCCTTGCCCACTTACTTACTGTCTTCATCTCCGGGGTGCCCCACTCCCAGCGCGTGGCTTGGGTCTGTGTGCACAGGAGGTGCTTGGTAACAGTTGTGGAATGAATGAGTGAATGAATAAAGGAGGGCCCGTCTGTCCTGGGCCAGCTCTCCTGGGCGAGGTGGTGCTGTGGCAGAGCCTGGCACCTTTGGGGGTGGAGGAGAGACTGGGAGGTCCCTAAGGCGTAGTGCCCCAAGCTTCAGAGAAAAACCCCAAACACAACCCTAGGTAGCTGGGTCCCTTGCCTCAGGGAAGAACTGGAACTCTTTTAAACAGCAGGCCTTTGGGAACTGGGTCAGCCACTGGGTCTGTCTTCTCCATGGAGAATCGAGCAGTGATAAAAAGGACTTTTGTAAAAGAAGAAAGGAAACCCAGAAGAGCTTAGCAAAGATATGCAGACACATGGCAAAATCTTTGAGGCGATGCGTTACATGTGAAAAGCAGAATGCAAAGCTCTGGGCCCTGCAGGTCACATGTATGTGACTGTGTGCTCAGGCAGGTGAGACCTGGGGGAGGAAATAAACAGCGAACGTTCCACCCAAGTCAGAGGCTGACAGAAGCGGGGATCCGCCACAAGGGACACAGAGGGAGAGGAGGCGAGAAGGCCGCCCAGCTCTGAGAGGCAAGGGCCTCACCCCTCAGAGTCCCGGACGGAGAGACTGTCTCGGTCTCCCGTGTCTTCTGCCTCCCCCTTGACTGCCTTAGGGGCCCGCTGGCCCCTTGGAGAAGGCAGTGCGGACTGGCCTGGGGCTCTCGGAGCAGGGCTGGGCCCCGAGGAGGGCGTGGCCAGTGGCCTGTGCCCCGCTTGGTGCAGGCCGGATCTTTCCTGGCTTCTCTCCTTCCTTCCCTAGGCCTGTCTATGCCCCCACTGACCCCTCTGTCTTCCCCAAGTGCCCCTGCCCTGCGTCCCTAAAGGGCCCGTCCTGAGGTTCATTTTCTTTCAAGGGCTGTGTTGCCCTCTCCCATTCCTGAGCTTCCTCATTAAGTACACGTGGTTAGTAACTTGCGTCAGGGTTCTGGTAAGAATTAAAAGTAGTAACGACGAGTTTTCTGCGCCTAGCATGTGTTAACGTACCGCAAATGGTGGGTTTCGTTTGTTTGTTTTTCACAAGGGAGGAAGAAAGAGGAACAAGGAGTGTCAGAAGAGGTAAAAATATAAGGATTTTTTTCCTCATTAAAAAAAATTGTTTAAAGGATGATTTGTATTATGATGTTTATCATATGAATAAAAGTAAAATGTTTGCAACAGTCCTATAAAGAAAAGAAGGGAGAAATGGAAGTAAAGTGTTTTAAGAGTTCTTAAACAAATTAAAGCTGTGTATTTTAAACCTTAGAATAACTGCTAAAAATTCAAAAAGAGGTACAGCTAATTAGCAAACAGAGATACAATGGAATACTATAAGAACACTCAGCTGGTCCAAAAGAAGGTAGTTAAAAAAGAAAAAGGAACAAAGGACAGATGAGACAAATGGAAAACAAATATCAAGATAATAAATTTAAACCAAACGTATCAATGATTACAATTAAATATAAATGCTCTAAACATTTCAGTTCAAAGGTAGAGGTTATCAGACTTCATAAAAAAGCAAGACCAAACTATATACCATCTACAGAAACCTCATTTTAACCTTAAAGACACAGGTTAAAAGTAAAAGGATGGAAAAATATACACTAAGCGCATGCTAATTATAAGAATGCTGCAATGGCTATATTAATACAAAGTAGATATTTGTTCAACGTCAGAATAAAAAAATATTACAAGCGATAAAAAAAAGGGCCCTTTATAATGATAAACTCTTGATTTTCAACTCTGTTACTGGAGGATGTAGAGTCAGTCTCTTAACCCCTCTGAGCCTCAGTTTACTCTTCTGTAAAATGGGTCTTCAACATCAAGTGGAAAGCGCCCAGCACGGTGCCTGGAATTGTGTGGTTGCTACGGTTCTTACCGTGATAAGTGAGCTGCAGATGTGGCACTGTTTCTTCCCAGGGCACAGTGCCTCTCTCTTTACCTGGCCTCTCACCCTGCTCTGCTTGATGATCATTTATGCCAGCAATTACTCGCTGGGCACATAAGGAAGGGGCTGTTGACTTTACTTTTGATGCTATAAAGTTGCTCTTCCACAGATGTTGGGAACCCAGGCTTGTCAGTTACGATCCAGTCAATTCCTGGCAGTGTGGGCTGGTCTAGTGAGAAACTGGTCACAGGAAAACTTTTGGGGACAAGCCGTCTGCTCCCCTTGAGGTCCTTTCAAGGGATATGGTGTCTTCTTGATCTTCCAGAGTCATGGTTATCTCCGGATCTGGATTTTTAATTTCATTTTATTTGAACAAGAGTTTCTCATCTGTGCTAGTCCAATGTAACAAACTCCAAAATGTTACATTTCAAAGGCAAGTTCAGAGAACTTTTCCATTGAGGAATAGTTTATAAAAACAACTTTTAAAACATGAGCACATTGGGGTGCAATGGGAAGCTCTTCGGGCTTCAGAGTTTGTGCAGGTCTGGATTTAAAACCCAGTTCTGCTACATTCATCTGTCCTGAAAGATTTACAGAGCATCCCAGGTTCCGTAAGGACTGGGGATACAGAGGGAAACAACAGATAGGTCCTTGTCTTCATGGAACTGGAGGTCTAGTAGGGTGACAGTAAATAAATAAATGAACAAAAAATAAGTGATTTCATATAGTGACAAGTGTAATGAAGAGAACAAAGTAAGTTAGTATAATAGAAAGTGTGTGGGAGGTTGGGAAGGTAAGACTCTGTGGAGATGCGAGTTACGAGTTGTGATACCTGAATACCAGCCAGGTAAGGTGAGTGAGAAGAGCATTCAGGCAAAGGAACAAGAAGTGCAAAGGCCCTGGGGTACCTAATCTGAGGACTGCGAAGGAGGCCAGTAAGGTTAGAGGGATAAGAGAGAGGGGCCTGGTCATGCAGACTGTCACAGGCCACAGGTCGGAATGGAGTGAGCAATGGAAGTCCTCGGGGATTTGAAAGGTGAAAGTGAATGTGAAGTTGCTCAGTCGTGTCCGACTCTTTGTGACCCTGTGGACTATAGCCCACCAGGCTCCTCCGTCCATGGGATTCTCCAGGCAAGAATACTGGAGTGGGTTGCCATTTCCTTCTCCAGGGGATCTTCCCGACCCAGGGATCGAACCCTGGCCTCCTGCATTGCAGGCAGACGCTTTAACCTCTGAGCCTCCAGGGAAGCAGCCACTTATGAGCTGAGTGTCCTTGTGCCAGTTATTTAATCTGCCTGTGTGCATGCTCAGTTGCTCAGTTGTGTCTGGTTCTTTGCAACCCTATGGAATGGGGCCTGCCAGGCTCGTCTGTCCATGGGATTCTCCAGGCAAGAATGCTGGAGTGAGCGGCCATTTCCTCCTCCAGGGGATCTTCCCAACCCAGGGATCGAACCCAGGTCTCCCGCACTGCAGGCAGATGCTTTACCATGTGAGCCACTGGCTTTCCAGGTGGCTCAGTGGTAAAAGAATCTGCCTGTCAATGCAGGAAGCAGAGGAGACACTGGTTTGATCCCTGGGTTGGGAAGATCCCCTGGAGGAGGAAATGGCTGCTCACTCCAGCATTCTTGGCTGGAGAATCCTATGGACGGAGGAGCCTGGCTGGCTACAGTCCACGGGGTTGCAAAGAGTCAGATGTGACTGAGTGATTAACCTACCTGAACCTCACTTTATTCATTGGTAAAGGGGAGACGACACCCATCTCGTCTCATGGAATTGTTGGAAAATTGGGCAACGTGATGCATATGCAAAGCTAAAATGGTACTTGAGACTTTGCAGTTGCTTGACAAACGCTAGTCTTCTTCCATCTCTGGGCTTCAATTTCCTAGAAACTGAAAGGGTAGGACTTAGTGGTTTCTATGGCATCATCTACCTGGAACATTCTTGGTGCTTAAAAAAGGAAGGGGAGTTCTAAAACTAAAACGTTAGGAACATTACTTCAAAATGAAGATAAAGCATCTCAGAAATTGTGTTGTAAATCATTGCCCAAATAGGATTCCATTTATAAAAATTCAATTTGAGTGCAATTTTCTCAGGAACACACACTTACTGTAGAGAGTAAGGTCAACCTGTGAGTCACACCCTCCCTTCCAGATTCTCTCCTGGATCCCAGTGCAGGGGGCTGGGCAGCTTGGGGGGATTGTCCAGGGGTGACCAGCTGAGGCCCCTCTCTTCAAGGGCTCATTAGCCTTAGATTCTGATTGGATGACCCCTAAGTTTTGGGTCAGGCAGAGTAGAGAGACAAAGCTGAGGGAAGAGGGAGGTCCTAGGATTCCAGAGGGTTCACAAGAATGCCCAGGACAGGCTTTGCCGATTCCCGTAGTCTCGGAAGTGTTGCCTAGAGACGTGCTACCAGTTTGGACTCCTTGATGTGGGGAAAGCACAGCCCCATCACCTTCCCATGAACTCAGGTGATGCTCAGTATCCTTTCCAGCGATCTCTCCAGGCAGTCTCTACCAGCTGCCCAGGGTTAACCCGTGAGTGGGCTTCCCTGGTATGCCCAGTGGTAAAGAATCCGCCTGCCAATGCAGGGGATGTGCATTCGATCCCTGAGTTGGGAAGATCCCCTGGAGATGGCGATGACAACCTACCCCAGTATTCTTGCCTGGAGAATCCCATGGACAGAGAAGCCTGGCAGGCTACAGTCCACGGGTCACAAAGGAGTCAGAGATGACTTAACGACTAAACAACAGCAAACAACAGCCCGTGAGTGAAGCTCTGTGCCAACCCCTGATCTAACCTTACTCCCTCAGATGAAGAAAACGGAAGCCTGGGGAGGCGAGGTGACTTGCTAGAGGCACTCAGATAGTCAGTGGCAGAGCTCGGGCTCCTGACTTTCCACTGCCCCCTGCTGACCCCAGAGGGGGAGAGGCCACGAGACACAGTCTGCTTCCAGGAAGAGAAATATACCATCTCTGCATGACAGATACAGCGGTGGAGACCCAGGGACATTGGTCCAATAGAACTCACGAGAAATTTCTGTCCTGGCCCTGTTGCTGCTCCTTCCAGTGCCTTTCCCCCCTTTATAACCAACAGTACTCTGATATTCCGACACACGTGATTTGAGAAGACTCACTGACCCCTGGCTCTCAGGGTGGGTGCTGATGGGCTTCGGACAGTCAGGGTCTCCCCTCCCCACGGCTGCAAAGACTTGTTTGTGATAGATCGGTCAGGGCCAAGGAGAGGCCATCCTGGGCAAGTTCTGGCTGTAACCTGGTTTGGTTACCAACTTGCTGTATGGTATTTTCAATATGAGCCTTTTATGTTCAATTTGAAAAATGTGTGTGTTTGGGGAATAGGGTGGGGCGGGGGAAAGATGAGAGCTTTCATAATGAGGTCTGTGGACTCCAAGGTGGTGTTTCAGGACTTGGGGAACCCCTATCTACCCCCACCCTTGGCTTTACCCAGATGTACTCTCCCCTTCTCCAGGCTTCTGAGGAAGGTTTGGATTGAAGAAAAGGTTTTGTATCTGAAAAAGCGCAGTAGCCCCTGGGGACAGGTGACCTCACAGGCTCCGCCCACCTGTCCCACCCCCGACACTCCAAAGCCTATGGATCGGCACCAAAGCTGAGAATCTGAGGACAACGTGGCCTCTATTTTCAAAAAGAAAAAAGAAAAAATCAACGAACATTTCTTGAGTACCTGCTGTGCTAGCCCAGATGGGTCTGTCTGAAATCGTGCATTTGTTTAGAAAGAACAGTGAAACATGCTCAGTGAAGACAACTTGGAAAACACTAAGAAAAACCACAAAGAAATAAGTAAATTCAGCAGTTATCCCATTACAGTCCAGCACTGTTGGCCACATCATTGAGAGTCCTTCCTTTCTCTCTCTGGCTCTCAGTCTTTCTGTCTGCAAGCTCATCTCTCTCTCTCTTTTTTTTTTCTTTTAAAAAATACGATCAATATTAAAATTTTTTAAAACCTTTTTGTTTTATATTGGAGTGTAGATGATTGATGGGGCTTCCCACATGGTGCTAGTGGTAAAGAACCCGCCTGCCAATGCAGGAGACATAAGAGACGTGGGTTTGATCCCTGGGTCAGGAAGATCCCCTGGAGGGGGGCATGGCAACCCACTCCAGGATTCTTGCCTGGAGAATCCCATGGACAGAGGAGCCTGGTGGGCTACAGTCTAGGGGGTGCAAAAAGTCAGACATGACTGAAGCGACTCAGCAGCAGTAGCATAGCCGATTAACAACGTGACAGTTTCAGGGGGACAGCAAAGGGATTCAGCTGCACATATACACATATCCATACTCCTTCAGATGTCCCTCTCAGGCAGGCTGCCACATAACACTGAGCAGAACTCCTTGTGCGAAGCATATCTTTTAGTTTGGACCCTGATCCTGTCATTGGTCCTCTTCCCCTTTCAATTTTCTTCAGAGAGAGAGCCAGTTTACAGGTGGAAAAAACACTCTTAATTTCCTTTTCAGTTTCATCAAAACCATTGTTGGTGTTTCAGAGCATGGCCAGGTGGAGCTTGTACCTTCCTGTTTCTGCAGAGTCATGGGCCTGAAATCACAGGCTAAGGGGACAGCTCCCCTAATACCATAATCCTTCCCAGGAGGAGGGGTTGGTGGCGCTAGGACAGGACATCCGCCCTGGTGACGTGAGGGACGGCCAACACAAAGTGCCTTCAAAGGCCCTGGAAAGATCCCACGGCAGAAAGAATTCAGCCTTCCCCAGGGACTAAAGTAGAGAAATCACTTGTCCTTGAAGAAAGAGGCTTCCTAGGTGGCATCAGTGGTATAGAACCTGCCTGCCAATGCAAGTTAAACATAAGAGATGCGGGGTTCGACCCTGCGTTGGAAAGTTCCCCTGAAAAAGGGCACGGTAACCCACTCCAACATTCTTGCCTGGAGAATCCCATGGACAGAGGAGCTTGGCGGGGCTATAATCCATAGCGTTGCAAAGAGTCAGACACGACTGAAGCGAGTTAGCATGCACACATATAGAGAGATACAATCCATATGAACACAGTAGATGTTCCTGCAATAAAGAAATCAGCTTAACTCAATGTTTTCCAATCACTTTGGTTGCTAAATCTTTCTTTTTTTTAGGGAAACATTCTCTCCGTCTTAACTCCTTTGGGAGCTGCGGCTGATCCAAGCCTCCCATTGTTAGTGGAAGGTGAAGGTCCTGAGAGCAGAGGGCACTTTCCCAGTGCGGGGCACCCAGGTCTGCTGACTCCCACCCAGACCATTGTTGTTTGATGGGGTTATAGTCCTTGCCTCTCTCTACCCTGCTTCTTGATCTCCGAGCTGCAGTCTCTATAGCAACATTAGTAGCACCCCAAGTCCTAGGGTGGATCCCTAGCAGATCATTGTTCCTCTGTTGGCTCACCACTCCTGTTGCTGCTGTTCAGTTGTTAAGTCGTGTTCGACTCTGCAACCCCATGAACTGCAGCGCACAAGGCTTCCCTGTCTTTCACTATCCCATGGAGTTTGCTCAGACTCATGTCCATTGAGTCAATGATGCCATTCCAACCATCTCATCCTCTGTTGCCGCCTGCTTCTCTTGCTTTTAATCTTTCCCAGCATCAGGGTCTTTTCCAATGAGTCAGTTCTTTGCATCAGGTGGCCAAAGTATTGGAGTTTCAGCTTCAGCATCAGTCCTTCCAAAGAATATTCAGGACTGATTTCCTTTAGGATGGACTGGTTGGATCTCCTTGCTGTCCAAGGGACTCTCAAGTCTTCTCTAGGACCAAAGTTCAAAAACATCAGTTCTTCAGTGCTCAGCCTTCTTTATGGTCCAACTCTCACCATTTCTGGAGGCCTGGATTTTCCCAAGTGGTTTGGGGGAAGAATTCCCTTCCCTGTGGGTAGGAGTTTGGTTCAGGCCTGAGGAGGGGCTGGGAGAGCCAGAGAGGGCAGGAGGCTTGAAGCAGACAGGGAAATTTCCGATATGTTTACCCAATGCTTAGGCTGAGTCTCAATTTATTTACATTGAACATTTCGGTAACCATCTGCTCTTAAACTAAATGGAAAATTATCCTTCTACTGCGATGGCAGTTCCCTTGGATGTTCTTAATAAAAAAAATCTATCATTTTAATGCAGATAGCTCAGCTAATAAAAATGATGTGTGCCATTAGTAATTATCCCAGAAATACAATGCAAACTGGCAGACTGGGCCCCTCCTGCTGCCTGGAGCCGTTCCTCCCCGGGCCCTGGGCAGGGTGGGATGGCCCAGCACTTGTGGGTGAACAGGTGAGTGTAAGCAGGGAGAAGCCCTGGAAGACAGACAAAAGCCAGCATCAGGGAGACCAACAGAGGGTCTGGGCAGGCCTGAAGCTTGGGTCTGTGGTGTGTTGGAGCAAGAAGAGGCAAGAGAGGTCATGTATACCCCACTGGGGGCTTATTGATAATTCATGAAAATTACTGGCCTTTCCCCACCTTGTGCCAAGTAACCTTGCAAACCAGAAACCACCAACCGCATCCCCAGCCCCTCTGCATGGCCCTGCAGGAAAGGCAGCTGGAGGCCTCACCAAGGGCTGCAGCCTCAATCGACGTGTCTTACAAACCTATGGCGTGTTACAGGTGTGGAAAACACATAACTGTGGGTCTTTGGTAAGCTGGAAGACACACTTCTCTCCTAAAAACATTTGAATTAAAAAAAGCGGAAGCACAGACTGGCTGTGAAACACGAACATGGCTGTCCGCTGAGTCTGGCTGCGGGCCACGAGCTGGAGAACCTGCTCTAACTCTGCAAGTCGCCCCTCTCCCATGAGCCTCCCCACACAATGCTAAGCTTTGGTAGCCCGGCTGGGTAGGACTGTGTGGGTTCCACACGTTTCCACACTCTCCCAGGCTGCGTATATACAGAGGGATGGGCTGGGACCTCCCTCCCCAGAGCCTGAGAGGGTCTACACCTCTGCACTCCAGCTGTGGCTGAGAAGCAGATGGAGCCGACACCAGGTTGGAATAGTGGATAGATGATGAATAATCTTCGGAGAAGGCAACGGCAACCCACTCCAGAAACAGAGACCGAGGCTTCCCAAATCCTGAGTCTTTCAAGGCAATTAGATCCTTGAGTTGGGTAGGAGGTATAAGTGAGGAAGGAGCGAATGGGATATCTGCTAGCTTCAAGTTCAAGTTGAACAGAAGCCTCATGTGGCTGAATGGTCTAGTTAAAACTCATTCAGCAAATAGCCAGGGACAGAAAACCAAATGGCTTAAAGAAAAGAAGAATATTTTGGCTTGTATAGCAAACATATCCAAGAACCTTATTTTTGCCCACCTCCTGGCTCAGCTTTCCTCGATGAGGATTTCTTTTCCAGATGACACCCGCCTCCCGGGCACAAAATGGCTACCAGCAGCAACGGGCATATACCAGCCCCTCTCAGGAGCCTTTGCAGAGCCGGCAAGTACCAGCCAAAGTCCTGAAGTGGAGCTCCTTTGCCTCTGATTGGCCCAGTCAGGGCATAAGCCCATCTCTGAACCAATCAGTATAGACAGGCAGCACCGCACTCTGATTGGCCAAATCTGACACACAGGCCCGCCCTAGAGGGAGGGTCAGTCCCGCAGAGATCAGAAGGACTGAAAACTGGGGAGGACCCATTCAGAGAAATAGGTTGAATGGATGCTTGAAGGACTTCTCCCTACACAAGGAGAGAAGAGAAGAAGGAACTGGAGATGCACTGAGGGCCTCCTGCACGCCAGAGTGGTCTGCACGCTGTACTGGCACTATCTTAAGCCCACCATGTTCGTATTTTGGGCTTCCCAGATGGCTCGGGGAGGGTAAAGAATCCGCCTGCAACGCAGGGGACACAGGAGACTCGGGTTCTATCCCTGGGCTGGGAAGATCCCCTGGAGGACGGCATGACAACCCACTCCAGTATTTTTGCCTGGAGAAATCCAGGGACAGAGGAGCCTGGTGGGCTACAGTCCATGGGGTCGCAAAGAGTCAGACACGACCGAACGAGCATACACACATACGTATTATACTGCCAGGTTACACATGGGGAAGCTGGAGCTCCGGGGAGTTTGTCGCGTTTGCAGAGTTGCCCAGCTGGTGGAGAAAAGGCCTTGCTTTGTACTTGGCATTGAACGGGAGGACCTGTGTGCACTGGCGACCCCCTCTGTCCTCACTCTGATCCTGTAGACCGTCTGCTCGCGGCCATTATCCACTTCCTACGGGGGTCTGTGCTATTTCTTCAGTGACGAGTAGGACACAAAAGTCCGGGTCAGAGCCCTCGGTAGGGGGTCTGTGATGGGATGAGCGTGTGGCTGACACCTGCCTCCCTCGCCTGACTCTGAGTTCCTAGCAAGGGAGGGAATATGTCTCACTCACTCCTGGGTCCTCAGGTTCTATCTCAGCTTCAAATCAGGGGAACCAAGGGGGATTGGAGATCTGAATTCTAGGCTTGAATCTGCAACCCAACCGTCTTAGCCTTCTCGCTCTCCAATGGAGCTCCTCTCCTGACCTCTAAGGCTCCGCAGAACACAGTTCTGGAACCGTGGGTGGTGGGAAGGAGTGCTCACCAAGCATCCTTTGGACTTGACGATTCTCTGGGCTGTGCTGAGAGTTTCTCCTGTTGTCAGGTGTGCAAAGACCCATGCACACTGGTCTGCCTGGGCGTTCCATGTTGGAAGCTCCTCTGGACAAGTCTTAGTTTCAGGAAAGAGTCTCAGAGGCATGCTCGTCTGACCTGAAAAATCTGGGAGGAGAAATGGGGGAGCCCGAGTTCCTTCTTAAACACTTCACTGTGAGCCTCCACAAACTTGACTGGCCTGGCCTGGCCTGCATGGATCTGGGGAGGGAAGTCTGGACCCTGAAATCAGGCTCAAGGCTCTCTTTTGGGGTCATCAGGCTGGTTGCTCTCGATCTAGCTGTGACAGCCAGGCAGACCTGTCACTTCCAGGCAGCTCTGAAGGGACAGGCACGGGTGGGAGAGAAGAGAAGCTGCACCCCCGCCGCCCGCCCCCCATCCCCTCCCAGCTTCCCAATCACATCAACAATTTCTCTCTGCATTGTTCCCAGTGCCATTAATATTCATCAGCGACTTTTCTATTGTGTTTGCAATTTTCCAGCAGACAGACAGGCCCGCACTCCCCCCCGTGTTAATAGGATGCAAAGCTCACCAACTCAGATCTTATTAGCAAATCTCCATTAGATACTGAGGCCCTTCTGGGCTGCCCGATAGGCGAGCTTTCCACCGCGGGTGACGGCTGGAGCAGGTCTTAATCCAATATGACTTTGCAATCCCCTACTACAGGGACGGTCCTGAGGTGCAGCCTGAGCTGGAAGCGGATCAGACTGAGTCGGGCATCCTGTTAAGGGTGGAAATGGAATCGCTGGGGCGGCCAGAGCAGAGAGGCCAGTGTGGGTGGGCTGCCTCTCCTCCCACAAAGGGGGCACGCTGTCAGTTTTGTCTTTCAACCACTTGGAATTTTGTTTGTTCAACAGAATGATCACCCAGTGCTTCCCATGTGCTTGGCATCAGACTGGGTGCCGGGATGTGGATATGAGCATGACCTGCTTCCTCCCTCCCAGGCTCTCTAGGCTGGGGTGGGGGAGCTGTGTTTCCAGATAATTGCCTTTGGTAGTTGTTATGGAGAAGGAAGCCCAAGGTGCTTTGGCCCCTAGGAAGAGGACAGCGCTGAACAATATCCGGGAACAGGTGAGCCGAATCCAGGAAACATGGGGGTGGAAGGCATAGAGGCTGGAGGTCATTCCTAGCTCTGCCTTGAACTTGAAGCAATTACTTTTCAGCACTCACTAGCGGCCTAGCCTTGGCCTAGTCTCTTGACTTCTCTGTGAGGCGGCCCATCTGCAAAACAGGAGTAATGGTAATCCCTTCCTCCTAGAGTTGGTGTGAGGATTAAACAGGACTGGACACACTGGAAGCAATTGGCATGCATAACTATTGCTGTTATTTGTTTGGGGTTGCTCAGAGTTTTAACTCTCTTCAACTGAACTTCGGTTTCTGTACCGGGGAGAATGACCCAAGGTGTCTGAAGGTGCCTGGTGGTTTGGGAGCACACAGGTCCTTGTCAGCTCTGTGGTTGCTTGTTGTAAGGTCAGGGCACTCAGAGAGGGGTCCTGTATTCCAATCCTAAACTCATCAGCCACCGGGGCAACCATGGTATGGATGAGATAAGTCCAGGAGCGGAATGAAAAGTAATCAAAATCTGTGGAATCATGGAGGTAGACTGGAGAACCTGAAGAGTGTCCTTTCTAGGTCTGAAATCTCATGACCTGAGGTCCAGGCCCTGCCCTTCAGGTCCAGCTTGTGCAGCTGCGAAGACAAGTCTGCCACAGGTCAAATGCACCCCAACACACCCTGCAATGGTGGACAAGTGTGGGTCCCATAGGCAAAAGATGGCAGGGGACGGGGAGGGGAGGTCCCAGAGGGTTGAGGCTGTCAGGGGGGTCTCCCTCGAGGGGGTGGAACTTGACTTGAGCTGAAATCCTGAGAAGGGGTAGCATGTGGAGGGGGCAATGGAAGTGTGATCTACATGGTGGGCATAGGAGGGGCAAACGCCTGGAAAGAGGCTGGAGAGTGAGTGATGGAAGGAGTGGGGCTGTCCTCAGAGGCCACCTCCAGCCCGCCCTTGGTTTTCTTAGACCAGTGTTTAAAATATATGAAAAGCTTCCAAGGGAGTATTTTTTTTTTGCTTGCCACAGTCCTCATTCCTGATCATACCCTACCAGGTCTAGGTCACACTTTTGAGTTTCCTGCCTGGTATACTCGCAAGTACCCTAGTACCCTGACAGGTACCCTAGAACCCTCACAGGTACCCTGGTACCCTTGCAAGTACCCTTGAACTCTTGCAGGTACCCTAGTACCCTTACAGTTACCCTAGTACCGTCACAGATACTCTAATACCCTGTTTGCGATCCTCCCCAGGTAGAACATGAAATTCTTTGCTGGGGATTCAAGCTCAGGTGGACCATTTGCTCCAAGCACTCTAGAAACTGCCCAGAGGGTCTGGGCCCTGGGAAGCTGTTTTATCCCAGGGCCTAAGGTTCCTGGGTTGGTCCAAGAGTGGTGGAGTGTCTGCTCATTCACCCTACTCCCTCCCACCCCCCAACAAGGGAGCTATGACTCAGTTCTCAGACCCAGTTTGGCAAAATGGCTGGACAAAATGGGATTGCTGGCTGATGGGTGGTCGAGGTCATGTGCCGGCCTCTGCAGTCCAAATTCTCTGCTCACTCCAGAGCCCCCAATCTGCCCTGGACTCGCCCTCCCCCGCCCCTCACCTCCACCCCTACTTCTCCAAGGCTTCAGCAGTGACACTGGAGGTTGTGAGCCATCTCCAGATGCCTGGGGATAATGAATGAGGCTAATAATATACCTGTGTGAAGTGAAAAGTTCTCTCAACTCCCTCAGTTGGTTTCAAGGGTGAGGATTTTTCTCACCTACAAATCTCTCTGGGTTCCTGAAGGCAGCTGAAGCCTGGATGCTTTGCAGTCAGGGGCCTGAGGAAGGGTCACTTTGGATTTCCCACTGTGGCTAGGAGAGCACACAGCTGAGAAGGCAGGGGTACCAGATGGTGGATGGGCAGTGTGGCTTGTTCGTTGGGGACATGGTATTTCTGAGTCACAGACACCTGGGCTGGAACTCTGAGTCAGCTGCTGGATAGCTGTGTGACCTTGAGCAAGCCCCGTAGCCTCTCTGAGCCGCCCATGAGGTGGTTATGGGGACTAAGTGGGCTGGCACATATAAAATGCTCAGCAGTGTGCCTGCCATATAATAGGCCCTCAATAAAGGAAGGAGAGCTGTAATTACTGTTACTGTTATTTGGGGCTAGCCTCATGGGTTCCTCAGCTGGTGGACAGCTGAGCTGTTCCATTTTTGGTAAAGTAGTTGGAACATGCCCTTTGACCTCAGGCTGGACAGGTCCCAGGGGTGTTAGGGAGGAGACTTTGAGGCATTAGTGAGCCTGGCAGCTGAGAAAGAGAAACACAGACTCCACAGAAAATGGCATTAGACTGGCAGCTCCCAGCAGGCTCTGGGTCATGGACACAGGGACTCTCTCAGGGGTCAAGGGTCGTGCAGTCCTACCAGGCAGAGCTGAAGCATCAAGAATGTCACAGCTGGCAGGAGCTTTGGGGGTTGTCCAGGCCAACCTTATCAAAAATTTCAATAACATTTTTATTACTTTCTTATTGCCGCTATAACAAAGTACCACAAACTTGATGTTTTATACCAATACAGATTTATTTTCTTAAGGATTTGAGAGCCAGAGGTCCAAAATCAGTATCATTGGTGGAAATCAAGGTGTTATCAGGATGGTGCTTCCTCTGGAGATCCCAGGGTGGGAATCTGGTCCGGCCTCTTCTGGCTTCGGGAACCTGTCACTTTCCTTGGCTTGGGGCTGCATAATTCTGATCTCTCTGATCGCATGGGCTTCTTTTCTCCTGCCTGGGTCAAGTCTCCTTCTGTTTCCACCTTATATAAGGATACCTGTGATTGCAATGGGGGCTCACCTGGAATTATCTAGGATAAGGTCCCCAAGGCAAGATAATTAATCCTATCTACAAAGTCTCTTATTTTCAGCATGTAAGGTAAAGCTACGGTTTTTCCAGTGGTCATGTATGGATGTGAGAATTGGACTATAAAGAAAGCTGAGCACCGAAGAATTGATGCTTTTGAACTGTGGTGTTGGAGAAGACTCTTGAGAGTCCCTTGGACTTCAAGGAGATCCAGCCAGTCCATCCTAAAGGAAATCAGTCCTGAATATTCATCGGGAGTACTGATGCTGAAGCTGAAACTCCAATAGTTTGGCCACCTGATGCAAAGAACTGACTCATTGGAAAAGATCCTGATGCTGGGAAAGGTTGAAGGTGGGAAGAGAAGGGGACAACAGAGGATGAGATGGGTGGATGGCATCACCAAGTCGATGGATATGAGCTTGAGCAAGCTCCAGGAGTTGATGGACAGAGAAGCCTGGCATGCTGCAGTCCATGGGGTCGCAAAGAGTCGGACTATACTGAGTGTACTGAACTGAAGGTAATATTTACCAGTTCTAGGGATCAGGACACAGATATCTTTGGGGAAAACATGATTCAGCCTGCCATATCATTAAAAGATTTGTTTTGAGATAATTTTAGTCTCATAGAAGTGTTGTAGAACTAGCATAAAGAGTTTCCATACACCCTGCACCCGATTCTCCCTATGATTATCATAAACAATCAAAATTTATCAAAATTAAGAGATTCATCCTGTTACAATATTGTCAGCTAAGTTTCGGAACTTATCTGGATTTGAACAGTTTTTCCACCAATGTCCTTTTTCTTGGTCAGATCCCGTCCTGGACACCACATTGCATCTAGCGATTATGAGTCCTTAGTCACTCAGTCGTGTCCGACCCAGTGCCAGGTTCCTCTGAGCATGGAATTCTCCAGGCAAGAACCCTGGGTGGGTTTCCATTCCCTTCCCCGTGACTCCTTACTCTAGACCCATCTGTGACATTGCCTCAGTCTCCCCTGGTCTCTTACGACCTTGACACTTTTGAAGGGTGCTGGTCAGTTTTCTTTTGGGTGTGGGATGTTCTTCAGCTGGGGTTTGTCTGGTATTTTCTCGTGATTATATTGGGGTATGTGTTACCAGGATGGATTCTACAGCAGGAGGTGCTTCTTCAGGGCATCACACGAGGACACGTGATGACCTGTTTTAGTGGCATCTAACTGGCGATGTGAACCTTAGCCCTGGTGCAGCTGGTGTCCGCTAGGATTTTCTCCTAACAATGTAATAATTTTCTCTTTGTAGTTATTTGTCACTAGGGAGGACATACTTTGAAACCTGGGCTTCCCTGGTGGCTCAGTTGCTGAAGAATCTGCCTGCAATGCAGGAGACCTGGATGTGATTCCTGGGTCAGGAAGATCCCCTGGAGAAGGGAATGGCAACCCACTCCAGTGTTCTTGCCTGGGAAATCCCATGAGGAGCCTGGCGGGCTGCAGTCCGTGGGCTCACAAGACTCGGACACGACTGTGTGACTAAACCACTTTGAACCAGTATGTCATGTTTCTGCTTAAACTTTCACCCACCGATTTATGGATGGATCTTGTCTGTGGTAATTATTACTATTGCTGTGGTGTTCATGCATTCCTTCTAGATTTATTACTTGGAATTCTTCAGTAAGGAGAAGTTGTATCTTTATCCCTGGTTATTTATGTCTGCATTCTGGACTCATGGGTTTGTGTTTTGTTCTTTGTACTTAGATTTCAGTACTATTGTGATTTATCTTTTTTGCTCAACTTGTTCCACTTAGGTCATGGGGAGCTCTTTCAGGTGGACTCCTATGCCTTTTTGAAATGTCCCGTCCTTCCTTTCTCTTTGCTTTCTTCCTTTCCTTCTGAGGGTTAGGTCCCCTACTCTGAATATAGTATGTGGCCTCACACAGTCTTAGAAATCAGTCCCAGCCATTCTGGATACAGCCTGAGGGTTTCTGGTGGACAAGGATTACATTTTACTTTAAAGTTGCCAGCACTTAGTTCTGGCCGATGACATAAGGCATATGGGGACACTTTGGAGATATTGTAGGTTCAGGTCCAGGCCACTGCAATACGAAGAATATTGCAAAGTGAATCATGAATTTTTTGGTTTCCCAGTTCTTATAAAAGTTACATTTGCAATGTACTGTGATTTACTAAGTGTGCAATAACATTTTGTCCAAAAATGCACATAATTTATTTTAACAATACTTTATTGCTAAAAAACTCTGTTATCCAAACCTTCAATGAGTGATAGTAACCTCAAAGATCACTGATCACAGATCACAATAACCAAGATAATAGTGATGAAAAAGCTTGAAATATTGTGTGAATTACCACAAGGTGACGCAGAGACACGAAGCGAGCAAAGTGCTATCGGGAAAGTGGCACTGATAGACTTGCTCAGTGCAGGGTTGATGCAGATCTTCAATTTGGAAAAACTTCAATCTGTGATGTGCAATAAAGCAAAGCACAACAGAACGAGGTCTGCCTGTACTCAGAAATAAGAATTTCCTGGGTTCCCTCTTCCCTTCAGTCCCCTTCCCTTCTGCTTTCCTGGGTTGCTGAGGGTCTAGTCTTCTGTTAGAGCAACTTCCTGGGAGGCAGAGGGCAGTCTCCCTAGGAATGAGAGCTTTGGGATCACATTTCTGTTCAAATCCTTTCTCCACTTCTTCTTCGCTCTGTGACCTTGGGGGCTGATCTACCCTCTCTGTACCCCTGTGAAGTGGGGATGATGAACTCAACCTCCGAGGGTCAATGTAAGGATCACAAGAGATAACAGATGCTTGAAAAATACGGCTGTGACTACCGTAGCCTGCATAATTGGTTAGAGATGACATACCAGACAAAGTCGAGGGAAAGGGGATCTATGCTGATCAGTCCTGTTTCCAAGAAAGCCCCAATTTTATGTGTTCATTTTAAGCAGAAGGGGTTTGTTTAATCCATAACTCTAAGTGATTTAAAACATAAATGTGTGAACCTTTGGCTGTAGACATATTTACAGATAAGAATAAAAAAAGATCCTCCATCTGCTCATGTGTCTTCTGCTTTTGTTTGCAAGTTGGGTTCATGTGTTTTTCATGTCTTACCTAAGGTGCTCTGGAGTCAGAGACTCCCCTTCTGCCTCGCTGAGCACCACCCGCCTTTGCCTCTGCCAGCCCAGGAAAAGCAAGCAGAAGGCACACCAGAATAGCATCCTTCCCAATGGGAAGAAAAAGCCTGTTGTATTAACGACCACACTTAACATGCTTCAATTTTAATCCCCGCTTTAAATTTGGCACAATTGTTTTTACAATAAAGCCTGATTTTTTCCACAATAGGGTGCTGAGCGTATGTGCTTTCTATTCAAACACAAAGAAAGCTCACTTTACTGTGTAAAAGAAAGAAATAAATAAAAACCAGTCTTTGTCGTACTAGAAATTCATGGATTCCAGTCAGTTGCCAGACTGTTCAATAACTGCCTCCCCTCCCTTCCTCCACATCCCTCTCAGCCTCACTACAAGCATTTCTGAGCACCTACTGCATACACCCATTCCCGAGCACCTGCTGTATGCTAGGCATGAGATCAGGGATGAGTGAGGCCCATGGCCGTCCCCTGGGAGGGAGAGTTGACCTCCTCAGTGGGCTGCAGGCTGAAGATGAGTAAGCGAGACCCGGACCCTGCAACCCAGCTCCTTGGGGCCACGTTTCTCAAAGCGTGTGTTCCCCACATGATTTCAGGCACTCATGGTGGTGTTAGTCGCTCAATCATGTCCCACTCTTTGCGACTCCACAGACTATAGCCTGCCAGGCTCCTCTGTCCATGGGGATTCTCCAGGCCAGAATACTGGAGTGGGTTGCCATTCCCTTCCCCAGGGGATCTTCCCGACCCAGGGACTGAACCCAGGCCTCCTGCATTGCGGGCAGATTCTTCACCAGCTGAGCCACCGGGGAAGCCGTAGGCCTGGCATCAAGCCTCACTGAGCTGGAGGGAGAAGGTTACTCTCTTGCAATCATTTTCGGTGCTGATCTTGGCTGGAGAAAGTCTCTGATGGGGTTAATTAATGGTGAATCATTAATACCACTCTAGCCCTTGCCACTTTCCCCATTAAAAAAAGAATACTTTCTTTATTTGGTTGCATCGGGTCTTAGGTGTGGTACTCAGGATCTTCACTGCGACATGTGAGATTTTTAGTTGCAGCATGCAGGATCCTCAGATGTGGCATGTGGGCTCTAGTTCCTTGACCAGAGATCAAACCTGGGCCCCCTGCATTGGGAGTTTGGGGCCTTAGCCACTGGACCACCAGGGAGGTCTCTCCCAATTTAACAAAGAGAGCAGGGCTCAAGCTCACAGACCTCCCAGGCCACAGTGGTTTTCATGCCATTGCCTCGCAGATACTGTATCTATTTTTACAGTTATGTTGCATTTGTGGACAGTGATACTGGTTTTCCCATGCAGGAGAGGGAAAAGCTTCCTCTTACATCAGCATTAAAGAAAGAGAGTCAATATAAATGAATATATGAAGTAGATCCTTCCGTGGTGTGTGCGGCCACAACACAGTTCTGAGGGTGGGGCGCCCAGTGGCCGAAGACAGGAAAGATGATTTGGGTTAACATTCTCTTTGTGTTTAGTTCCCAGGGGCCCTTCCTGACCTCAGGTCTGAAAGTCCCAGCTCTTAGATGGCCCGGGACATTGGGAGGGGCATTTGGCCATGACTGGGCCAAAGCGTTAAGATACCTGCATGTCCCTTGAGGTCAGGATGCCGACGGCAACAGCGGCCTGACAGAGGCCTCCGAGGGATGGTGCGCCATGAGCAGAGCAAAAGCTGGGGCGGGGCTCCCCTCCCCAGGGGAAATTTCCTCCAGCCTCTCTCTGGAAGCCCTGGGTTTGTTCTTATTAGGAAAGTGTTTGTGGTTTTGGGCTCAAGGGATTCCCATGCTACTTGGGGAGAAAGTAGAGAAACGCCTAAATTTCACTGAGAGTGGAATGAAATAAAGGCTAGACCAAAGCACATATGACATGCCCACAAGGAAGCCTGGTCAATTCTGGCAGGAAAGCAGGGAAGCCTGCTTGGACGAGGAGGCATTTTATTAGCACCCTGAAAGATGAGATGGACAAACATGGGCGCAGGGCATTCCTTCAGAATGCTCAGAGCCCCGTTCCAGGGAAAGACCTGGGATTTGGAGTCAGACAGACCTGGGCTTCATTCCTGGCTTTCCCCGAGCCTAGCTCCACGGCCTTGCACAAGTCCCTCCACCTCTCATCCCTTGTCTGTGAAACGGGCGGGGAGGCAGGAGGCCGTCTACCTCTCTGCCTCTGGCAGATTGGAGGGGCAGAGTCTTCCCAGGGTCTAATTGGTGAAGTCAGTTTGACCTGGTGAAAGAATAGACCCAAGGAAGGCATTTTCCCCTAATCGGGGTGGCATCCAGCCACACAGTGGGCTGTGGGCAGAGAGTGGAAGTTTGGCATTGGCACAGCCAGGCAAGCATGTGGCCCGCAGGATCGGGTGGGCCCGGGTCTTTAGTAGCCCATAAACCAGACAAATGAATATTTGATAGAAACATAATTCCAGAGAACGAGGACCCCTGTTGGCCTGATGGTGAAATACAGTGGCTGTCTGACCTCCCCGAGGAATAAATCTGCCCAGTGGCGCTTTCCAGTCTGAGACACGGAAGGCCCTCCATGCCGCTTTTCCGGGAAGAGCTTAAACACTTAGCTTGGGGATGTTTGCCATCTGGTGGAGCACTGGGATCGCAAGGTCATCTTGGCTGTGGCTCCTCACCCTGCCCCAGGCATGCCTCTGTGCCACCCTGGTGCCCGGGGGCTGCCTGCCACTGTGGAGCCGAGTGAGCAGAGGCCAGCCCTGGGGGCGGGGCCAGGTGGGGAAGCATCCTCCTTCAACTCCTGGGCTTTGTTAAAGGAACTGGGGCTGATAGTGTGACAGTTACCAGAACGGGGAGGCGTTGGTTGAGACCCAGATGAGAACATGACACAGGGACTATCTAGTTGTGTGACCTCAGCCAGGTTGCTGACCTTCTTTGGACTTAGCTTCTTCACCCACAAAGTGGGGTTAATAATAGTGCCTACCTCATAGGGCTGGGGGATGGTTTAGGGGGCAAACATATCTGAAGGGCTTTACTGGGTGCCCAGCACATGGTCGGTGCTTAGTGAAGGTCAGCTATCATGAGAGTATAATAATAATCTGACTGTAGGCCTCCCCCTGGCCATGTGTCCTTCAGCATATCTAAGCCCTCTGAGCCTCAGTTTACTCATCTGTAAAATGGGTTGAAGCATACCTACCTCATAGATTTAAAGACTGTAGGGATGGAATACAAAGCCTTTGGCCTATGTCAAGTGAAAGTTGCTCAGTCATGTCCAACTTTTTGTGACCCCATGGACTATATAGTCCA
Source organism: Cephalophus harveyi (assembly GCA_006410635.1). NCBI lineage: Eukaryota > Metazoa > Chordata > Mammalia > Artiodactyla > Bovidae > Cephalophus > Cephalophus harveyi. The sequence continues at coordinate 43,841 of SJYT01046617.1, read as the reverse complement.
TGGAATTCTCCAGGCAAGAATATTGAAGTGGGTAGCTATTCCCTTCTCCAGGGGATCTTCCCAACTCAGGGACTGAACCCAGGTTTCCCGCATTGCAGGTAGATTCTTTACCAGCTGAGCCATCAGGGAAACCCAAGAATACTGGAGTGGGTAGCCTATCCCTTCTCCAACAGATCTTCCCGACCCAGGAATTGAACCGGGGTCTCCTGCATTGCAGGCAGATCCTTTCCCAGCTGAGCTACTAGGGAAGCCCTACGTACGTGTTCAATAAATAATAATGGTGGTGCGAGTGACGATGGGGAAGCCAGAGATAGATTTTAGCAATGTGGGGCTAAGCCCCTCCTTTTGTGAGGTGTGGATTAGCCTCCCCTTGGCCACCTGGACTACGCTGATGCCCAGAAACCCTGGATAACAGGAGAGTGGTATATGAGGAATCTATCCTACCCGCCTCTGCCCCTCAGCTAAGATACTGACTGAGACACAAGCCTGGGCCCCCGATTCTGGTTTGCAGGTGTTGGGATTGCAGAATTACGTGGGCTGAGGTGTCCTCCATCTTCCTTGTCACCTGCCTCGGCCAGTGGCTCATGACGCTTTCATTGCCTGGAACACTTCCTCCAGTCTTCTTCTGGCTCACTCTTAACCATCTCTGATATTACCCTCTGCTGCCCATGTCCTCCTCCTGCTTACCCCCTCAGTAGTCAGGGCATCCTCCAGCACCACCTGTAACACTGTATTTACAAAGAATTACCAGGTACCCAGCATGGGGCTAAGTGCTTCACATGCTGACCATCCCCTGCAGCCCACGGGGGCAGGACCTCTGCCTCTGATTCCCTGCTCGGCCTGTAAATGGGTCTCAGGAATTATCTACTGAATGAAGGAATGCATATATCTGGCATTTGGAGTGTTTGGTCAACAGTGGAGACTGATGTCACCCTGGCTCACTGCCTCTTTCAGGCTGGGAAACTGTGGATGGAAAAGAAAAGAGACTGGGTCCCTTTGCCCCCTGGGCTTCCCCAGTGGTTCAGTCAGCAAAGAATCTGCCTGCAAAGCAGGAAACCTGTGTTGGATCCCTGGGTTGGGAAGATCCCCCTGGAGAAGGAAATGGCGACTCACTCCAGTATTCTTGCCTGGGGAATCCCCATGGACTGAGGAGCCTGGTGGGCTGCTGTCCAGGGGATCGCAGAGGGTCAGGCCCGGCTGAGCACAGCATAGACATCCTTTGCCCCCGGGAGTGCTGCAGCCCAAGCTCCCTCTGAAGAATATGCCTGTATGATTAAACTATCCCCAGCACCACATGGTTCTCCCTTGCCTGAGCCTCCTCAGGGTGCCAGGAAATGGGTGGACAGTGGCATTCTGGTTTCATGGCCAAGGCTCCGAGAGGTCAAGGGTGTGACTTAGGGAGCCACTGTTTATGGTGGCAGAGCTGGGAACAAGGGCTCTCCACTCCTTGTTGAGGGCTCTTTCTCCTCCATTCCACTTTACAAACTCTGGGCTACACAATCATGAAGTCCCAGAATGTCAGTGTTAGTCAGAAACATAGAGATTGTATTACACAGATGGGGAGACTGAAGCCCAGAAACAGGGAGGTAGCTGCCCAGTTCCCCACGTCTATCAAGCGGGGAGCATGGGCCACCACCCAGGTGTCTTGGCTTGAAGCCAGGTCTTGGAGGGAGCGGGTTCACAGCTAACAATTAGCCTGCTGGTGTGGCCGATCTGGGACTCGGCACAAAAATGTTCATTGCCATAGCCTGGAGGTTATTTTCACAGACAACTGTTATGATATGTTCTTGGCCTAAACCCTTTTCCAAAAAATCCCAGCCAGCTGAGCAGACAGGCATCTGTCATTGGCTATAACAAGGAAGCCATGGGATTTGCTCATCAGTCATGCATCCCACTTAGAAACAGCTCAGAACACCCTGGCAGGGGGAAAAAAAAGTGGTACTAAGGCAGAGCTCTCAAATGAAGGAGCAGGGAGCCCGGGACAGGCTGAATCAGACACCATTTCAGCACTCGGGACAGTTCCACGGAGGGCAGCTGCTCATCCAGGCGAGCTTGGAATCTCTAGAACTTCAGAAGCCTGCCCTCCAGGGGGTGGGCGGTGGTTTTTAAATGGAGAGTCACTGATTTTCTGAAAAAAGAATCCAAGCATTCACAGGAGCATTATGTGACTTGATTTTGCAGAATTTTGTGGCTGTTTGGGATTTCAGAAACTGTAAAGTTTTAAGGTTAAGAAGGAGAAGCGTTAACACCTGAAGAGCTGGAATGGCTTTTGGGAATATGCAGCGATCACTCACCCTCCACCCTCCTCCACATTGCAGCCAGTAGGGAAACGAGAGGGGGAAGATGGAAGGAGGCAGGATAAGAATCAAAGGGGGAAATAACAGACCTACAGAAAAGGAGAGAGATGAGGGAGAGGAAGGTGAGAGGTGCAGAGAAGGTAAGATGAGAGTTTGGAACAAAGGGATGGAGGGAGGTTTCATAGGTTCTAGAGGATCATTACATTTCTCATCCGTGTCATTTCCTGACTTTCACACTGACCCTGGGCTGCTTGCTAGGATTTCCCCTTAAATGAAATGAGTAGATAACCACTTTTAAAAGTTCTTCAACTTTTCATTATGTTTAAAGCTTCAGAAATTCTACTCTGATTAGAACCCCTGGGAAGATCCCCTGGAGAAGGAAATGGCAACTCACTCCAGTATTCTTGCCTGGAGAATTCCATGAACAGAGGAGCCTGGTGGGATACAGTCCATGGGCCACAAAGAGTCGGGCATGACTGAGCAACGAACACAACAGTCTGTTTCAATGATGTTCTCCCTGGTGCTGCCAGTAGCAGAGATTTCAGTGGGGGCCCTGAAAGCCTTAGGACACTTGGGAGATTTAGCCTGCATCTGTGATCCTTCGTTTCTGATGATAAGAAGCTGACCCATGGAGGACAGATGTCTGGGGGCCGCTGTTGAAGGTGGCAGGATGGGAAGAGTGTTCCCCGTGGGGCAAACAGGCTAAATGTCTCAATGACCCTGGAGATCGGCACCGAAGTGTGCTGGTGCTCACCGCAGTGGTCTCAGTGTACCAACCTTATGGATTAAATGGTGTTTGATAGTCTCCATTTAAGAAGGTGGGAAGGTCTGAAACTTCCTCTAGAAACATGTCCATCAAACTAATTAAGATGAAGATGCTTGTGGGCTTTTGTTGTCTGGAGAATTCACACGTATGTAATACTTCACTGCCCACTTAGGTTGAATAATAAAATATGTACTTTTAGCCCCAAAGACTCATGTTATTACAGTGAATTATAATGAATTAATCTGAGCTGTAAAATATAATAATGATACAATGTGGGATGAAAGGGAATTAATAGTCTGAGTTTCTATGCCAGGCACAGTGCCAGTGGCTTTACACGCTTTAATAGATTGGATTATCGCTCAGCAAATATTCCCTCCCCTCTCCCTTGAGGCAGTGCCTCTCCCTCATCCCATGCTGGAGGGTTTGGTCATGTGATTTGATTTGGCCATTGGATGATAGGTGGAAGTGACAGTGATCTAGTTCCAAGCCAAGTCTTTGGAGGCATTGTATATTTCACTGGTCCCCTCGCAGTGCAGGGGAGCCACCGGGAGAAGAGCAGCCCACTTGAGACTGGGCCCAGCATGAGCGGAGCACACCCAGAGAAGACTCAGCCCAGCCAGACCCAGCCCAGTCCACCCAGCCTCGGTTACCCTGCAGACCTGTGAGCCCACGAATTACCCTTCGCTGTTGTCAGCCACTGAATTTGGGGGGGTGTTTATTTTCAGCTTTTGTTCTGCAAGAACTAATACAACATGAATAGTCTCAGTCTTTGCAACAACTCTTTAAAGTAGGTACCACAATTTTTCCCATTTTTATAGGAAACAGAGGCCTAAAGAGAGAGAGAGAGAAAAAAAAAGCTAAACCCAAGGCCACAGAGTGAATTAACTAGCGATGGACCACACTTAGCTCATCTTCATTTGATGAGGCAAGCAGAGGCTGCCTGGGGCCCCCTGTCTGGCCCCTGCTTGCCTCTCCCACTCACCCATCCTGCTAGCTCAGAGCTCCAGGGTGGGGTGGAGGGCTGCTGGGGAAGCTGCCAGAATATCTGAAGCTCCTTTCAAAGAGCTGGTGGGGTTCCCCCACCCTATGGCTACAGGAAAAGGTCACATTTGGCGATTCAGCCCACAGAACAATGACATTTCAAGGATCAAAGAAAAGGTTAAAATATTCCTATAAATCTATTCTCGGGACTTTTTAAGTATTTCCAATGTAAAGGGAAAATGTCATTTCTTCTTTCCTCAAGAGTAGTGGTCCTGGGTCTGCGGGTCTCGAGTCTGCTCTCATTTTCCTAGTGAGGACGAGCAGGGAGGAAGAGCAGATTAGCCCCACATCCCTCCATATACGAAGGGAGGTGCAATTAACCCCAAACCTCATTTATTTATGGAAACCAAGTCCCTAAAGGCTCCCTGAGGAGCTCGGTGGACAGTGCCACACTCCCGCACTCTCCTGATCCCTCTGTTCAGGGCGGCTCATGGATCACTGCGGCAGAAATGGCTCTCGGGGTGTGAATCCCCATGGACTGAGGAGCCTGGTGGGCTGCTGTCCAGGGGATCGCAGAGGGTCAGGCCCGGCTGAGCACAGCATAGACATCTTTTGCCCCCGGGAGTGCTGCAGCCCAAGCTCCCTCTGAAGAATATGCCTGTATGATTAAACTATCCCCAGCACCACATGGTTCTCCCTTGCCTGAGCCTCCTCAGGGTGCCAGGAAATGGGTGGACAGTGGCATTCTGGTTTCATGGCCAAGGCTCCGAGAGGTCAAGGGTGTGACTTAGGGAGCCACTGTTTATGGTGGCAGAGCTGGGAACAAGGGCTCTCCACTCCTTGTTGAGGGCTCTTTCTCCTCCATTCCACTTTACAAACTCTGGGCTACACAATCATGAAGTCCCAGAATGTCAGTGTTAGTCAGAAACATAGAGATTGTATTACACAGATGGGGAGACTGAAGCCCAGAAACAGGGAGGTAGCTGCCCAGTTCCCCACGTCTATCAAGCGGGGAGCATGGGCCACCACCCAGGTGTCTTGGCTTGAAGCCAGGTCTTGGAGGGAGCGGGTTCACAGCTAACAATTAGCCTGCTGGTGTGGCCGATCTGGGACTCGGCACAAAAATGTTCATTGCCATAGCCTGGAGGTTATTTTCACAGACAACTGTTATGATATGTTCTTGGCCTAAACCCTTTTCCAAAAAATCCCAGCCAGCTGAGCAGACAGGCATCTGTCATTGGCTATAACAAGGAAGCCATGGGATTTGCTCATCAGTCATGCATCCCACTTAGAAACAGCTCAGAACACCCTGGCAGGGGGAAAAAAAAGTGGTACTAAGGCAGAGCTCTCAAATGAAGGAGCAGGGAGCCCGGGACAGGCTGAACCAGACACCATTTCAGCACTCGGGACAGTTCCACGGAGGGCAGCTGCTCATCCAGGCGAGCTTGGAATCTCTAGAACTTCAGAAGCCTGCCCTCCAGGGGGTGGGCGGTGGTTTTTAAATGGAGAGTCACTGATTTTCTGAAAAAAGAATCCAAGCATTCACAGGAGCATTATGTGACTTGATTTTGCAGAATTTTGTGGCTGTTTGGGATTTCAGAAACTGTAAAGTTTTAAGGTTAAGAAGGAGAAGCGTTAACACCTGAAGAGCTGGAATGGCTTTTGGGAATATGCAGCGATCACTCACCCTCCACCCTCCTCCACATTGCAGCCAGTAGGGAAACGAGAGGGGGAAGATGGAAGGAGGCAGGATAAGAATCAAAGGGGGAAATAACAGACCTATAGAAAAGGAGAGAGATGAGGGAGAGGAAGGTGAGAGGTGCAGAGAAGGTAAGATGAGAGTTTGGAACAAAGGGATGGAGGGAGGTTTCATAGGTTCTAGAGGATCATTACATTTCTCATCCGTGTCATTTCCTGACTTTCACACTGACCCTGGGCTGCTTGCTAGGATTTCCCCTTAAATGAAATGAGTAGATAACCACTTTTAAAAGTTCTTCAACTTTTCATTATGTTTAAAGCTTCAGAAATTCTACTCTGATTAGAACCCCTGGGAAGATCCCCTGGAGAAGGAAATGGCAACTCACTCCAGTATTCTTGCCTGGAGAATTCCATGAACAGAGGAGCCTGGTGGGATACAGTCCATGGGCCACAAAGAGTCGGGCATGACTGAGCAACGAACACAACAGTCTGTTTCAATGATGTTCTCCCTGGTGCTGCCAGTAGCAGAGATTTCAGTGGGGGCCCTGAAAGCCTTAGGACACTTGGGAGATTTAGCCTGCATCTGTGATCCTTCGTTTCTGATGATAAGAAGCTGACCCATGGAGGACAGATGTCTGGGGGCCGCTGTTGAAGGTGGCAGGATGGGAAGAGTGTTCCCCGTGGGGCAAACAGGCTAAATGTCTCAATGACCCTGGAGATCGGCACCGAAGTGTGCTGGTGCTCACCGCAGTGGTCTCAGTGTACCAACCTTATGGATTAAATGGTGTTTGATAGTCTCCATTTAAGAAGGTGGGAAGGTCTGAAACTTCCTCTAGAAACATGTCCATCAAACTAATTAAGATGAAGATGCCTGTGGGCTTTTGTTGTCTGGAGAATTCACACGTATGTAATACTTCACTGCCCACTTAGGTTGAATAATAAAATATGTACTTTTAGCCCCAAAGACTCATGTTATTACAGTGAATTATAATGAATTAATCTGAGCTGTAAAATATAATAATGATACAATGTGGGATGAAAGGGAATTAATAGTCTGAGTTTCTATGCCAGGCACAGTGCCAGTGGCTTTACACGCTTTAATAGATTGGATTATCGCTCAGCAAATATTCCCTCCCCTCTCCCTTGAGGCAGTGCCTCTCCCTCATCCCATGCTGGAGGGTTTGGTCATGTGATTTGATTTGGCCATTGGATGATAGGTGGAAGTGACAGTGATCTAGTTCCAAGCCAAGTCTTTGGAGGCATTGTATATTTCACTGGTCCCCTCGCAGTGCAGGGGAGCCACCGGGAGAAGAGCAGCCCACTTGAGACTGGGCCCAGCATGAGCGGAGCACACCCAGAGAAGACTCAGCCCAGCCAGACCCAGCCCAGTCCACCCAGCCTCGGTTACCCTGCAGACCTGTGAGCCCACGAATTACCCTTCGCTGTTGTCAGCCACTGAATTTGGGGGGGGTGTTTATTTTCAGCTTTTGTTCTGCAAGAACTAATACAACATGAATAGTCTCAGTCTTTGCAACAACTCTTTAAAGTAGGTACCACAATTTTTCCCATTTTTATAGGAAACAGAGGCCTAAAGAGAGAGAGAGAGAAAAAAAAAGCTAAACCCAAGGCCACAGAGTGAATTAACTAGCGATGGACCACACTTAGCTCATCTTCATTTGATGAGGCAAGCAGAGGCTGCCTGGGGCCCCCTGTCTGGCCCCTGCTTGCCTCTCCCACTCACCCATCCTGCTAGCTCAGAGCTCCAGGGTGGGGTGGAGGGCTGCTGGGGAAGCTGCCAGAATATCTGAAGCTCCTTTCAAAGAGCTGGTGGGGTTCCCCCACCCTATGGCTACAGGAAAAGGTCACATTTGGCGATTCAGCCCACAGAACAATGACATTTCAAGGATCAAAGAAAAGGTTAAAATATTCCTATAAATCTATTCTCGGGACTTTTTAAGTATTTCCAATGTAAAGGGAAAATGTCATTTCTTCTTTCCTCAAGAGTAGTGGTCCTGGGTCTGCGGGTCTCGAGTCTGCTCTCATTTTCCTAGTGAGGACGAGCAGGGAGGAAGAGCAGATTAGCCCCACATCCCTCCATATACGAAGGGAGGTGCAATTAACCCCAAACCTCATTTATTTATGGAAACCAAGTCCCTAAAGGCTCCCTGAGGAGCTCGGTGGACAGTGCCACACTCCCGCACTCTCCTGATCCCTCTGTTCAGGGCGGCTCATGGATCACTGCGGCAGAAATGGCTCTCGGGGTGGGAGAGGCGGGGAGGCCAGGCAGGGCTGAGGGTGGGGATCATGACCTGGCAGCTCACCTCCCTGAGCTTTGGATCCTTATATCCAGCTGCCTCGTGCATCCATGTGGACACATCTCCTTTGTACCCAGCGGAGCCTAGATCGACTCACCACCTTCCCCTGGATTCCACGTCTTAGTGGGCGGTCCCACTCTGTTTCACCCATTCATTCAGCAAACACGTCTAGAGCGCACTCTGAGTGTTGGGCACTGTACTGGGCACCAGACAACAATAAGGGACAGACACTCCTGTCCTGGAGCAGATCGTAGGCTACTTGAGGAGATGAACCAAGAAAGGGACAGAGACCTCCCCTGGGGGAAGGGCTAACATCTCTGTGAGTGGGGTCCTTATGAAACCCAGAGAGGGGAGGGACTAACTGCGGGGCAGTCAGGGAAGGCTTCCCAGAGGAGTCGTTACTGAATGGGGCCCCGTCCAAAAGGGACATGTCCCAAAGGCAGAGGGAGTGCACGCGAGGGCCCGGCACCCAAGAAGCCGAGGCACATGCGTGCACCACGGAGAAGCCAGTGCTTGCCCAGCGCTCCTGCAGCCACTTTGCATCAGGGCTGGGGCTGCTGGCGTGGTGGGCTGCTCCCCCGCGGTAGCAAGAAGATGCTGTTATTCATAGCGCTCAAGTCATCGCTCACCTCCCACATCCCATCAGTCTGCGAGCCCTTTTCTCTTCTGCCTCTCGAACACCTCTCCTCTCTCCCTGCTCACAGCCACCCTCAGGCCCGGCCCCAGCCTCTCCTTGGGATTGCGCTGAGTCTCTGAGTGCTGACAGCCTCCGTGGGCAGCCTCCCTCCTCACGCCCCTCCAACCAGGCTGCAGCCACATCTGGCCTTTGGAAGCATCAGTCTTGCCATTCGACTCTCTTCTGAAGTCTTTTTGATGGCCCTCTGTTGCCCATGGGATAAGGTTCTGTCTCTGAGCGTTGCATTCACAGCCCTTTGAGACCAGAATCCCCACCTCTCCAGCCTTGCTGGGGTCCCCTATGGATCACATGTCCATTCCAGATCCTAGAGCCACCAGGGGCAGGAACTCATTAAGCCCCTTCCTGCCTTTGCATGCTCTTTCCTCCACCTGGAATTCTCCCTGCGCTGATCTGTCCCATTGGGCTTTCAAGACCCAATTGAACACATAAAATAAGTCATGAAAACAATAGGGACCACCATTTTTTGGTCACCCCCTCCAGTCCCTCCGTATCTCATCTCACTGCTTCACTTTCATGTATATATAATATATTTTATTATGGCTTTACTGCCTGTTGTCTGTCTTTCCCATCAGAGTGAAGGCTCCAGGAGCGCAGGGCTTGATTTTCCCGTGTCCTCTGTAGCTGGAGCCACAGCTGGTGCTAAGGAGATCAAAAGAGTTTGTGCGATAAATTAAGAAATGACTCTTTATAACAACCCAATGAGGTGCCGAGTGGTTTTATCCCCATTATACAGATGGGGAAACTGAGTCTTTGGCAACAAGGGTTTTGGCAGCTACCTCAGTGCTCCATTTCCATTTCCTGCTCAAAGGCAGGGTCCATGTCAAATTCCCATCCGGATCTCCTGGATCCCAAGGAGGGGTTCTGGAAGTGGTTGGTGGATGGTTCCCATCAAAGGCGGGGGGTCAGCGGTGAGAAAAAGGGTGGCTGGGGCAGCCTGCGGGGAGGCAACTCAGCTAATTGCAGCTTGGCTTCCCAGAGTCTGTTTCTAGGTTGGGAATTAAATGCACTAATGGCTCCCACTCATTCCTAATTGGCACCAAATTACACACAGTGGGCTCAGCAGGGGCCGAGGCGGCAGCTGGCATCAGGGTGGTAGGAAGTCAGCCTTATCAGAGCTGCATGGGGTTCTTAGTCTTGCAGAAGCCTGCACCGGGAGCACTGTGCTGGGAGTCCTTAGTTCTTCTCCTGGGGCAGTGGCAGGAGTCCAGGTTTTGGGGCTAGGAACCGCCCAACTGGTTGGTTGGTTATCTTTCTGCACCTCAGTTGCCTCATCTGTAAAATGGGGATGGTCGTGGGAAGTGAAGACTTCTGCTTTTCTGTGGGCATCATACCTACATCCTCTGCTGCAACTCAGGAGAGGGGATAAGGCTGGTTAGGAGAGCCCTTTAGACCTGAAGGGGAAGGTGGGTAGAGTCGGCACCTTCCTGAGTTTCTCTTTCTGCCCCTGAGGGGGTCCAAGCTGATGGAGCACATTCTTTGTGGAGACCTTTAAGCCCTGGGGCCTCTGAGAGGGAGGGTCTGAGTGTAGGGTAGAGTAGATCCCTCTTCCCAGGTTCTAGGAGGGAGTGCGGAGAAGGCAATGGCACCCCACTCCAGTACTCTTGCCTGGAAAATCCCATGGACGGAGGAGCCTGGTGGGCTGCAGTCCATGGGGTCGCTGAGTCGGACACGATTGAGCGACTTCACTTTCACTTCTCACTTTCATGCATTGGAGAAGGAAATGGCAACCCACTCCAGTGTTCTTGCCTGGAGAATCCCAGGGACGAGGGAGCCTGGTGGGCTGCCGTCTGTGGGGTCGCACAGAGTCGGACATGACTGAAGCGACTTAGCAGCAGCCCGTATTCTCGCGTGGAGAATTTCATGGACGGAGGAGCCTGGCGGTCTGCAGTCCTTGGGGTCGGCAAGAGTCGAGCATGACGGAGAGACTACAATCACTTTCACCTTAGCCACTGAAAGGGCAGAGCCTGGGGTCTGGAGTTTCGCAGCCATGGGCTCCACGCCCGGCTCTGCCATCGACTGTGTGACTCTGATAAGTTACCTAACCTCTCTGAACCTCAGTGTCTTGGGGGGTGTAATGGGATAACACCCCCTCACACACATCCGCGCAGGGTTGCCACAGGGCATCAGTGAAACAGCCAGTGTGAAATGTCCGGCGCTGGCCCTGACCACCGTGAGCCCCTGGTAAGCAGTGGTGGGTTCTGTCCATGTCCTTCTGCCGAGGGAAGCACAGCTCTTTCACGGAGGCTGCTTCTGGGGCTCTGCTGGGACTGCAGCCAAAGCCCCGTGTCTTCAAGGCCCCTCCAGGCCTGGTACCCCGGAGCAGGGAGACCTCACACGTTCCAGTGTGAGGAGGGCTGCCCTGCCTGCCCGACAGGCTGACGGTGCTCGCAGGGAAGTGCACAGGCTTCGCGGCCACCTGCCGGGTTTGAATCCCAGTCTTGCCACTGACCTGCTGTGTGACCTTAGGTCAGTATCACCTCACCTTTCTGATCTCAGATAACTTATGCTTAAAGTGGAGATGATGATAATAATTCAAGCCACCCCATAGGATGTGGACACAGATGAATGAATAAACGTAAAGGATCTAGACCTGCACGAAAAGGGCAACCACTTGGTACCTGTGGGTACTGAGCACTTGAACTGTGGCTAATCCAAACTGAGATGTGCTGGGAAGGAAAATCACCACTAGATTTAGAAAGCTTAGCACAAAGAAATAGTCAAATATCTTTCTTATAATATTTTTTTACATTGATTACATGTTGAAGTGATAGTATTTTGGATATATTGGGTAATATAAAACATTATTAAAATTAATTGCACTTGCTTCTTTTCACTTTCTTTAAAGTGAAAGTGGTTACTAGCAAGTTGAAGGTTATATCGGTGGCTTCCATTACATTCCTCTTGGCCAGTGCTGACAGAGCAGTGCTAGGGATTTAGTAAGCATGAGGCCCACGGCTGCTATCATCATCATTTGATGGGTTCGAGTACTGAGTTTACAACTTCCTGTAGGATCATGTGAAGGTGATTTAACTCTTCAAACCTTAGTTTTCCTGTCTGTAAAATGGAACTAATGGGATTAAACAAAATTATGCCTGTAAAGTGCTTGATTGAGCGCCTAGCATATAGGTAGCGCTCACTCACTGTTAGTTGTTATATTGTTGGCCTGTGAGATCAAAGGTGAGGGTTCCCACCCTCATAGATGGGACACGGGCTCATCTGGTACCGTCCAAGCAGTGCAGGAGAGGTTGAGCCAATGGATTGCCCCACGAACGGGACCTGAGTCCTGAGTAAACTCTGCCTTGAGCTGGAGGTTGAGCTGTTCGGCCAGTTATATTAAGGGAAGGGTCAATAACACATTAATGGGATCAGTGGCCCCATTAATCTTCCTCTAATGAACAGCCATTCAAGCCAACCTATCTTCCCCAGATCCTGGAAGACATTTTGTACTGGCAGGAAACTCGCTGGGTAGAAACAACCTCAAATCTTTAAAAAGTGATTTAGTGGCTTTGCTCGGGAAAAGGTGTGCCGGGGGCAGATGCAGAGGAGAATTGAAACAGCCAAGTCACACCGGATCTCTCCCTTGGGACTCCAGATGGAAGACTCAGAGCCGGCTGACTCTGGGGAGGGGTGGGGGTCGGGGTTTTGGTGGAGGTCGGGGTGAGGGGAAGGTTTAGCTCACCACATCTGGCTGGACATTCTTGCCTCTGAATCAACACATTGTTGGTGATGCAAGAATTGGGGTGGCCCGGGGGACCTGGAGGGACGCTGATGGGCTGCGGCGAGAGTGAGAGGAGCATGCGCAGGCCCGAGTCTGCCGGGCCCACCAGTGGTGTCAAACTTGCGACCGCAGGGATCTTGTAGGTGGAGTCAAAGCAGAGGGGCCTTGCTGGGAGGTGAAGAGGCGGTGGGGCCTGAGAAGATGCTGAGCGGGGGGCGGGGTGGGACATGGGAGGAAGAGCCTGGGGGAGGAGGGTCCCAGGGCCCTGGGAAATGCGCAGGGGGTGAGGAGGACCCTACCTGGGTGGTTTGACTTTGGACCCTCTCTTTCTCTTCTGCCCCAGCATCTCACCCTCAGCCCAAGGATGCTGTAGCCCAACCATCAGCGTTTTGTTCCTTGGGGGTGAGTCTTCTTCTGGGCTCTGGGAATCTGTTTGAAGACACAAATGCCCCTGGGAGGCTGCTGATTTCCACTTGTCCATCAGTCCATCAACCTGTCCGTCCACCACCCACTGAAGGGAAGCAGAAATGAATACGAAGTGGAACCCACCTGCCCTCAAGAAACCCAGCAGCCAGGAGGGAAGCACAGGTGTCAATCCGTGTGGCCCTGTGCCGTGGTAGTCCGCGGTCTGGGCTGTAAGAAGCTTCACGGGGAGCTCTGCGGGGTTTTGGAGGACGGGGTGACTGTCTCCATCCGTTGGGTGAGATTAGGCCCCAGAAGAGATGATACCGATCAATCAGTCAAAGTCTCCCTTTGCCCAGATGAGGAGGTAGAGACCCAGAGAGGACCCTGGGCTCAGTGAGGCCCTGCCAGCTGGGAGGTGTAAGATCTGGAGGTGTAGGGATCAGGAGGTCATTCCAGCGAGGGAAGAGTTTCAGCAAAGTCCTGGGAAAGGACACTGGAGCATGTAGAAAAGGCAGCGTTCACTAAGGGCAGTTCACTAAGGCCAGAAGGAGCGTGCTTGGGAAGATGGAGGGACTCAGCTGCAAGGCGGTCCCCTCAGATATGCATCCTGCCATCTCTCGAGTCACAAACCAGCACAGGGAGCCCCCAGGTACCTGAGCAAGTTAGGTGCCCTCCATTCTCGGCTGGGCATTGCAGGTGGGTGGGCCATCTGGAGGCAGAGGTGGTGGGCATCGAGGCACTTGTTCCCAAGGCCTTGGCCAAGTCACCAGAGCCTCTGGGTGGGTCAGCAGTGAAAGTCTCGGAGATTAACAGTGAACCCTGGCCATGCTCCACCTTCCTCTCAGTAACCCCACAGACCTAGGCACACTCTCTGGAGGTGGCCCACCCACCTGCGATGCCCAGCTCAGGATGGAGGGCACCTAACTTGTTCAGGTCCCTGGGGGCTCCCTGCACTGGTTTGTGACTCGAGAGGTGGCAGGGTACCTATCTGAGGGGACCCCCTTGCAGCTGAGTCTCTTCACCTTCCTGAGCCTCGGTTTCCTCCTGGTGAAGTGGGACCCCCAGCCTGCCTCCCAGGCTTCTCTCGGGCTCCAGGGGGCATCAGATACAGGGGTCTACCTGTGAGGGGGCAGATTGGATGCTCGTGTAATCATAACATCTCACACTTACGGAGCACGTGCTGAGTGCTTGGACTTCCCTCAGCACTTTCCACAACACCTCATTTAGGCTGTGAGGTCACCGTCATGGGCAGCTCTGTCTTGCTGAGGACCGAGAGGTGAAGTGGCCTGCCCTGGGTCACACAGCTGGGCCAGGCGCGGGCAGCCTGTGTCTGCACTCTCATCCCCGAGTACACACCCTGCTGCTCCGTCCCCGGGCTGGGTGCTGAGCTTGTAGAGCGGATGCCTGCAGAATCCTCCAGAGAGCCCCTCCGGGCAGCCTCTGGGTCAGGATGACACACTCTCCGAGGTGGAAGAACCCCTCTGTTGTGCTTCTTGGGAAACAGGCCTAGATGTGTGGGGCCCTTGCCCAAGGTCACTGTGAGCTAATGGCTTAATGAACAGGTCCCAGAATCTGTTTGGAAGGAGACAAAGCCAAATCTAGCCCTTGCTCCCCACTTTTGAACCCGCTGTGGTCATCTGTTCTGTCTTGTATGCCTCCCATGAATGGGATGACTTCCTGGGCTGCCTCTTTTGGGGACAGCTTGGCCTCTTACAAAACTCTTCCTTCTGTTGACCCACAATCATCCTTTTGTCTCTCCCACCATGGAGTCGGCATCATCTCCCGAGTCCACACAGGTTATCCCAATAGACTGATGGCTGCCTGCAGACAGTGATCACGCCCCGCACCTCCCTGTCCTCTGTCAGGGACAGCCTTAGGTCCTAGCTGTCTCCACTTGAGACAGGTCTAGCCAGAGCGGCCTTAGGTCCTGCTGTCTCCTCTTGACAGGGTTTGCGCCCCTTGCCCACCAGGAGCTCCGGGCTGGGCCGGATCAGGTCTTCTTCCTGACCTCTCTCTGCTCCCTGGGCTGGCACATCCTGGAGCTAGAACAACACTGAGCTCACGGCAGAAGAGGATGGAAATGCTCTTTCAGCAAGATGACAGCAGGAAAGATGCCCCTGACTTTCGATGCAGCCAGGTCACATGGATGACATCTTCCATCCCTCCCTTTCTTCTCTCCAGCTGTCACCCAGGACTTCAGAGTTTCTCCTCCAATCCCCATCTTCCTGCCCCGAGCATTTGGTTGAGTAACTCACAAACTACAGGAGAGCCCCCAAGAAGAGGCTGGGAAGGGGTGGTGGTGATCAGGAGTTGAGTCAGAGAACAGACAATGTGCACCTTCATCAGGATCGACAGCAGTGTGTGCGCACGTGTTCTTGTGCCTGTATTTGGCTGACAGGTTGCTGATAGATCGGCCTACCTGTTGCGATAGGGAGAGCAGCAGAGGTCAGGCCTGGACACTCTCTGCTAGGTTTATTCTGATGGGAACAGGAGGGGACAATCCCCTTGCCTCTTTCAAACCTCATACTTCTACTGATGCCACCTGAGGACACAGGCTTTTTGGTAGCTGCCCAATCCTGTTGACTCTATCCATACTGAGCGCAGATTAAAAACCCTAGGATGTCCCTCATTCCTGAGCCACACTTTTGCTCACTCCAGCTCTCCCTCCCTCAATCATACCTTGTTGTCAGATCTGCTACCCCAGACAGGATGGACAGCAGAGGCCTGGGGTTCAATGCTTGGGGCTGCTCTTGAGTCGAGAGGACAGTCATCCGGCCAAGAGCTCTCAACACCACATCCCGCCCCCTCTCGCCCATGCATTCTTCCTCACTGGGCCACGCTGACGGGGGCCCCACAGCTTCGAGGACCCAGCCTCCTCTTCTTCCCGCCCCCGCCGTCCACGTGGGCCCGAGCGCAGTCTCCATGAAGCAGAGGCAGGAGGGGAGCCTGGCAGCGCTGCGGCTTTCGCTCTGACATTTTCCATTTACGAAAACTCTCGCTTGACGCTCATTCTGCTGTTGGCTCTCCTTCGCAGGGGAAGGGCCAAGTCCCTCCCGCCCTGGGCCGGATACGTTATGAAATTCCCCATTCTCCCCCATACCAGCCTCTGCTTTATAAACTCTAGGACAGTGGCAACTGTGAAAAGTAAATCAATGAAAAACCAGAATTAGGCTTGGGTTGGACCCCCACTTTGGAAGAATGGCACCTGAACATGGGAAGGCAATCCTGCAGGGTCCCAAACTGGACCCAGCGGGCACGGGTGCTCTGGGAATCGCCTCCTCTCCAGGGTCCTCAGCGTGTGTGACTTAAGGTGGAGGCACCTCGTATCTCCCAGCCCCAGCTGGGGAAAGAGGCTGGGCCGGCAGACCTCGGCCTCGGAGAGTTTAATTAGGGTGTTGGCATTTTATTGGAAGGTGAGAGTGATTTCCACTGCTGGAGACATTAGGAGGCTCAACAGATTCTATCCCTGTTTATAGTTTGGAAATACAATATAGATTTTATTGTGGGCCTTGGTGTCTTCCTTTAAACAACTGCACAGCCCATTAAAGCGGAAAAGCTAGTGAAGGCAGAATTGCAGAGGCACCAGCCAGGGCTTCATATATTGACGCGGGCTCTCGGGAAGGCTCTCCCCTTTCTGATGGGGGAGAAAGCAGACGGCTGGATTACCTGTTGGACCACACAGGTAATTGGGAGGGTTTTTCTGAGAAATTCTTCCGGATCTGAGACCTCAGGGGGTGCCTGAGTGGGTCCCCTGCCTCTTGAGGGTCTATTTTGATTTAGTTCAGCAGTTGTCTGTTGGCTAATGCGAATCTGTTAAGCTGGACACAGGGACGTTTCCTGTGTGCCAGGCCTCCACGAGGCCTTGAGATGAAGAGGAAAACCATCCCTGTCTCGCTTGGCCCTCCGTCTGGAGGGGGAGGTGAGCTGTGGAACAATGAATGATAGTGTTGGACAAAGCAGAGGGCAAAGAAAGTCACAGGGGTGCTGGTGGTGTAGACAAAAGAGAAATGGATCCTGCCGGGGAGTGTCTGGGAGGTACTACAGAAGACATGACGTATGAGCAAAGCCTGAAAGGATGAAAAGGCTTTAACTGATGTCCCCCCTGGGGCTGCAAACCTGCGTCACCTTCCATCTTCCTCATCTTAACTCAGTGACTCTGCCACCTGGGGTGTACGGGCCAGAAACCCGAGAGACTCATCCCCAAGTCCTACTGATCCTACCATCAAAATATATGTCAAATCTGTCCCCCACTCTCCACTGCCGCTGCCACTGCCCTCTTGCCTGGACGCTGCAGTATCTTCTCGAGTAGATGTTAGCTGGGTAGGGCCACCCAGCCCCCCCTCACTGTATTTTCTGTGGCAGATCCTGGTTTCCATCTGGGAGATGTGCCTCTCCACCTTCTAGGAATGTAATTTCAAGGAAGCTATGGTTAGAGCACGTGACCCAGGCCAGGCCGATGGCTCCTTCCACGCCTCTGGCCAGCGATTGGTTCAGGGATGGGCCCAAGACTGAGGTCACACCAAGCAGAGCCAATGAGACTCAACTCTTGAACTTGATTGTCTTATTAGTGAAGTGGACTCAACGCTTTCCTGGCTGTGCCTAGATGAGAGGAGATGTTGGGCTGAAGCTATGCCAGCCGTATTGTCCCCCTCCCCCCCACCCCCTGAGTATGGTCCTGGGGGGAAATAGAGCCACCTAGGGGAAGACGAGACAAGACTGGAGAAAAAGAAACTGGGTCATGGCAACATTGCTCAAAGTTGATCAAGTCTTACCTGAACCCCTTCCTTATATCTGGACTTTCAGCTGCACTTATTAATAAATTCTGTTTTTATATGAGCCACTTTGGGTTGGGTTTTCTGACATGTGCAATCAAAAGAATGATATGGTATTTCAGAATCTCCCCACACTCTCTCCTGCTTTCTCATCTCCCCAATGTTTTTCACACTGTAGACTGTAAAGCCCTTTAGCCACTGTCCATTGCCCTAAGGATAAAACCCCCAAATCCTTAACATGGCCCTTGGAGCCCAGCATGATTTGGACCCAGCATCTTTCTCAGTCTCATTCATTATAATCCAGCCATGCTAAAGTCTTCAGTTGTTCAAATATGCCAGCTTTTTAAATTTTTTCCAGTTCAGAGCCTTCCATATACTGTAACCTCTGCCTGGAAACCTGTCTCAGCTCTCTACTGTGGGTTTCGACTCACATTTCAGATCTCAGCTCAAAGAGGCCTGCTCTAAGTGAGATTAGTCTCTGTTACACTTTGTCATAGCATTTGCTTTTATTCTTCATGGTGCCAACCCGATTTGCAGGTAGGTGTGTGCATCTGCATGTGTGTGCCTGTGTGTGTGTGTGTATGTGTAGATGAATGCACACTCCATTAGCCTAAGCCACACCTGTCTTGCTCATCACGCTATCTCTTATGCCTAGAAGAGTTCCTGGTACATTCTAGAAGCTCAACAAATATTATTTGACTGATGGAGTGAAGAATAGGGGAGGAGTAGGTTGAGGCTGGGCAATTCTGCCTGAAATTATAACAGAAGCAGAAGTTCGGGTCCTGAGCAGGCAGTGTGTCGTGGAGGAAGCAGAAGTTCGGGGCCTGAGCAGGCAGTGTGTCGTGGAGGAAGCAGGAGTTCGGGGCCTGAGCAGGCAGTGAGTTGTGAAGGAAGGGTTCATAAGTCTAGAGCAGCAGCCAGATTAGGAAAAGGGGGCGAGGGCCAGGCCGTGAGCCGCTTGCTCTTCAGTCGGTGAGCCAGTTATTTCCAAAGTCCTGCAAGATACTCTGCAAAGGAAAAGGCCAAGTAGGTCAGGGGTTACAGAAGCTCGGGAAAAGATGGATTCTCTAAGACCCTCTGGGAGAGGCACAGTACCTGTGATCATTTCAAGGCTCTGACAAGTCCTGCAGTGGCAGTTGGGTTAACTAAGTGTTGACAAAATCCATTTTTTCTCACAACAATTACAGTTGTAAAGATGAATATTTCCATATTTCTGAGATAGGGGATTGTATTACAATTTACATGTACATGTAACACAGGGTTTCAGGTTTCTTTAATGTCCCAGAAAGTGGGTTCTTTAATAGGGTTTATTAATAGGGCTTCTTACAATCCGCAATGTCTTAGACTGGAAGCTACAGAGCTGTGACTTGCAGAAGCCTCTTTTGAAGAAGCGAGGGACAAATTGTCACTTGTGTTTTGGGGCAGGCCTTCCTGCAGCAGTGTGAACGGGCTGGGGATGCTGAGCAGGGCTTAGAAGCCTGAAATCTAGACCTCCTGCCCCACTAAGGCTGCCCCCAACAGGGATGTGAATGAGGCATTGATTCTGATGCGCGCAACTGGGAGAATTTAATTAGGACACTGGGGTATTGTTGAAAGATTGGATCAATTCCTTCCCATGGAGGCCTTCCGTCTTCTCATACGAAAAGACAGTTTAGAAGGTACCTATTGTTTTTCATATAGCCCTGTTCAGAGAAGACCCTTGAGGGTGTCTGGGGATTGACGTTGGGGTTGGAGCCTTGGGGTGGGACCGTGACTCTTCTCCACCTTCAGAACAGACCCAGGGCTTAGACACCGCGGCTGCTCTCCTCTTGGGTAATTGCAAAGGCCTCCTAATTGATCTTCTTGCTCTGCCTTTGACTCCTGCAATCTATTCTCAACTCCATAGCCCAATTTTTTAAAAGCATGTAAGTCCGATTATATCATTTCTCTGCTCAAAATCCTGGGATGACTCTCCATTTCACTCTGTGAAAAGCTTAGGTCCTCCCCAGGGCACTGGCTGGCCAGTCATCCCCTGTGACTCCCATTACTCCGGCAAGCTGCCTCAGGGCCTTTGCACTTGCTGTTCCTCAGCCTGGTGCCCACTCCTCAGAGGGCCATATGGCTAACTCCTGCCCTTTTCAGTCTTTGCTCCAATGCCGCTTCTCAGTGGTGCTTTCTCTAATACCTATTGAGAATTACACCCCTGTCACGCTGTGCCCCCTTTCCTGCTCAGTTTCTCTTTGTACCACCTTACACCTTCTAACACATTATGGCAGGCAGAGTTCCAGATGCCTGCAGACTCTAGCCCCTGGTGTACACACACCTTCTCCCATTCAACCAAATGTGGACCTAGATGCTGTTCTGAAGGGATTTTGTAGGTGGAATTAAGGTCTCAAATCATTAGCTGACTTTAACAAAGGGAGATTATCCTCCAGGGGTCTAACTTGATTAGGTGAACCCTTCAAAGGGACCAGGCTCCCCTGGCAACAGAGAAAGCTTGAGGGGGTTCATTTTACACCTGTGAGAAGTTCTCCATTGCTGGCTTTGCAGATGGAGGGGCCACATGGTTAGAACCTGAGAGCCACCTCTAAGAGCTAAGAGTAACCCCCACCAGCTGCCAGCAAGGAGCACAATTCCTTCAATAGCCACATGAACTTGAAAGAGGACCCCGAGCTCTAGCAGAGAAGGCGGCCTGGCTACCATCTTGATTTCCGTCACATGACACTCCCTGCTTGGACTCCCCGATCATGGGAATTGTGGTCTTTCATGCGTACTGTTTGAAGCCACCCAGTGTGTGGTCATTTGTTTCACATCAGTATGCAAACTAATATGGTAGCTCAGTGGTAAAGAATCCGCCTGTGATGCAGGAGACCTGGGTTCGATCCCTGGGTTGTGAAGGTCCCCTCGAGGAGGGCATGGCAACCCACTCCAGTATGCTTGCCTGGAGAATCCCATGGACAGAGGAGTCTGGTGGGCTACAGTCTATTGGGTTGCACAGCGTCGGACATGGCTGAAGTGACGAAGCGGCAGCAGCGGAAAGCGAATACAAGCTACACATTTCTGTTATCATCTGTCTCCCCTGCTGGAAAGGAAGCTCCAGACGGGCAGGGGTTTGGATCTGCTTTGGCTGCTGCTTAACCTCAGTGCTGAGCACAGTGCCTGCCATCTAATAGGTGCTCAGTAAACACTGGCTGAATAAATGGATGGGAGTAGCCTCCGGCATCAGCACAGCTTTGCCTTCCAGGAGGAGATACGCCCCACTGGTAAATAATAAGGCAGAAGATGCGAATGGAGCAGGAGAGGTGAGTGTGGTCTGTCCGCTGTAAATCCTGCCTGGCTGCCCAGAGATGATCTGTATTTTCACAGCCCCAACGAAGCTCTCTGCTCTGAGAGAAGCATTGTGGAGATATTAATGCACACGCTGCCATATAATTAAAGCTGGCTTGGCCCTGCACCACCCCCCACCCCTCCACCCAAAGCCTCCTGTGCTACCGGAAGGTTGCCTGGGGGAGTCTGGTCATCCCGTGGTCACCCTGTGCTGAGAAGGAAGCCTCAAACACCTGCCTAAGTAATTAACCTATTAAAATGAAAGCGATAAATCCTGGTGCCAAGGTGAGGCTTGGGCGGGGGAGGGGGGGGGTCTCTGCTGTGTTTCTTTCTATTTCAAAGACCACGTCACCGCGGCCGCAAAGACACAGGATGATGAGTCTGGGTGCTGTTCGGCTCCCAAAGATCACCCACTGTGTTGAGCCTGTGATGAGGCTGCTGCTCCCCCAAACTAGCAGTCCTGGTTTGAGACTAGCCAATACTGCCCTCTGAATTAGATGGGTCAGGCTCTGGAGGGATTCTAGACCCCCTCCTCTCAGATTTCTGGATCTCTCCCCACTCCCAGCTTCCCACTCGTAACTAGGCAGAGGTTAGAGCTAAAAGTCCAGGATCTTAGAATTCTAGAGCAGGAAAAGACCATAGAGATGCCTCCTGATGCCACTGGAGCCCTGAGGCTCAGAGAGGGTGAGAGATTTGCGTAAGGTCACACAGCAAGTCAAAGGTAGAACCAAGACTGGAACCCAGGCTCCTCCCACCATGACCACTGGTCTATCTGCTTCCTCAGTAACCTTACTCCACAGAGGGCAACAAGATCTTCACTTCCAGCCCTCAGAGGGTCTGTTTACAGGACCTTAGCCCAGGCCAGGGATGGAGGCGGCAGTGAGACTCCGAATCCCAGGATGGGGCTTAGATGGCACAAGCCTCACAGACTCCAATATACAGATGAGGAAACTGAGGCTCAGAGAGAAGCAGGGCTGGCCCCAGGCCTCCTGGCAAGTCAGTGGTGAGAAGCCAGAATTTCCAGCTCCTGGTAGGGGCCACCTCCCCTTAACTCCCTCCAAGTCGTCTCTCCCTCCTGTGTTAGGAGGAAGGTGGCCTTGAATCTGGGGCCTTTGAAGAAGCTGGTGGGGAGGGAACACCAGGCGAGGGACAGCTTGAATTAGCAGTGGAGGTGTGAAGGGCACGTGTGGGCCAGGAGCAGGCAGAGACTTAGCCAGGTGGAACGCAGGGCACAGGAAGTGGGAGTGAGGGAGACCGCAGGGTGGGGGCCTGGTGGGCACAGTCAGTGTGGGTTAGAGGGGCCTAAGGAAGAGATCTGCTGCTGGCTGTCAGGAAAAAGTCCCTCGGGGGGGGGGGGGGGGGGGGGGGGGGGGTGGGACCACAGCCCCAGCTCTGCCCAGCTCTCTGTCCCTCTCTTGCCCGAGGGGTATGTGGCTCACACAAGGTATATGCCTAGTGTTTGGGGGGGCACGAGGCATGGGGCCACCTCTGGCTTCATCCTTCTACAGCCAGGCCGTATTTTTCTCTCCTTTGTGGCTGACCACATTCCTGACATCCAGTTCACATTCCCTGTGGAATTATTTTCCACTTCTTCCTCTCCTGGGAACTCTTGCGATAGCCAGATGTTATTATTTTCATTTTAAAGATGAGGAAACTGAGGTCCCAGGCCTCATCTCTGCTCAAAATGCACTGACCATTTTCTGAGAACCGAAACAGCGTTGAATAATAGATGAATAAGCCCAGACTCCCTGGGTTTCCTCCTGGCTTCCCCGGTCAGCCGCTGTGTGACTTATGGAATGTTACCAACCTCTCTGGGTCTCAATTTCCTTACCTGCGTGATGCTGTTCTTGTTCAGTCACCAAGTCCTGTCCAGACTCTTCGCGACCCCTTGGACTGCAGCACACCAGGCTTCCCTGTCCCTCACCATCTCCTGGAGCTTGTACAAGTGCATGTCCATTGAATCGGTAATGCCATCCAACCCTCTCATCCTCTGTTGCCCTCTTCTTCTGCCTTCAATCTTTCCCAGCATCAGGGTCTTTTCCAATGAGTCAACTGTTCCCATCAGGTGGCCAAAGTGTTGGAGCTTCAGCTTCAGCATCAGTCCTTCCAATGAATATTCAGGAATGATTTCCTTTCAGATTGACTGATTTGATCTCCTTCCTTTCCAAGGGACTGTCAAGTCTTCTCCAACACCACAGCTCGAAAGCATCAGTTCTTAGGCGCTCTGCCTCCTTTACTGGCCCGCTCTCACATCCGTACATGACTACTGGAAAGACATTAGCCTTGACTGTATGGACCTGGGTTGGCAAACGGATGTCTTTGCTTTTTAACACACTAAGTTTGTCATAGCTCTCCAGCCAAGGAGCAATTGTCATAATGGGGTCTTAATACAGCTGCTCACAGAGTTGTGTGAGAATCAAATGAGTGAATGAATACATATAAGTGTTTGAGAAATATTGGCTAGTGTCAACACCGCGGTCAGGACAGAGGCGGAGTCGCATGCAGAGCCGGCCAGCAAGGGCCAGCTTGGCTGCTGGAGGCCTGCCCCCCGCCCCGCTCCACCACGCTCCTCCTTGGGCCCAATTGAATCTGAAAACAATGAACCAGCTCCAGTTAAGTGTTTTCAGTCCCTGACAATCAGGAGACAGAAAAGAAAAGAAAAGAGAGTGAGATCAAATTATTTTCTTCAGGGAGAACAAAATCTCATTTGGAGGTGCGCTCTGTGCGGGGAGACACGGTGCAGGGTGTCATACACGATCCATCCGTCTTCATGCGGCTCCGGAATTGCTGCTGGCTCTTCTAGCCAGAAGCCGCCGCGGGCCCCACTTCCTATAATATCCTAATTAAAGCGCTGTTACTCATATGGGAGGCGCTGTGGCTGACTGTGTCCCGGGCCCCGGAGCGCAGAGGTTGGAGGCCGGGAGGGGCTGGCTGCCAGCTCCCCCTCCACGGGGTGGCTTCTCTGCTCGCTGTCCACGCTCCCACCCGTCACCGACATCATCCTTGCCCACCGGGCCTGAGTCATGGCACTGGGGAGCGTCCGGTCCCCCGGGTGGGCACTGGGGGGTCTCTGCTACTATGAGGCAGAAAGGGTGAGAGATCCTGAGAAGGGCTTCCAGGAGCTCCTCAAGGTGGCGAGACGGGGAAGTGGGAGGGGGGTGGGGACAGACTGTAGAAAGACCTGGGCAAGAATGAGGGAGAAGAAAAGGAAGGAGAGGTGGCAGGAAGGCAAATAGGAGCTGAGTCCCCACTGCCCCACGGCAGGTGCCAGACCAGGGCTCTTTCTGTCCATCATCCCATGGAACCGCATGTCGATCTGTTGAGGCAGGTGCTATGATGAACCCTTTCCTCGTGCCTCAGTTTCCCTGCCTGCAAAGTGAGAGTGGGCTGAGTGGATTCTGCGGGCTCGAATGGGATGAGAGAGGATGGAAAGGGCTCGGGAATGAGGGTGGACAGAGGGGCAAAGGGAGGAGGAGAGGCGGAGCACAGAGGGGAGAGTGCAGCCCCTGGAGCACCGTCCATGAGGGAGCGGGGGCTTCAGCCCACACAGACAGCCTTCTGAGGAAGCCAGGGAGTTCTGAGCCCTCTCCCCGCCGCCAGCCAGGAACCGGTGGGAGGGTGCTCAGTAACACCCCCACCACCGGCGGCACACACAGGCAGGATATTTCACACGTTCTCGTGAGGCTGAGTAGAGGCCTTGGAGTGTGGAAGCAGCTGTTGGTGAGAGTTGGGTTTGATCTGGGGTGAGAGTGGGGAACATTGCTTGGGGCGTGCAGGCCCAAGAAGGGGCTGACTCCTTGTAAGGACCAGTGTGTGTGTGTGTGTGTGGGCGTGTGTGTGTGTACGTGCACACACACATGTGCTTTTGTAAACCTGGCAGCTGGTGCTTCACCAGGCATCCTCCCTAAGCTTGTTCCTTAACTGTCTAACCAGCTCCCAGCTGGCACCCTGATGAGCAAGCACTGCATGCTGGAGCCTGAAAGTGTCTCAGGCCCTCCCGTGCCTCATCCACCTCATCTCAGCTCCTTGACTCTCCAGTGGAGCAAATCGGGGGCGCGTCCTGATTCACCAAGGAAGCACGCTCAGAGAGGTTAACCCCCCGTGAAGATCAACCTGCAGGTAGCCAGCAGCCCAGCTGGAGGCTCACTTGGGTCATCCGCTTCGAAGATGGCCTCTTAGCCTTGTGCCACACTGCCAACTCAGAGCCGAATCTCGGGCCAGGCACTGGGGCTCCAGGTGGGAGAAGCCACCCTCCCCGCCCTTCAGATGTTCTCAGGCTGACAGGAGAGGCGGGCTCAGAACCAGCCAACCTGCTCAGGACAGGGATAGAGCCGTGTCCTGGGTGCCCTGGGTGCCCTGGGCACAGTGAGGAGGGCCCAGCCCAGCTGATGTGGGCAGAAGTTTTGAATCATTCCTCCAACTTGTAAGGCAACTTACAAAGAACTCTCTTCTCCAGTGTTCCCTGCGCTTGTCTTCGCAACCCTGAGAACCAGGCTTTATTGCCCCCATTTTACAGATGTGGAGATTGAGGCCCCGAGGGGTTATAAAGCATGCGTAAGGTCACACAGTTGACTAGTGGCAGAGCCAGCATTCATCTCCCTCCAGTATTGCCTGACTCTCGATCCTAATTTTTTTCTTACATCTAGTCCCAGGAAAGATACCAACACCAGCCAATGGGCTCTTCCCAGCCCTCTCTCGTTGCCCCCAGACTCTGGTCCAGACCTGGACCCAGAGGTTAGAAGGGAGCAGGTTTGGGACATTTTTCTGCTGGGAAAGGCATCAGAGCAGAGACTCAATGGGGCAGGGTGAGGGTGTATGGTAGGGATGGTGGGTGGTAAGCGGGGCAGCCTCTGAGAGCCATTATCCCCCAGGCCCACCCCCGAGGGCCCTCAGAATTGGAGGTCTTCCCCCATCAGTCTCCAGTCAGCCTCAGAACAGAAGAGATGAAAGAGCCAGCCCTGAGGGGAGCTCTGGGGGTCAAGGCACCCAGGGGTGTCTCTCCTTCACTCCTCTGGAAGTTCGAGGGGGCTCCTGAGATAAGCAGGTCCATGGCTCAGAGCTGGGGTCTGAGGTGGCCTGCAGTCAGTCCGGAAGGGGAGACTGCGGTGCGATCCTGGCTTTCCTCTGCCATCACATCTTGGGCCTCAGTTTTCTCACTTGCAAAAGGGCCTTATAGGGCCTACTCTTATGATCTCAAAGAATGACTATGAGCACCCCGGGAGTGACGGTGACATAAGCCTCTCGGTAAGGGATGACTGGGGCCTCCCGGGGCCGTTGCTGAGGACTCCGCGCTCTCACTGTGTGGCCAGGGTTCGGTTCCTGGTCAGGGAACTGAGGTCCCACAGGCTGCACGGTGCGCCAAACAAAAATTATCAAAGAACTTCAAGACACTGGCAGCAGAGCAGGAAGCCAAGCCCCGCCTGACGACCGCATGGGTCACCTGCGCAGGAAGCCGGCTCTCGTTGGAAGAGGGGAGTGGCAGGAGGTCCCTGCCGCCACTCGATGCCTGGGGTCTGGGCTGGCTTCACGTGGAGGCCAGACCTGCAGCGGTGGATTCTGTGCGGGGCTGGTGATGCAGGGACAGTGCTAGTTTGGGGGTGCAGGGCTGAGAAGGCCAAGTAAGGAAGCGATGGTGCAGGGGTGAGCACAAGCCCACGGTGCCCAGCCTTCCCTGTAGAGACCTCTCCTTTTGTCCTCCCCAGGCCTGCCTCTGAGCGGGCAGGGCCAGGGTCTCCCTTGAGAAGACTGCAGCCCAGCGGATGCGCCTCCACTGTAGCTGGCAAGAGTCAGAGATCCTGAGCTGGAGACCCAGTAAGTGGCGCCTGGGCTCCAGGACTGTAAAGCCTGTGAGCTGTCAAATGAGGGTTAAGCGGCTAAGTTTCAGGGTAATTACTAATACATCCCCTAACGGTAGTAACAATAGGACCCGCTGATTGATTCATCCATCCATGACCTTAGTCCTCATCCATCTGTCCATCCATCCACTCATTCATTCACTCACTGAACCAACAACCCTCTGTAACGTACTCACCATATGTCAGGAACCAGGGTCATGTCACCATGAACTCTTGACGTGTGAGCACTTTACAGTTTACAAAGGACCCCGCTGAGTGCCATCTACTCTCATAGTGTAGCGGAAGCAGCCTGAGGCCCTCAGGCCCACCCCTCTGACCAAGGCCAAGGCCAGCTCCCTGCTTTATCTTTCTCCACAGCAGACGATGCTGAGCCCAGACGGTGACCCCTACTCCCCTCCCATCTGTTTGGTCCCCATGCACCAGGATACGGTCAGGTCAAGCCTAGCTTGACCAGGGAGGTTGGAGTAGGTTGGTTTCTGAGTCTCAAGTCCCCAGAGAGTCAAGGGTGAGAATCAGAATCTTCTAGGCAACTGGACAAAAGACACATCTATAGTCCCTCTCCAACATGGGAGTGTCTTTCCTGGACTCTCATTCCTGGGTCCAGGACCTTGGAGAGTGGGGGTGGGGGGGCGCAGGGCGGTGGTTTCCCATCTGCCTGAAGCCCTCAGATGTGGAGGAGGGGGCATTGGTCTCATCCGGCTCCATTCCTGACCCACACTGACCTGGGCAGGAGAGAAGGTCAAGCCAAGATGCTGTCAGTTAAGATGCTTTACTTAGCTGACAGCGGAAGAACCCACTACTGCAGGTATAAACAAATAAAAAAGGTGTTATCTCATGAGACAGGCTGTGTCCAACAACTGTAAGCATGAGCAAATAAAAGATGTGCTATCATGTCCAGAGGCAGATGGCTTAATTCTGTGACAACAATATCACCTACCTGTGGGCATGATTCTTTTTTTCGCTTTCTTGGTTCTGCCATCCTCAGAGTGGGCCATTTCCCTCATGGTCAGACGGTAGCTGAAAATGCTCCAAGCATCACAGCTTCACACAGCTTCAACCAGAGGCAGAAGACCTGTTGCTCAATTTTTCTTAAGAGCAAGGAGACTTTTCCTCAAATTCCCTGGCAAATTGTCTTGCTGGCTAGAATTGCACCACATGTCACAAAGCAGGGTGACTGGGGTTACCAGGACTTTCCCTCATGGTCAGACGGTAGCTGAAAATGCTCCAAGCATCACAGCTTCACACAGCTTCAACCAGAGGCAGAAGACCTGTTGCTCAATTTTTCTTAAGAGCAAGGAGACTTTTCCTCAAATTCCCTGGCAAATTGTCTTGCTGGCTAGAATTGCACCACATGTCACAAAGCAGGGTGACTGGGGTTACCAGGACTGGCTCAGATCAATTGTGAGTCACTCCCCAGAGCTGGGAGGGGCCCAGGCTTTCCTGGCCTCTAAACACTGAGCTTGGTTAGCTACAAAGGTCCACGCTGCCCTTCGCCTTCCCACGCTGGGCTTTAGCCGTCAGGGATCCTGTCCTAACTCCACGGCCAGGCCCCTCCCCTCTGGTCAGCCAAGGACAGGAGAGTATCAGAGTTCTCCTGAGACAGAGGGCTCAGTGTGGGCCAGAGTCCTGGGCTGACGCGGAAAGCTTGTCGCTGTCCAGCCCCCAGGTCCCGGGGGTGCTGATCTCAGCACTCTGCCGGCCCCAACCTGAGCTCACTCGTGCTAACACTTACATCATTACCAGCTCTGCCCTCAAGTCTTTACGTGGCTGGCTATTCTTACAGCCACTGTAGCTGGAGTGCCATCGCCCCCTCATTTATCAGAGCAGGGAAGGGAGACAGAAAGGTGGGCACAGCTAGAACTCGGTAGAGCTGGGTCGTAAACCCAGGCAATCGGACTCCAGAATCTCCCCTTGTAGTAGTTGCCCTACTGCCTCCGAGTCCTGACTGTGTCCTCGCAGTGCAGGTCCCGGGATCACAGACCTCCTGGCTGGCTGGGGCCTTCCTTAGAGGCTGATGAGGCAGTGGGGCAGGCGAGGAGCTCTGGGGCAGGGCTGGGCTGCTCATCTGGTGGCCTCAGGAAAGCCACATGTCCTCTCTGAACCTCTGTTTCTCAGGTCTGAAAGGGGAATTATTCTTACAGCAAAGGAATGTTGCGAGAATGAGAGATCATGTATGTAGGTAGCAGTAGACATTCAGCTAGTCGCCGTTGGGTAGATAACAGCTATTGTTTATGAAGCCAGATAGGACTAGGATTACGTTACAAGATTTATGGGCTGTGTGACCTTAGACAAGTCACTTTACCTCTCTCATCCTTTAGTGTCTTCATCTGTAAACTGGCGATAATAACACTGACATTATAAGGCTGTGTTGAGGAGGAAATGAGACAATGCCAGCGAAAGCACTTTGTAAGCTGCTAAGGCTCTCCTCAAATGCACAGTGTTATCGATATCTCCTGTTGACTGGTCCCCTCTTTTGTGCTTGGATCCCTTCAGGGTCACTTTCCATCACAGCAGGCAGCCCCTCGCTTCTCTTTCCTCGCTGCTCCCCGTATGTGTTTGCCAAGGATCCCAGTGAGGCCAGCAGTTCAGGCATCCGTCCACAATTCATTCAACAAACCCATGTGCCTGGCGCTGGAGGTCTGGTAGATTAAAACCTTCCGTGTCTGGTCTTGGAGTTTGCAGTCTAGTGGGAGAGACAGTTGTTAACCGAGTTGCCATCCAAATAAATATATTATTACAAACTGTGAAAAGTGCATGAAGTTGCATGGTGAGCTAGAGGAAGTCAGCAGAGAGGAGGATCACCGGAGGCCTCCCTGCAGAGGTGACACTCAGGCTGAGACATCATTCATGTGGTGGCCTTGCTATGATGCGTGGAGAGGGATGCAGGCAGGATCCAAGGCTCCTTCGTGACCCTGTGGACCAAGGACTGTGATCCAGCCCATCCCTGGGTACCATAGACCTTCCCACAAGGGAAGGCTGGCTCCAAACCTCTTCCCCTTGTAACCCCAAGTCTGGGATGGGTCCTTGAGCTCTCCTGGCCCTTGCCCAGGAAAGCCAGAATCTAGTAATGACATGTAAGCAACATTTCCTCTCGCTCTAGGAGGAAGTCTCCAACTTCACATGAATGTATTCTTGGGCTGAGCCTCCGTTTCCCCATTTGTAGGGGCAAGGATTCCTGCTCCACATACCTCTCACGTGAGAACAGGGAACCTGGGGCTGGAGGTACTCTGCAGAGCCTAAGAGGTGCCTGCTTCACATCAGAAACTTCTTTGCCTCCCTTTTTTTTGTGTTAGTAATCTTTTCTTCACTTCACTTTCCAAACTTCTTTGTTTTATAAAACCGAGAATGTGGGTGCAGGGGGTTAAGCCCTGGGTCCTGTGGCTGGTGGGGAAGCTGGGGGCTGTCTGGCTCAGAGCTCAGGTCCCCATTTTGGACCTTTCCCAGAGCTGGGGCTCAGGGGAGATCTCAAGGGAATGGGAGGGTGGAAAAGGGGTGGAGGATGGGCAAACAGGGGTCACGGGGGGCTTCCCCCTGAGCCTGGAACCCTCTTCCCCAGACAGGTACACGACTCGCTCCCCACTTCCTACAGATCTCTGCCCAAAAGTCGCCTACCCAGGAGGTCTTTCCTGACTGCAGATAGAAAACAGAACACTCACTGGGGCTTCCTGACTCCTTAGTCCATGAGTAAAGCACCCTCTTCACCATCTGACCTGCCTAGTGACTCATTAACATGGTTATTGTCTGTGTCCCCTGATTGGAACGCAAACCCCAGGAGAGCTGGGCTTATTATCCGTCTTGTTTGTTGCTGTATCTCTAGTGTCTGGAATGTTTTCTGGTATACAGTGGTTGCTCAACATATAACGGTTGGATTAAAGTGAATGAAGGGATGAATGGAGAAAAGGATGGAAGGATCCATGCAGGGATCTGAACTCTGGTCTTGATGAGGAGAAGAGGAACTCAAGTCCAGGGAATCCCACAGCTGCTGTTACTGGTAAATCTGTGGATGGGACCTCTTCTCCTAGAAAATCCATCAGAATTTCAAACTTCAGGAGCAATAGGTCAGGAGCCAGACAGACTGAGGGTCAAATCTCACTTCTGTGGCTTCCTTACTGTAGGACTTTGGGTAAAGTGACTTGGCTGTCTGAGCCTCCAGTTCCTCATCTGTAAAATGGGTACAATCTTAAGTCTGCACAGAGAGTGTTGCTGTGAGGACTAAGTGCTTACATGTAGAGTACTTGGCCTGGCTTGTGAGAAGGGCTTAATAAAAAAAAAATTAAAACAAACAAACAAACAATTTTCTAAGTGCTAACCCTGTGTGCTTATTTCTCACACCCACTCCCTGGGTTAGCTACTGGCATTATTCCCATTTTAAAGATGAGAAAACTGAGGCACTGAGATTTTTAAGTTATTCACCCAAGAGCTCAGATCTAGTGAGTGGGGACTGAAACATTTAAAGCAAAACAAAATGCAAACAGCTGAGAACAGATGTGATGATGGAGCTGTGAAAGGCCTCCTGGGCTGGGGTCAGGAGAACACGCTCTGGGTCCCTAACTCGTTAGGTGACCTGGACTGCTTACCTGGCCAGGTGCTGAGGAAGCCCAAGGGAGGTCAGCCTCTCACTGAGGGAGTCTGGGGAGCAGGCCCTTGAGATGATGACATTCTGTGTTCTATTCCTAGGAGCTTTTTTTGGGGGTAGGGGTAGGGTGAAGGAAGAAGCTTCTGATTATGAAATCCATGCTTGCCCATCTTAGAAAACATGAAAATGACTTAAAAGTATAAAGAAGTAAATTAAAGTGATCTGAAATTTCCCTACCCTGAATATCCAGGGTTGGCTCTTCAATGCATCTATTTGTTCAACAATGTTTATTGAGCCTCCTGTCAGCCAGGCCCTTGTTCAGGGCTCCGGGAACGGTGTGTGAGAATAAGCCAGTCCCTGCCCTCTTTGATCGGACGCTTAGAGCAGCTAAGCTGACTTGGGATGGCCTTGATGGGTGTGGAGCTGCAAGGGGAGAGGTGGGGCTGGCTGGAGACACACAAAATCAGGACCTTAGCGATTATAAGGTTTGCTATTCTGCGTTCTCCACTATTAAGTGTGAATGCTTTTAATCAATTATTAAATGCAGCTGGGGGTGGAGAGGGGACACAGGCGGGGCCTGGCAGGAGCGGAGGCTCGGTGACACTTTGTCTTTGGGCCAGGCCCTGGGACAGATGCCAGATTTCGGAAACTTCTGACCTAGTTTCTTGTTCCTTCTGGGTGTTTGTGTCCATCAGGGCCTGAACTCAGCCTCACCCCACCCTTTGTGGCCCCAATCCTGGGGTTGTGTGAGTCACCCAGGGGGGACGCCCTGAAAGTCAGGCTTCCGAGTCACCCAGCCCGCCTGTCTTGCTCAGCTCAGGGTGGGCTGGGGCCCTGCTGAGGCTCACTCAAGCAAGGCCGTAGCCATGGCCAGGTTAGAGGCCAGGCTCCTTGTATTCTGTATTCTCTTTCTGCTGCCAGCCAGATCTGCCCTAAACCGGGATCTGGAGACAGGCTAAGTTCAGCTGGCCAGCCCCCTGCCCCTTCTTTTCCCTTCCCCTGCAAGATCAAGCTTGCTAGAGAAACGGCATCTTTGCCAACAGCTCCTCCTGACGCCTCCTCGGTACCATGGTGACGTCAGAGTCTGCAGGAGAGGACAGTGGCTCTGCCCTCGCCCTCATTTTCTTCAAGAGCTCAGGAGGGCACCTTGGGGCCTGTTTACCTCTCGGCCTTCCCCTCAGCCCAAGAAGCAAGGAAGAGGCACCTCGGCTGACCTGGGCTGGTGGCTCCAAGATGGGACAAGGTCCAGGCTGGGAGGGGGGGACTACGAGGTCACCTGGTACCTGGTGTCTCCTCCCCCTACAGGTGAGCTGGGCCAGGCATGGAGTGGGGCTAGGGGAGAAGGTTCTCTTTCTTTCTCACCAGGTCGGGGGAGGATGCCCACCTCCTCTGGGTAAGGCATATACACACACTGCCGTGTGCATGTGTGTTAGGACAACACACGTGCCCACTCACCCGTGTGTGCATGCAACCAGCAGACCGCGCTCTGCGTGGAGAGAGGCGAGGGCTCTGCTTTGTTCACCGCTGTGTTCCCGTTGCTGCACAGTGACTGGTGCACAGAAAGTGCTGGCTAAACATCGCCTGAGACGACTAAGTGGGTGATCAAGTGAATGGATTTACACCAGTGGATTTTCACACATGCACCTGTGTGGGAGCACACCAACGTCCATCCCACACACACCTGCCGCAGACACTAGCCCGCAAACAGGTACACAAAGACAGGAGCACACAGGTGTGCACCCATGAGTACATGGGCTCGGGCCAGAGTGCACAGGGAGACTCACATATGCGTAGCCATGCCCCTAGTGCGCATGCGTGCGGCCGTTCCCACACACGTGTGTCGAATTCAAGAGCACTGGACAAACCTGAGCACGCCCTGCTTCAGACTGCTGTGCTGAGTGCCGGGGGGACTTGGGATGGGGAGTCTGGAGGTGGACTCACATGGGCTCTGCCCTCAGGATGGAGGCTGCGAGGCTGTATTCAAATAAGCAGTGCCAGGGTGGAGGACACTGTGTCCGCGTGTGGATAGATGCATCTCTGTGTGTGTGAGCGCATGGGTTCAAGACACCCTAGAGCCATCAGAACAGGGACGCGCGTTCCCAGGTGTGTCTCCGGAGGAGTCCGGGGGCGCGGGCCGACCTGAGCGGAGGCCGAGGAGCAGGGATTGTGCTCTTTTAAAACTCAGCCGTGGCATATGCTCCTCTGCCGGTGTGCACACCGTGGACACATGCCTCCGGGTGTGCACAGATGCACACGCCCTTGGGTGTATAGGACACCCCCACAGGGGCTCACAAGTGCTCACCTCCGCAGGTCATGCACCCGGAACCCGCAGGTCTGCAGGGCCTCTGTCAAGGCCTGCAGACACCTCGATGCCTTTTGAGTCAAGGCGGATACACCGGGAGACTCCCTTAAGTTCTTCCCAATAGGAGCTCCTCTGAGGACTCTATGCATGGCCTAGCTAATCCGTTCTGGATGCGGATTATTGATATGGGCTTGCATCCTCAGGGTAGGAAGAGGTCTGAGATGTCATTGAGTCTTAGAGCTGACCGTGGAGTAGAGAGCTTGCTTCAGCCAGCTCTTGGCCTTGCTCCTGTCCCTTTAACCACACCAGGCTCTCTCTCTGGTCTGGAGAAGCCCAGAGTGGTGGAACCCTGAGGTCAGGATGGAGGGCTGGCTCCAGTTGTGAAGGGGCCACCCATGAATGACCAAGCCAGTTGCAAGATGTTACACAGGGGATGCTCAGGCTCGGAGAAGGGAAAGGTCTTTCCCAGGGTTACACTGAGAGGCACCAGCGAATCTGAGATAAGAACACAGGTCTCCAGGGCACTTACTATACACAGCGCTGGGATGCAGTAGGGTCTCTCAGCAGACCCTCCTTCCCTCCCCAAACAGAAGTCAAGCTTCTCCCCAACCCCCCACCAGACCTTCCCATGAGGTGATGGTTTCTAACTCCACTGTCTGCCCCAGTACCTTAAGCGGTAGCATGAAGCAGAAGCAGGGGTCTGGATGCCGTGACCTCCTGATGCCCCACCAGCTCATTGGACAGGACCGCTGGGGGTGCAGAGCCTGCAGCTCAGACCCAGAGTTTTGTGACTGAGGTCAAGGATGGTAGGGAGAGATCCTGGACCTGGGGTCAGAGCCCTTGGTTTCAGTCCCTGGACAGTAACTTCTAACTGTGTGACCTTAAGTATGTCCTTTAACTTTCCTGTGCCTCAGTTTTCTCATCTGTATAATGGGGAATAACACTGTCTACTCCACAGCTTAGTTTATAAGTTAAATGAGCTTAATGCATGGAAAGTTCTTCCCTTTGCAAGGGAGGTAGTACATGCCCACTCTAGAGATGGGAGCAATGATTCTTTTGGTTAAAAGAGCGATTATTAGATTTGTTTGTATGGCCTACAGCCTGGCACAACTCTTGCATATAGTAGGTGCTCTAAATCAGAGCTGGTTATTGCCCAAGGGGCTGGGGTGGGGGGCTAGCAACAGCTGAGAACTTGGTGCTATCTCACCCTGAAATGGGAGTTTGGGAAGCCTTCCTCTCAGTTTCAGCACATGCACAGGGTCTATCTGAGCTGACAAATGTCCAATGCACAAAGCAACTTAGCCCAGATCAGGTGACTGATCCAGCACCAGTTCATCGGCTTGAGAAACGAGTTTCGATTTCCATCTGCCTGTGATAAACAGGCGCTCTCTCTTGGGGGCTGCAGGCTGCAAGCTCCTAAGCCTGATGCTTAGGGCTTCGATGCTGTGGGCCCAGCGGGGCCCTGCACCTCACCCATGGGCTCTGGGAGAGACAGTTGAAGCGTAATCCCAGGGATTTCCTGGTGATGGCTGAGCACCGGGAGGCCCTACGGGCTGCTGGGAGATGGGATGTCACGGTTGAGAGCAGCCAGGGGGACACCTCAGCTCCTTCATCCTTCCGGGACTCGGAGGTTTGGGGAGTGGGGCTCATTCTGGAGACTGGAAAAGCTGATCCTGGCTGAGGCAGATTCTCCTGGGGCACTCTGGCAGCCAGGTTTAGCAAATAAAAGCATAGAATGCCCAGTTCAATTTGCATTTGGGATAAAGAAGAAATACTTTAAAAATATAAATAGATTGCCAATATTGAGCTAGATGCACTAAAAAAATTCTTTGTTTATCTGATATTAAAATTCAACTGGGCATCCTGTATTTTACTTGGCAGCCTTATGGAGGCCCCGCCAGCACCAGATGTGTGACCCTGGGCAGCATGCCTCTCTGCTGATCTGTGTACTGTCCAGCAGAGTGGAGGTAAAGCGCCGCCCTTGTGGAGTGTCGTGGAGACCGGCGCTAGACAGTGGTGGCTCGGACTGAGGGCTCTAGAGCCAGGCTGCTTGCATTCCGATCCCGACTCTGCTATTTCCAAGCTGTGTAACCCTGGATATGTGCTTCAGTTTCCTCATCTGCAAAAAAAAAAAAAAAAAAAAAGGATGATTTCCTCCAAGAGTCATGAGCAAGATTAAGTCTTGTAATACATATATAAGTGCTTCATAGTTCCCGGCACACACTAGGTGATATGTAAGGATTAGGTACTGTTTTCACAGTTTCCCTAGTATTACTAGTATCGCTATTATTGATTGTCCCCTTTTAGTGGCCTCTTAAGGCTGTTCCCTTCTTAGCAGCCATCTTCACTTTAGTATGAATTTTGGAACAGAACATCTTCCCACAGGGTAGGCGTGAGCGCAGGTTTGGGAAGGGATGATGGAGAGGGAGAATGAGAGCCTGAAGGAAAAGGCACTGAAGACCACTGGCCGCACACCTCACACCCAGCTTTTTGGAGAAGCCAGGCGGGGAAGAGCGGGGAGCATTCAACAAGGAGGCAGAAAACCTGATTTTGCTCTGTGATCCCTGGCTGCCTTGACACCGAGCACCCTGAAGGCCTTGGGAAGTGAGCAGAGATAGACGTGGCTGACCTGGCTCCCGAGCTTGGAGGCAAGTGTTCCAGGGACCTCCTTTCAGGCATCTGAAACCCAATGTGTCCAAAAACAAACCCCTTATTATTCCCACACTCCAAACCTGTTTTTCCTGTAGTGATCCCCATCCCACGTGACAGCAAGTCTACCCTTCCGGTTGTTCAAGTCAAAAACACTCACCTCCCCTTGGCTCTGCTCTTCCTTCCACGCTCCGCATCCAGTCCATCAGGAAATCTTGGTGGCTCTACCCAGATCCCACGCCTGGTGACTTCTCCTCACCCCTGCGAGGGCATCACCTAGACTATAACAGGGACCTTCTCACAGGACCTCTCCAACCTTAAGATTTGGCATCTCACCTCCTCCCAAGTCTTCCTTGACCAGCAAACACTGGGCTGGACCAGAGTGATCCTCAGAAAATACATGTGAAATGAAGTGTGACTTTGCAGGGGAGATCGGGGGTTTGGGGCAGGGGACAGGAGGCAGGCTCAGGCTGGACCTGGGCTCAGTGAGACAGTGCGTGAAGACAAGCCACCAGGCTCTCTGAGTAGCTTCTCCAGGAAGACACCATTTTAGCCAAGCTCATTAAGCTGGAGTCCAGGTCGCCATCAGCAGCCTTTAATGTATCAGCATCTGCTGGGTAGAGGTCTCTCAGTGAGAAGCGGACAGGGCTCTGAGCAGTCCCGGGGAGAGGGCTCTGCCTCTGCGGGGAGCTTGGGCATCAGCTCCCCCCTCCTTGTCCCCCTACAACTTCCCCAGTTCACACCCACTGCATCTACAGGCAGGCTAAGAATCTTGGTGGGGAGGGCTGGGCTGATTTTAATGTAAATGAATCCTTCTTTCTTGCTCTCCAGCAGCCCTGAACTGCTCTGAAAGAATAATTAACAGGAATGAAAACGCCTGCTCTGGCTCTGAACAGCTTCTCTTGGAGAATCCACAATTCTCTTCTTCCAGGTCCCATGCCTCCTGCCCCTTCAAGCTCCCTAAGAATGATTTCAGCACTTCAGCTGCAGAGGGACATCCCTGACCTTGTCCCCACCTTGGAGAGGCCGTGGCATGGAGGCCTTCTTGTAGGGTGGCCACCGGCGGGTCAAGGTCAGGAGAGGAAGCCAGCGGTGGTGGCGCAGGCACAGTCGGCCAGAACCACCCTGCAGGGACAAGAGGCCCAGGCATTTGGTGGCCTTTTTTTTCCTTCATTTTTCCACGTTAATTTAATTTATTTATTTGACTGTGTTGGGTCTTAGTTGCAGCGCATGAACTCAGTAATTGCCTAGTACAGGCTTAGGTTCCCCTCTGCGTGTGGAATCTTAGCTCCCCAACCAGGGCTCGACCCCCGTCCCCTGCATTGGAAGGCGGATTCTTAACCACTGGACCACCAGGGAAGTCCCAGTGGCCTTTTCTGACAGAGATGGAGGCGTCTCTCCTGGCCCAGCCCGTCTTTTCCACTCTCCTCCCCTCTGCCTCTCCTTCTCAACACCTTCTTCCAGAGCTGATGGTAAAGTTGGGACAACCACCTAACAACCACCATCACAACTAACCCTTACAGGGCGCTTGAGACCAGGCATTTTCTAAGAACTTTGCATGAATATTGAATCTTCACAACAATCCAGTAAACTGGCCACTATGACAATTCCCTTTTATGGAGGAGGTGACCGAAGCTCAGAGAGGTAATGTCACTCATTCAAAGTCACATAGCTAGTGAGAGCCAGAACCAAGATTCAGGCCAGAACATGTGACTCTGGAGCCCTGCCCTGGGCCCTGAGCCCTGGCTAGGACGGAGCAGGAAATCTGAGCTCACAGGCCAAGTTCTGATCCATTAACCAAACGCTCTCTCCCAATATTGCCCTCCTGGAGCCCTTTTCCTGCCACTGTCTGGCGTGCAATCACGCGCAACCCACCCCCGCCCCCGCCCGCCCCCTCTCTTTCCCCACAAACGGCCCTAATCACGGCTGATCAGCTCAGCCGTCTGGCAAGGATACAGTGGGGACCTGCGTTCTCAAGTGAAATTAGACATAATAAAGAGCAAGAGCGCTCAGCCTCAAAAGCCCTTGAGAAATCCCAGAAGCCCCCTTCAGAATCGCCAGCAAGGGCCCCGCTTACCTCCTTGGCCACCATAACACAGTCTGCCTCCCTCTAAGCCTGCCTTTCAGTTGCGCGTCCCGGCCCGCTCCCTTCCTGCTGGATGGCCCTGTTCTCCTCTAGGGTTGAAAGGTTAGTCTGGAGCCAGTATTGCATCCTGCATTCTCCAGGGGAGAGAGAGGGAGAATCGGAGTTCTGTGACTGACTGAACAGGCTTTTGTGGCCTAGCCTGGGAGCCAGCCTGACTTTACAAATTTATTTCTCTGGAAAATGCATGTTGGGTCCCAGCAACCTGACTTATTCACTGACCGAGGTGGACACGGCTTATCAGTTTGGCTTCTTGTAACCTCAAAATGCCTTCAGCATCGGCTCAGCTTTGAGGAAGATAAAAAGGCCCTTTCTGCCCTCAGTCTTCCCGACCTCAGCTCTAGAAATATTAAGACACCCCCAACCTCTTCACCCCATAACTCACTTTGGAATGCTAGTAAATAGGGGGAAGGAGGGGTGGGAAAGCAGGAAGGAGACAGCTGGGTGTGTTGAACAGAAGAAAAGGAGATGGCCTCTGTGTTCATTTGCTGGGGCTGTCTTAACAAAGACCACAGACAGGGTGGCTTAAACAACAGACATTTATTTTCCGGAGGCTAGAAGCCTAAGGGCGAGGTGGCTTTCTCCTGAGCCCTCTCTCCTGGGCTTGCAGACGGATGCCTTCTTGCTGTGCCCTCGCGTGGCCTTCCCTCTGGGCGTGTCTGTGTCCAAACTTTCTCTTTTAAGGACACCAGTCATGTAGGATCAGGGTCCACCCTAATGACCTTATTTTAATTCAATTAACTCTTTAAAGACTGTACCTCCAAACACAGTCACATGTTGAAGCACCAGGATTAGGACTTCAACATGTGAGTTTAGGGGGCGTAATTCTGCCCCAACAGTAGCCATTTACCCACATGGAATTTCAAGCACCCTGTATGGCCTGGTGTGTGCGTGCGTGCTGGGTCGCTTCAACTCTTTGTTGTATTCAACTCTTTGCGATCCTGTGGACTGTAGCTCGCCAGGCTCCTTGGTCCGTGGGATTCTCCAGGCAAGAACACTGGAGTGGGCTGCCAGGCCCTCCTCCAGAGGATCTCCAGGCCCAGGGGCTGAGCTCACGTCTCCTGCGTCTCCTGCACTGGCAGGCTGGTTCTGTACCACCAGAGCTGCCTAGGGCCTGGTGGGGGATGTTTAAGCTTGACAGGAGGTGGTCCCCACACAACATGAAGCATAATGGAAGGTGCAATGAACACCTGCTGTTCCCCCTACCTTTGGTAACTGATTATTTGGGATCCTGAGGCAGTGAAGTGTAGATAGAGACAGATTCAGCTCATGGCATCTGTAGAAACTTGATTGATGCCAGGATGCTGCCGGCACCTTGGGATCAGGCCAGGAGTGTTGCACATCTAAAGGCAGGGGAATTCCTTCAGAATCTAAAGTTTAGGTTTAAACTTTTGTGAGTCAAAAATCCCTTCTCCCACTGGGTGGGTGTTTCTCACCCTCCATCCCCACAATGGCCAGGACAAGTGGCGAGTGCTTTATAGGAGGAGCAAGCCCTCCAGTGCCACTTATATCTGCAGTGTGAAAATGTTTGTCTTTGAAATTCTCACCCAAGAATTTCATCTCCTCTGGTGACTGGCCCACGTGTCCTGGAAGCTTTTTGGATGTATCTGGGGTTTACGTGGCATCTTCAAGTAAGGATATTGATTGGGTCATTTTACGTGTGTGTGTGCTAAGTCACTCCAGTCGTGTCTTAGTGGACTGTAGCCCTCCAGGCTCCATGGACTGTAGCCCTCCAGGTTCCTCTGTCCATGGGATTCTCCAGGCAAGAATCCTGGAGTGGATCGCCATCCCCTTCTCCAGGGGATCTTCCTGACCCGGGGATTGAACCTGAACCTGGCAGGAGGGTTTTTAGCATTAGTGCCACCAGGGAAGTCCAACCAGTAGATTATCAGAAACCCCAAAAGGCAGAAGGAAAACCTGTCACCTACGGGAAAGCGAAAACTCTAAGCCAACATAGAGCAGGTTAGTCCCGGGAAGACTCTTTTCTTCAATTAGACAGCGCGGGGCACTGAGAACTGGATCCCAGGGAGCAAGTCAGGAGGAGCAGGGAAAGAGTGAATCTGACTGCAGACTTTCATTGTTTGACAGAGGAACCCATTATAGCCCCCTTCAATGGACAGGGCCCAAGATTTGGGTTCTAAGAAGACCTGGGTCCATATCCTGGTTGTGTGACCCTGAGTAAGTCACTTAATCCCTCTGGATCCTGTTTTTACATCTGTAAAATGGGGATGGTGAGGGTCAGGGAAGCCTCATGCTGCAGTCCAGAGGGTTGCGAAGAGTTGGACATGACTTGATGACTAAACAACAACAAAAAAAACGGAGATACCCCAAAGACATCATCTGGAAAAGTGATGAGCCTGGTGCCTGGCGCATCACAGGTGTTTAGTACATACCAGCTGCTTTCTCCCTGTTCTCCCTTCCCTTAACTTGTGTCTCTCGGTCTTTCCACACTCACCTTGTCCAGACAGGGTGACTGTCACACCTCTTCTTGTCCCTTCTCCATAGGGCAAAAGAGGCCTGATAATGCAGCGTAAGTTGAGAGTTCTTAGACTTTCCCACCTATAAATCCCACCTAAAAGTGGTTGGATACGGTGATATCCAAGTTGCTTCCTACCACGAATATGATACTCTAGGTTTGCACAGTATTGTTATGAGGCCAGAAATATTATTTTCATTTTATAGAGGAGAAAACAGAGGCAGAAAAAGGTTGAGTACCTTGTCTGAGATGGAGTTGACAAGGCAGGCTGATTTCCAGTCTCTGTGTTCATGACCATCCAGCCATTCTGTCTCTCTAGAAAGATCATGAGTGATTATTATAATAAAGACTCAGCTCTATAAGGATGTCTTATTCACAAAGAAGGCATCAGGGCCCATGAGTCATTGACAGTATTGTCCCCCATCCCTCCTCAGTCCTGAGAAGATGTCTGGGTGAAGAAGCCATGCTCTGGGCTCCAGGCTGGTGGATTTCTCCCACTTCATGTACTGACTTTCTTTTGTCTAACTGCCCATGAAGCAGCTTCGCTCTCCTGAGCCCTGGGGAAATCAAACTGGAAATCAAAATGCTGGCCCTCCTGTGGTCCAGGTGGAGCCCGTGGAGAAACGCTGCACCCCTTTGAAGAAGTCTCCAAGACCCTGGTCTTTGGGCTACAGCGCCCCAGAGGGTCCTGGATCCCTTCCCCAGTGCCCTGGCAGAGGGCTCTAGGGGAAGCCTGGGTATCTGGAGTCGGGTGGTGGTGACGGCGCAGATGGAATTAGGGACGAGTCCAGGTAAGGGCCTAACGGGCTGCAGCCCGGGCTGCGCGCAGAGAGGGGTGAGTGGTATCCTGAGTCTCCATGGAAGTCACAGCACAAGCCTACAGGGAAGGCACGTAGACTACCAGCAGTCCCAGAGGCAAAAAGTCCTCATCTTTCAGAGCTGAGACTGCAGTCCAGAGACGGGAGGAGCTGGCTAAGGCTCCACAACATGCTGGTTGCAAAACTGGGACTAAAATGGACCTTTATAAACCCCGTGGGCACCTCCCCCACCTCTTGAGTCAATGCTGAGAGGTGTGTGGGATAGAGACCCTCTCTCTGGATTCTAGTCTCCCTCCTGTGGCCTCTATTATTTAGCACTGCTCTGCCTGTTAGCACAAGCCTACGGGGGAGGCACGTAGACTACCAGCAGTCCCAGAGGCAAAAAGTCCTCATCTTTCAGAGCTGAGACTGCAGT
This sequence comes from Cephalophus harveyi, assembly GCA_006410635.1. Taxonomy (NCBI): domain Eukaryota; kingdom Metazoa; phylum Chordata; class Mammalia; order Artiodactyla; family Bovidae; genus Cephalophus; species Cephalophus harveyi. The sequence continues at coordinate 1,652 of SJYT01046617.1, read as the reverse complement.
CCAGAGACGGGAGGGAGCTGGCTAAGGCTCCACAACATGCTGGTTGCAAAGCTGGGACTAAAATGGACCTTTATAAACCCCGTGGGCACCTCCCCCACCTCTTGAGTCAATGCTGAGAAGTGTGTGGGATAGAGACCCTCTCTCTGGATTCTAGTCTCCCTCCTGTGGCCTCTATTATTTAGCACTGCTCTGCCTAGCCAGCCCAGGGTTCCAGGCTTGAGAGTTCAACCTAAGACCCTTTCAGAGAGGTCTTCATCAGCCATCAAATTTATGGGCTTGTACAAGCCATTTCCCTTTAAAAACAACATATGGGTAAATGATGCCTGGACTCCTGCCCACTGTATTTCTTTTGCTGAGTGACCAAGCCAGAGATATTTCAGCTGGAGGTGTTTCCTAAAGCAAGAAAGACCATAATTTAGGAAGGAAGGGACGACTGAGGAATTAGCTTTAGTTGGGTACTTATTATAGACAGGCATGCATTAAAGGCTTTACATGCATTTAAATTTAAATGTCACTTAAATTTCATGTGAGTAGTGTGAGGCAGGTATTATTTAATTCTCATATTATAGAGGAGAAAAACTTAGGCTCAGGGAGAGAAATTTCTTTGCTCTAAAACATGGAGCTAGTAGGCACCAGGGCCAGGATTCACATTCAGTGCTGTTTGACTCCCAGATTCCAACATATATTGCACCAAATTGTTCTTTGAGGAAAATCATGAATGTAGGAGAGTTCCCCCCTAGTGAGGCAAGAACTTGGAAGACAAACCCCAAGTCCTGAGCCTTAGAGGAGGAGGAACAGGACCTTAGGGAATCAGCCACCTGCTTCTCACTGGTGCTCTGAATTTCTCTTGTGATGTGGGCAAGTGCTCATCCCAGTGAGCCCATGGGACTGAATGTCCAGAGGGGGCCACTGAAATCAGAGTGGCCCAGCTTACGGTAGCATTATTTTTGGGGCAGAGTTAGAACTTGAACCCGGGTCTCCAGTAGCTCAAGAGTTCCGGTGGCATCCCAGGCTCAAGGGAGCTGTCCGTGGTACCAACCCCATATCCACACTCTCTTCCTTGACTTGACTTCTTATCTAGTTTGGATTCCTGCCTCAGAATCAGGAGACAGTCTGACTATTGTTGTTGCTGTTGTTCAGCCACTAAGTTGCGTCTTGCTCTGTGAGTCCAGGAACTGCGGCATGCCAGGCTTCCCTGTCCTTCTTTATCTTCCAGAGTTTGCTCACACTCACGTCCAATGAGTCAGTGATGGAGAGAGACAAGGGTCTGAGAGGGCAAGCCCACACGGCAGATCTCTGTGCCGTTGGAGTTATCATACACTGTTGCCTGGGGACTGTGCATTTCTAGACTGACATTTCAACTTTTCTGGCCTCTTTGGTTCACCACAAATGTTGTTTGAGACCAAGCTTTGTCTTGAATTCTAAAGTAATAGAATGAGATATCTTACAAACGTGATATTTGCTCATTTTCAAGGTGATTTTACTTTTAATTTTAAAGTAACCTTTTGAGCAAGACAGAAAGAATAGAAATTAGAGATGAAGTGGAAGAGATTCAGAGAGACTGAGAGATTTTCTCAGGGTCACCCAGCTGTTGAGTGATAGAATCAGGACCGAATCTGTTTCTTGGTCTCCTTACCCTGATATATCTTGTA
>SJYT01046612.1:0-23971 GCA_006410635.1 Cephalophus harveyi | reverse complement strand
CCAGTACTCTTGCCTGGAAAATCCCATGGACGGAGGAGCCTGGTAGCCTGCAGTCTATGGGGTTTCAAAGAGTCAGACGTGACTGAGCAGCTTCACTTTCACTTTTCACTTTCATGCATTGGAGAAGGAAATGGCAACCCACTCCAGTGTTCTTGCCTGGAGAATCCCAGGGATGGGGGAGCCTGGTGGGCTGCTGTCTATGGCGTCGCACAGAGTCGGACACGACTTGTGACTTAGCAGCAGCAGCAGCAGCTTTACAATATTGTGTTAGTTTCTACTGTACAGTAAAGGGAATTAGCTATATGCATACCTGTGCGTGTTGTGTGCTGTGCTCGGTCATGTCCAATTCTCTGTGAGCCCGTGAACTGTAGCTCACCAGGCTCCTCTACCCATGGAATTTTCCAGGCAAGAATATTGGAGCAAGCTGCCATTTTCTACTCTAGGGGATCTTCCCAACCTAGGGATCAATACTGTGTCTCTTGCATCTCCTGCATTGGCAGGTAGAGATTCTTTACTACTTTTCCACCTAGGAAGCTTGTACATATATCCCATTTTGGATTTCCTTCCCATAGACAATTGAGTCACTGCAGAGCATTGAGTAGTTTCCTACGATATACAATACATTATCATTAGTTACCTATTTTACAAGTAGTATCAATAGTGTATATATGTCAATCCCAATCACCCAATTCATCCCATCCCTGTCTCCCGGTTGATGTCCATATGTTTGTTCTCTAAGTGTGCTTCTATTTCTACTTTGCTATCAGATTGCCTACACAAATTTTTTTCAGATTCCACATATATACATTATTAATAATATACAATATTTATTTTTCTCTTTATGGCTTACATCACTCTGTATGATACTCTCTAGGTCCATCCATGTCTCTTTATTGATTGCTTCACTAGAGTAGTAAGGGAACAGGAATGGAGGTGGCACACTGCTGATATCAGCAAAGGGCAGGCCCGTTAGAGTGACAGTAAAAATGTCTGTCAACTACATCTACATGGTCTCTTACAAAGGTGAACTTAGATTCCTCCTTTCCTACCAGCAGACTTCCAAGTAAGGAGTTCTCTGCAGATCATGGTGGTTTAGTTGCTAAGTCACGTCTGACTTTTGCAACCCCATGGACTATAGCCCACCAGGCTCCTCAGTCCATGGGATTTTCCAGGCAAGAATACTGGAGTGGGTTGCAGTTTCTTTCTCCGGGGTCTGCAGATCACAGACACTTTAAAATAAACCTCAGTTGTCTATAGTTCTTATGTAAGTAGGAGCTACATGATGGATGCTCTTTTGGAGGTGATTCAGCCAGTCACCTGCAGGCATCTTCAGTCCTCAACTGAAGCCCTAAACTCCTTCTTGGGAAAAGGGTTCCAAAGAACAAGGAAGTGTCCAATGCCATGGCCCACAGAAGAAAGGCCATTTGCTCTAATTCTCCATTGTGTTAGGGGACTGAGCTTCATTATCCAATGAGACAGTTTTTACCAAAATAACATGAACTTGAAAAGTGTCTGGGATCTCCAGTCTCTACTTTTGTGTAGTTTTATGTGGAACACCCAAACCTGGCAAAAAAAATACCCAAGGCTATTTCCAATTAAAATAACTGACTTTCACATCTGCCTTAAGATTTCTGCTGATTCTTCACTGTTAATGGGAAGAAAGGTGATTATATTAATAGGTTTGGGAAAAAAGCTCATTTGAGAGCATTGTATAATGAAGAATTGGATAAGAGAGAGTATAAATGGGCAATTTTTGAAAATGTATCTTCAGTTGCAAGTTTACAAATACGCACACAACCAAGAAATAGCAATTCCCATAGAGAAAATAGCCCCTGGCGAAGGGAACAGCTACCCACTCCAGTATTCTGGCCTGGAGAATTCCATGAACTGTATAATCCATGGGGTCGCAAAGAGTTAGACACGATTGAGTGACTTTCACTTCACTGGAGAAAAATAGCACCTAAAGCAAAGGGAGGGAGTTCAAGTGATCTGAAAGGGATCCCGGGCAGGTAGCAGGAACTGGCAAAATCGACCAGGTGAGCTTGCATCCATACTCTAGGTAACAGCAGTAACTAGAAGAACTGGAGCACACAGTTATCTTAAAGCCCTTGTTCATTGACTTCAGTGTCTGGATTTCATGTGGATCTATGTCTATTTTCCATTTATCTTTTCATGGTGTTTTGATCATGTAATCTCATTTCCATTCCAATTGCCAGTTTGCAATTCAAAGGCAAGAATTTCATCTGAAAGGTTGTAGAGCTAATTTGAGTCTGAATGAGCACTCTGGCAGGCAGTTATGGTCAAGGTCTAATCCATCTGGCATTGAGCTGCTTCAAAGCAAAACTTCAGCCTTTGTGAAGGCCACTCTTTATAAAAAACCACTTATTCCGGGGGTATAGTCCTTCATCAATGTTAAGTGAAGGACTCAAGTACATATTAGGACCTTCCTTCTTGATAGTCCCTGGTCTCTAGTTTCTAATTCTATAACCCCCAAAACTGACAGAAGATTTTCTCAGCTTCTAAGCATCTCAGTGGTCTCCATTAGAGTGGGCAAATGATTTAAAGGGAAAACTGGTACCATATTTGGTACTGGTCTATTTTGCTTTACTTTTTTCTTTCTTTTTTTTTTTTTTGGTCTTTTGGCCCTTCAAGTCCTTGCTGACTTGGTAACTTCTAAAACTTTTTTAAAAATTTTATTGGAACATAATTGTTTTACAATATTGTGTTAGTTTCTGCTATACAGTAAAGTGAATCAGTTATAGGAATACATAAATCCCCTCCTCCTTGAGCCTCCCCCTCTATCCCACCCCTCTAGATCATCACAGAGCACCATGCTGAGCCAGCTCTTCTGCATTGCAGGTAGATTCTTTACCATCTGAGCCACTAGGGAATACTGTATATAAGTATGTGCCTGTGGTATGTCTATATCATAATATTTTACAGTAAATATTATGTATTTGTCAGTAAATGTGTCCTTGTATTTTTCCCATGCCTTGAATCTGCAGTCAAAGAGAACCAGTGAGACACATTCTACTGAGCACTCCAGCCAAAATTATCAGCAGCAGCAGCCAAGACTGCTCTGCCATTTTATCCAGCATTGAGGGTATTCTGCAACAAGTGTTTACTCAGCTGTGGACTCATTTTCTGCCATTGGGTTTGTGTTCTGGCAAACAGTGTCGACACTACTGGATAACAAAAGTATGCAAGTGATAACACCTGATCACCTTCAAAGAATCAAAAGGAAATGCATCAGGCTGGAGGTGAAAGTACAAAGTTTATCGTGCCTTGAGTTGCTTCTAGAAATGAGAGAGGATTTCAGAAGGTAAGGGCTAACAAATGATTTGGGATTTATGAAAGTCCTCTGATGGAATGAGGGGTATCATGCAATCCCTGCTGCCTGGGACGATTGACTAGATGGCTCATGGAACATACTTGGGAGAAAATGCACAGAAAATGAGTATGTTTTCAGAGAAAGTGAAGAGAAAAAAAACAATGATTACTGTAGTGTGAAGCAAGTATACATAACCATACCTTCCTTTTTCTCCCTGTTGCTGCTGCTGCTGCTAAGTCGCTTTAGTTGTGTCTCACTCTGTGTGACCCCACAAACAGCAGCCCACCAGGTTCCTCTGTCCCTGGGATTCTCCAGGCAAGAATACTGGAATGGGTTACCATTTTATTCTCCAATGCATGCATGCATGCTAAGTCACTTCAGTCATGTCTGACTCTGTGCAACCCTATGGACAGCAGCCCACTAGGCTCCTCTGTCCACAGGATTCTCTAGGCAAAAATACTGGAGTGGGTTGCCATTTCCTTCTCCATTTTTCTCCTGAGAGTAGTCGAATTCATAGAGTCAGAAAGTACACTTGTCAGTTGCAAGGATCAGAGGGTAGGGATTGGAGAGGAGAGAAATGGGGACTTGATGTTTAATGGGGACAGAGTTTCAGTTTAGGAAGATGAAAATTTCAGGAGATGGATGATGGTGAGAGTTGTACAACATTGTGAATGTACTTAGTGCCACCGAATTGTACAGTTAAATGTGATTAAAATAGTATGCTTTATTATGTCATGTGACATTCACCACAATAAAAAAGAAAAAAATTTAAAAAGGAATACATAGCCATAGAGACTAGGCTTCAAAGTCTTTTTGGTGCTCTGAAGCACTGGGTTTGCTGGCACTTCCATTTGATCTTATGCTTCTCTGTATCTCAATTCCTTACATTCCTTACATGGACTGGGTGTACAGAGTCACTCACTCTAGTTGGGGGTGATTTAAAAAACAATTCTTAAAAGAAAATTAGCACTCAAAATATATAAGTTAGCAACTATCATCAAGACATATTAAGTAAAAAAATGCAATGTGTAGAATAATAGGTATGCTATGACCTCGTATTCTTTTAAAATCCTAGAACTATATAGCTACGTCCATGATTCATCTATATTTGTACATTACGAAAAAGTTCAAGAAAAATACATGCTAGATTTTTCCAGAAGTTACGTCTAGGGTAAAGAGTTAATGGGAATAGAGTAGAAAGGTAAAATAAACTTTAGTTTATAGGTAAATGTTGTCTGAATTTGTTTAACAAATTTGTATTTAAATAGAGAAGTACATAGAATAAAAAGCTATAATCCTAGTTTTTATTGCTGTGTACCTTCCAGAATTATCTATTAAAATTAATTCACATTTTACTTTAATAATCATATCCCTAAAAGAATCAAATTTGAGAGTGATGTAATAACAATTTGAAGAAGGAAATGGCAATCAACTCCAGTATTCTTGCCTGGGAAATCCCAAGGACAGAGGAGCCTGGTAGACTATGGTATGCGGGGTCACAAGAGAGTCTGACACTAGTGGGCACACGCGCGTGCATAATAACAATTGCTATTTTATGGACTTGATAACATATGGCACATGGCCTATCTGCACAGAATGTTGTGCTTGATGTTATGAACTTCAGCTCTTGCCACCTGAAACCTGCTCTTCTGACTGCATTTCTGAAAAACAAGAAAACCTTTGTGAAAAAATGAAAGGAAGAAAAGACAAAGAAAAAAAAAGATGAAGCTCCATTGAAGAGAACTCTTTTTGTGTGTGTGCTAGAAAAGCGAAAGCCTTTTTATCAATATATTGTCAAATCTTTTACAGAATTATATTGCTGGCAAAGAAAATCTTTCTAAGAAATTAAACGAGCTTAGATAAATATTTTATAGGTTTCTTCTCTCTCTCTCTTTTTTTTTGGTCACAATGTGGGGATGTGGCAAATACAATTTCTCTTAGTAGTTTCTAAAATGTAGTATGTGAATGATGGCAATGCCAAAATGTCAACAGCTGGATAAACACAAAATCTATCACCTCTTCAACTGAACATCCTTACAAAAGGAAGTTCATTTGTTTTGGGTCATCATGAAACTGACAGCAATATTAAATATTTCCTAAATCCAAAAAAAATAGATGAAAATTAGCTATTTTTACAACAGTGAATATCAAAAGTTACTGTTTCATTTATTGCATTAAAATTTATTTTCCCAGACTTGATGATAGGCTTCCTATCTGCTGAAAGAATATTCAACTAGAAGTTCTCAGATCCTGAGATCTCTCACTAACCATCATCATCACTTCCCTCCCCCATCCTGCCCTACTCTAAACATTCACTCTTCAGTGGTTAGGAACTATAACCAGGAGTTTTAAAATTGGCCAGCTAGGGTCCTTACAAACATTTGATTCAAAACCTATTTTCTCAGTATCAAATGTTTCTTCTTTAGCTATTCATATATTTTAATGGAAATCTTCAGGTTTCTGCTTAACTAGATTATATTCTACCTATTAGCTTCATTACCCTAGTTGAGACTCTAGTTCATTACCCTGCTTAACCTCTCTAGGCCTCAGCTTCTCCTACGTCAAATAGAGACAGTGACTGTAAATACTTCCTAGGACACTGATGAGGACTAAATTAGTTAATATATCTAAAGTGTTTAGAATGGCACCTGCTACATAACAAGCATGCAATGAGTCATTTTGTTGGTGTCAGAGTTGGTATTGATACTTACAAAAGGAGCTCAAGAGATGAGACACTTATACTCCTAAGTTTCCTCTCTTTGCTTCCTGATATACCCAATAGAAAATATTAGTTGGATCTAAAAGAAATCTCAACCTAGAAAAAAGGAAAAATTTATAGTCCACAGATCCCAAAACCACTTTCTAAAAGAAGTCAGAAGGATTCAATTGCTTTTGTCTAGTGTGCATTGATTAGATGGTATGCTTCTCCAATTTCAGCATAATATGGGGGATAAGAATCTATCTAGCAGTCTCTAGAGCTCTCCTTTTAAGAACATTTAAGCTCGATTTTGGAGAAAATAAGAAAATGAAGAAATTTGCATAGTGATATTTTTGTATTTCTTTTTTTCTAGTTTTTAATTCACTTTAATAGTATAAACCTCACTTAAGTAGAAGTAGTAGGGCATAACAATAATGCCACACTGAAACATAATTTAATAAAATGCATAAAGATAATTCATGTACTGTAATACTCTATATGCAAATTCTTCAAGACTGAAAACATTGATTCGATTTAAAAAATGTTATTTTTGTAAAAAAAAAAGTCAGCTTATTGGAAAGTTTGAAAACACTTCATTGAGGCCACAGTACTCAATGACTTTTGTGAAATGGTGTGTCATTTAGCCATCATCTTCCCATAGTTTTGACGTGACAAAGCTCCCACTGCTTCACCAATTTCATCCCATAGTGATTGTTTGATCTTTCCCATGTCTATGCATGTTGTGTTTGATTTCCAAGTTCTAAAATCTATTTTATGGGGCACACTGAAGGAAAGCATGTCCTTCTGACAGGAGGCTGTCCTGGTCATTTCAGTTCAGTCACTCAGCCGTGTCTGACTCTTTGCAACCCCATGGACTGCAGAATGTCAGGTGTCCCTGTCCATCACCAACTCCCAGAGCTTGCTCAAACTCATGCCTATCAAGTTGGTGATACCATCCAATCATTTCATCCTCTGTCATCCCCTTCTCTTCCCACCTTCAATCTTTCCCAGCATCAGGGTCTTTTCAAATAAGTCAGTTCTTTGCATCACGTGGCCAACATATTGGAGTTTCAACTTCAGCATCTGTCCTTCCAATGAATATTCAGGACTGATTTCCTTTAGGATGGACTAATTACATCTCCTTGCTGTCCAAGGGACTCTCAAGAGTCTTCTCCAACACCACAGTTCAAAAGCATCAATTCTTTGGTACTCAGCTTTCTTTGTCCAGCTCTCACATCCATACATGACTACTGGAAAAGCCATAGCTTTGATTTATGGACCTTTGTTGGCAAAGTAATGTCTCTGCTTTTTAATATGCTGTCTAGGTTGGTCATAACTTATCTTACAAGGAGCAAGCATCTTTTAATTTCATGGCTGCAGTCACCATCTGCAGTGATATTGAAGCCCCAAAAATAAAGTCTGTCACTGTTTCCCCATCTATTTGCCATGAGGTGATGGGACCAGATGGCATGATCTTAGTTTTCTGAATGCTGAATTTTAAGGCAAAATTTTCGCTCTCCTCTTTCACTTTCATGAAGAGGTTCTTTAGTTCCTCTTCACTTTCTGCCATAAGGGTGGTGTCATCTGCATATCTGAGGTTACTGATATTTCTCCCAGAAATCTTGATTCCAGCTTGTGTTTCTCCCAGTCCAGCGTTTCTCATGATGTACTCTGCATATAAGCTAAATAAGCAGGATGACAATACACAGCCTTAACATACTCCTTTTCCTATTTGGAACCAGTCTGTTCCATGTCCAGTTCTAACTGGTCCTGGTCACCCTCAGGCTATCTTCCGATCTGAGATTTTTTCAGTCTTTTGACTTTGCTTGCATTCTAAATTACCTACTTTCTTCACCCCAAGTTATTCCAAATCAACTATTTGACTTTTTGCTTATCAGAGGTCTATGCAAAGATAAACTGTAACTTGATAGACAAGTGTTCCCCTTCCCCATTAAATTTTAGATTTTGGAAAGACAGAGAAGTTGCACAAAAATGGTCCAGAGTTGCTATTGATTAACAAAACTAGCAAATTTGAATATATTATATACTGTGATGTTTCCTGCTTAATATTTTTTCAAAACAATATTTTACTGGCAGCACCATTTCTGTTATTCATCTAATCACAGAAAAAACTAAAATACACTTTCCAGTCCATAAAATCATCACTTGACCAATACCTCAAGTAGCTGGCTGGAGTAACTAGATGCACATGCATTTGAAGCCTTTACAAGTGATATTGATAAACCTTGTCACTTTTACGACAAAAAGAAAAGTGAAAATTCAGCATTGCATGCCTTTCTACTTGAGAGTAGAGCAAAAAGACTAACTTTTTCAAGTTTCAGTACTTTCATTTCTTTATATGTGGCATCAATATATCTTGAAAATATTGTTTAGTGTATAGCAAAAGCTTTGAAAATTGTTCAAAAATTATTTTAAAGTTTTGAATTTAAAAAGATGACATGTACTGTTCAATAAGAGATGTCAGGCAAATTTACTATTGAGAAAAAAATCAATGTTCTACTCACATCATAAAACACATCAGGATAAATTCCATATCTATTAAAAAGAGAACTATAAAATATTAAAAACCATAAAAAAGCGATCTCTGGATGGCACAGTGCTTTCAAGTCACAAAATCAATCTACCAAAACAAAAAAATTAAAATTTCTACAGCTCATAAAAAGCCAACATAAAAATATTGCAGGGAAACCAAATGGGAAATATAGTTAACCATAACTATGATAGTGGATTAATATATTTTAGACTCTTACAAGTGAAATACAAAATAGATTCTAAAAAATTCAAGCAAAAAGCATCAACTAATAATTCATTAAAATTAAAAACAAAGTTTTATGTATTTGTATATGCATAATATGAACTTACCAGGTGGCTCAGTGGTAAAGAATCTGCCTCAATGTAGGAGACACAGGAGAAGCAGCTTCGATCCCTGAGTTGGGAAGATCCTCTGCAGAAGGAAATGGCTACCCACTTCAGTATTATTGCCTAAAAAATCCCATGGACAGAGATGCTTGGTGGGCTACAGTCCATGGGGTCACAAAGAATCAGATATGACTGAAATGAGTGAGCATGCATGCATATGCATAATATAAATTTATATATTTATATATGTGTGTACACATCTGAAATATACAAAATTACTAACAAGGAAATGTAAACTAAAACAAAGAGCTGCCATTTTCAACCAATATGTTAGTAATAATTTTCTCAAATAACAGAATGTTGGCATGAAGTGGTATGATTGTCTCTCTCATAGACTCTACAATGACAGTGGAAATTTCCATACCCTTTCTGGAAGGTAATCAGTTGTATTAAATCTTGAAATTTTCTGAGCTTTTGACACACAAATTCCCTAATTAGAAATTTTTCCTAAAGCACATAGAAACAAGAAAAATATAAGCACCAACATTTTGCTACTTATTTTCTAAATAAAACTAAAGAACATATTTATCATTAGGGAAATGTCTAAATAAAGAACACTCATACTAAGAAATATATAACCTTTAAATGATACTATCACAAAATTTTAATGAAGTGGAATATGTTCTTTATGTATATTATGAAAGCAAGATAAAAATATATATTACCATATATACTATGTTTTATATGTATATAAAATTATTCCCCAAATAAGACTTTCTGCATTATATTTCTGTACTACCAAACTGTATGTCACTTGAGGACAGCACATGCACATATGTATGCACATGCACAAACACGCACACACACTCATTATTCAGTCCTTCTCACAGTGTATAGCACATTGCCCAGGATCAGCTTATGTTTTCTTAATCAGTTGAATAAACTCAGCAAATAAGTATATGTAAATGCTTAAGAGGATGGAATGAATTTTATCAAAGAGTTAGCGATTGTGTGACATGGACTTCTCCTTTCTTTCTCTATTTTTACAGTAAACACTAATTTTATAAAATATTAAAGAAACAGCTTTGAGATCTAACAAAAAAAAATACATTTCATAGTCAACTGTATGTAAACTTGACATTGCTGATGCTTCTAATTTTTTTTTTTTTTTTTTTCCAAGTGTTTGGACCTCAGTGAAGGAAAGGCTGAGTGTTCTCTCTGTGTTTGGGTAGAGCCAACAGATAAAAGATGAGTAACTTCAGTCACAGCCCTTTATATTCCAGCCAAAAGAAATCTATTGAATAATAACAGATCCACAAAGAAAGCAAACTAACAAACATAGAGTAGAACAAATAATCCTCAGATTGAATCCAGGGCTCCCTGGCTACTATGACTGCTTCTCATTTGCAAAGGGGAACTTGAGTTCCATTTGAGGCAATTTGGAAAGTCAGAAAACAAATTATATCATGAAGCAAGTTTTCATGCCAGTCTGCTACAACTTGTGTTGACTTTTGCAGAGGACTCGGTTTGTAGCCTTGGTTTCCTTCTTGAAAAATAAGGAAGACAAAGCTTTTCCTGCTCACTAAAAGTCCAAATTTCTTGAAACATTCTCCAGTTACTGTATGGATTTTTGCAACACCCGAGTGGCAATGAATAAGTTTATTAGGGTAGAATATTGGAGAAGGAAATGGCAACCCACTCCAGTGTTCTTGTCTGGAGAATCCCAGGGATGGAGGAGCCCAATGGGCTGCCATCTGTGGGGTCGCACAGAGTCGGACACGACTGAAGCGATTTAGCAGCAGCAGCAGCAGCAGCAGCAGCAGGGTAGAATATATACATCAAAAATACAATGTACTGTTCAAATGTATGTTATTAAAAGCCTTCCAGTGAGGTGAAGTGATATCTTTATAAGCCAATGCATTTTTTATGAATGGTACTCTGTATTGTTTTTGTACTAATATTAATTTAATGAGCATTTCTGTTTGCTACAGATTGGCTAATACATTTTTTATTTCCTATAGTTTGGGTCAGGCCTCTAAGTAATTGGTCTCTAGACAATTTCATGCAACACACCAACAGTAATGGAGGTTTAGAGAAACTGTGCTATTAAACAGTCTGCTTATGAAAGATTATTTCTAATGTGATATCTGTGTCAGATGATGTACCCTGGAGGGTTGCCATCTGGTTCATGTATTTTTAATAATTTCAAGATTAGGTTGCTAGAGTTCAGATCTACAGCATTCTTTGTTTTATTTCGTTGGGAGTTAAAATGAGTCACTGCCAGGCCAAAATCAGCAATTTCATATGATTGAAAGGCATGTGGAGTGAAGATGCCCAATTCACTTGTAATGGAAGCATGTCTTTAAAAAGACATGTATTTACATCTCAAATACAAGCTCAATTGGAAATGATTAATAACACATGTGACAAACATTTGACTTGTAAGAATTTGACACCTTGTGAAATTTTACCATATTGGGGCAGCTTTGATTGAGGAGTACTAATTTAAAAATTACTTACTTAAGTTTTATTTTTAAAAAATTTTAATAAGGAAAAGTTGATAGGCTCAAAGTCTTATTCATGTTCCTAAGAAACTATGTGAGAGAATATTAAACCTTCTAAGTGAGTTGGATACACTGGATGCTGCTTTAATCTTTTGAGATCACTGGACCGGTATTTCTTAAAGGACAGTGAAAGGATATCCTAACTGACTTAAAGAATTATTGCTGCCAACAAAGTGACTCAAATCCAGCAAAGAGGAAATAATGCACAAAGAGTATTTTTTTTGTGATCTTTTCATTTGTTTTCTCAGTAGAAATAACAATTTTTGGTTTACTCTTTGTTTCCTCCTTTCCCCATAATATCTTCTCTTTACTGGTTATGATTGGAAGTGACAAATTGCATTTTGTGCTAATATGGTTTGAGATTAGAAACATATCTGACAAAATATGTGTGCCAAAATTGCTAGGCATATCATAATTTGGCATTTAACCAATTTAAAAATCAAATTTTCCTTTAAAATCCTAAATATTGTTTTTCAGTGTATTTCAGTATACTTGCTGAAGAAATACATTTTCGTTTTTACATTAGAGAACACGGAATGAAGTTAAAGGAGAAATGAGAAAACATTTCTACATTCACCCCTTTGAGAAAATCATTGAACAGTGATTGATAGGGATATATTGTCTTTTGTTTACATACTAAAGTATGTATATAAAATATACTTACATAATTAAAATTACAGCATACTTCCAGTAGACTCCACTGCATAATTATTTTGTTCTGTTAATATTAACTACTCTTTATGTCGTTTTAAATAATCATGTCATGTGACATCCCATCATTATACTATAATTTACTGAACTCTCTGTTATTATGTATTTCTGTTGCTTTTAGACATAATTACAGAGATATTTATTCAATTTTCTGAATGAATTTTTTAGAATAAATCTTAAAAGGAGTTGGGGGTGGGGGGAGCAGTGGGCCCAATGGCTCTTGGTACATATTGCTAAATTATTTTCTATATAAAGTTTTTCACAATTTATACTCTGACTAGGCTTCCTAGGTGGGAAGAATCCACCTGCCAATGCAGGAAACAAAGGAGATGTGGGTTTGATCCCTGGGTCATGAAGATGCACTGGAGAAGAAAACAGCAACCCACTCTAGTATTCTCGTCTGGGAAATCTCATGGATGGAGGACCCCAGCAAGCTCGGTCCACAGGGTAGCAAAGAGTTGGAAACGACTGAGCGACTGAGCATGTATGTATGTATACTCTGACTAGCAATATAAATCTCACCCATCTCATCAGCATAAAGTATGCCATTATTTTTTAAAATTACTTTGATGCTTGAAATGTGATATTATGAATTGGTATTCCCTTGATTACCACTCAGCATCAACATATCCCCATGTCTGCTCATAAATATTTAGTCTTCTATGAATATTTTGTTCATCCTCTTTTCTCAGATCTTAAATTGACTCTTTTCATGCTTGCCTTTCCTTTGTATTGGGTATCCATAGCTTTCTGCAGTGCTTAAAGTAGAAAAAAATGAAAGCAATGTCAGTTTTGTTGCAATGAATATGAAGGAAGAGCATGGAGAGGCTTACATCTTACCTCAGTTTTTAAAGTCTGGTCAGTGCTGTGAAATTCAGAGCTTAAGGTCTATTTAAAGAGAGAGCAGGAGAAATAAGGTAGACAGAAATCAGAATGTAGAAACATGCTTTCAATACTTTTATTACATTCTTTTATAGATAAGAAAAGTGAGGCTTTATAAAAACTGAGTAATAGCAAGACCAAGATTAAGATTGAAACCCAAGGTCATCAGACCTCAGATTAACACTGATTCACATTTGGAAAGACAGAACCTTCTAGATTCCTTTGGCACAGTGCCTCAGGCCTGTCCCAGTCAGAGCCAGAGCACATGATTGATTTGGGATTAGAGGGAGAGGGTATTGAGTCCACACCATGGGGAACACTGCCAAATTGCCATTTTCGTCCTCTCTACTTTGGGGGAGTATAAAATTTCATTGATCTGAAAAGTGTAATTAATGTCCTAAGAAATTCTGGCTGGCTTTGTCCTGGGGCTTAAGATGTGGCCTTATTTCAGGCCACTGGCACACCTGCATTAGAAACAGCATAACAAAAGCTGATTTGGATAGGACCCTGCCTAAAATGGCAGTGATACAAAGTTGATTAAGAAGATTTTGGCCAAAACCCAATGAACTTGCAATTCTAATGCACTGATATTGAAAGAGGAGGACTCAATAGAAAGATAAATTACAGTAATTGAACCAAAGTTGCAATCAGCAAATGTTTGCACTGGGAAACCACCTGGTTCTTGAACATTTCTGTTTTTGATGGGTCCAACTGAGGTTTCCAAATCTATTAGTATTCTTACGAGGTTTTGTTTCTTCTTTCACAAAGAAAGCTGATGGGTTGTATCATGTATTCTTAATAACAACTGTTTGGATCCCTAGTATGGAAGAATTCTGAGTCCTCTTTAAAAGGGATCAGAATTACAAGGATAATTGGGGTATATCTACCACACATGCATATTTGTTAAATCTCTGTGTCATCACCAATGTTCAGAAAAGGGCATGGCAAAAATGGTGCTGATGGACACCAAAGGAAAAAACCATTAATTATCCCGCACTGTGGGTCTCGTAGGCTCGATAAACTCTACCTACACCCCATCCCTAATCCCACTCAGGGAAACCTTACAGAAAAATAAAAGTCATCTTGAAGATTCCTTCCCATGAATATATGACTTGATTTTAAATCTCCCTTAAAAGGAGTAAAATTTCTAACTTGGCTTTTTCAATTATTTCCCTTTGTAGATTCATATTAAAACTGGCCTCCAACATGTTAAACGTATGACACAGAGAAGAATTTACTTGGTTCCTCCCATTTCACAGTGAGTTTAACTGACATGAACAACCAGCATAGATATATCTACAACAGTTAGTTTGTTCAACTTAACCAGAAGTGCTGATAGTTACAAAGTGCCAACTCTTTGTTAAGGAAATAAAAATATAACCCCCAATTGGGAACTACATATCTCAAGAAAAGTAACTTACAAACAAAACACAAATATAACCCTGAAATAACTTTCACATTTCTCAAGGGAAAGTCATTTCTACTTTTTGAAACATGCAATTTGCCAACAGCTCCTATAATCACAGCAATTCTCACATTAGCATAGAGCACATGCTGATAACTTTGTAGTCTAGCAGTACTTTGGATCAGTCTTTTTTGTCGTTGCCATTTAGATCTTGAATTTAACACTTACATATTCTAAAAGGACATGAGAGAGCAAATTGAGCTTTATTCTTTGAAGTATCTTCGTATTTAACTCATTTATCCCCTTTGAATTAAAAATCATCCATATACTACTATTTCCAGCATACATACTACAATTTTCAAGGTACATGTCTGACCCAAGGAAAAAAATAATTCATTATGTCTGTAAAAAAGGATCCTGAATCCATTCACCCAGATCTTTTCTGATTCCAGACACACATTTCCAACCTTCTTGTAGACTCCTGCATTGATACCTCATGTCCCCATTTTTATTAAAGTATCACCAACAACTTTAAATCAGAAAACTCTTCTGGTTTGCACTCTGCCTTGTCCCATTATTCTCACATGTGACAATTTTCAACTTCTTTTTCATAATATTATTGCATCGTTATTCTTCTTGTTTCTATAAAGAATCATGATGGTGGTGGTGGTGCTGGTTTAGTTGCTAAGTTGTGTCCAACTCTTGCGTACAGTCCATAGGACTGTAGCCCACCAGGCTCCTCTGTCCATGGGATTTCCCAAGCAAGAAGAGTGGAGAGGATTGCCATTTCCTTCTCCAGGGGATCTTCCTGATCCAGGGATCAAACCATCAAACCATGTTTCCTGCATTGCAGGCAGTCTCCTATACTGTAGGTGGAAAGAATCACCATACTGACAAACGAATTGGGAAACAAACTCAAATCATGAGCTCCAAACTATACCTGCTTACTTAACTTCTATGCAGAGTACATCATGAGAAACGCTGGGCTGGAAGAAGCACAAGCTAGAATCAAGATTGCCAGGAGAAATATCAATCACCTCAGATATGCAGATGACACTACCCTTATGGCAGAAAGTGAAGAGGAGCTAAAAAGCCTCTTGATGAAAGTGAAAGAGGATAGTGAAAAAGTTGACTTAAAGCTCAACATTCAGAAAACAAAGATTATGGCATCTGGACCCATCACTTCATGACAAATAGATGGGGAAACAGTGGAAACAGTGTCAGACTTTATTTTGGGGGGGCTCCAAAATCACTGCAGATGGTGACTGCAGCCATGAAATTAAAAGACGTTTACTCCTTGGAAGAAAAGTTATGACCAACTGGATAGCATCTTCAAAAGCAGAGACATTACTTTGCCGACTAAGGTCCATCTAGTCAAGGCTATGATTTTTCCTGTGGTCATGTATGGATGTGAGAGTTGGACTGTGAAGAAAGCTGAGCACCGAAGAATTGATGGTTTTGAACTGTGGTGTTGGAGAAGACTCTTGCGAGTCCCTTGGACTGCAAGGAGATCCAACCAGTCCATTCTGAAGGAGATCAGCCCTGGGATTTCTTTGGAAGGAATGATGCTAAAGCTGAAACTCCAGTAATTTGGCCACCTAATGGGAAGAGTTGACTCATTGGAAAAGACTCTGATGCTGGGAGGGATTGGGGACAGGAGGAGAAGGGGACAACAGAGGATGAGATGGCTGGATGGCATCACCAACTCGATGGACGTGAGTCTGAGTGAACTCTGGAGTTGGTGATGGACAGGGAGGCCTGACGTGCTGCGATTCATGGGGTTGCAAAGAGTTGGATACGACTGAGAGACTGAACTGAACTGAACTGACACCCTCTAGAGGAGAAAAAGCACACAATAGATACTAACACAAAAAACCCTGAGAGGCTCCTCTTAGTACTTCAGCTTAAAGACTCCAAATCTAAATTATCTCATGAAGCAGCTCACATGATCTACCGTCACACCTAGAACTCTGTTACTCTCAGGTTGAGGCCTACAAGCAGATCGCAGGCATGCCAGGGTTACTGTCCTTCCTTGATCTTCATTCGTAAATAGCTATGAGAAATTTTCCAATGGCAAAGGCCTTTTCTCAACATGGATGGTGGCTTCCGGGAAACTCTTTAAAACTTGTGAATACATAGCTTCCTCACACCACCAACCTCCTCCCTGGATAATGGCAGTGCTCACCACAAGGTCTTAAGAGGGAACCCACCTATTTTTAATCCGAGATGAAAAAATATGATTTGTCACACCTTGCATCCAGACGTTGTGAAATACATCCATATTCTCCAGTAAAAAGGAACCAGTCCACCTTGAAATGCAAAGAAAATAGCTGACCCATGGACTGGGGCAGTAAATACAGGAGATGAGACTGGAGCATCTTGAGGTTCCAGAGACAAAGGACATGCCAAAAACTCACAATGATGGAGACGTGTCAGAGGGAAATAGGAGCATCAGATGTACAGAGCCAGGAGATGATGGGATGCTCAAATGCATGATATCACATCCGCTTTGCAGTTTGTTGTTGTTTGTTGTTGTTGTTTTGTTTTCTGGCTGGGCCACATGTTATGTGGATCTTTGTTGCCTGATCAGAGATTGAACCCGAGCCCTCTCTGCATTAGAAGCATGGAGTCTTAACCACCGGACCATCAGGGAAGTTCCTGCTTTGCAGTTGTAAGAAATGAAGTGGATCATACAGTCTTCAAATGAGCTATGTCAATGACTGCGTGTCTGGAATAAGATGTGGTACATCTACTGGCTGTAAGAATCACCCTGATATTTGTCTGAGTATCACAATACTCGTGTCAATCTTAACTTCAAGAAGGAAAGAAAGGAGTCCAAGGCTCTCAATTCAAACAGACCCAAGCTTTTGACTTGAGTGATAGCTTTGAGTGATGGCAGGAGAAAATTGGGATCTTTGATTTCTTCTGCTAAAGCCTTGATTTTTAAGGATAACTTTTCTGTATGTAAGTACCAGTAGCAGCTGATGTAGGAATATAGGTAGAATATGTATGGAGATGATGTACATACCCCTTTTCTCCCAACCTCAACCCATCAGCTTTCAGCCCTCTGACTTCAGCAGGCAACTATTTCTGCATTATCCAGGGTTCATTGAGAAACCCAAAGCAAATTTGTGTCTATACGTGCACTCTCTGCCTTGAATAAACAACAGACCCAATAAAAATAAGAGTAATTGCATTATGTTTCTAAAAAATTCATGAGGAAATGTGTCTCTGTTTACTAACTAAATGAGTTCGCATTTTACAAAGCTGCTACAATTCTTGCATCATTTTCTGACAAGATTATGATTTTTGTTTAAAGATTTATAAAGGAAGGGCCCACTTTAGACTATAGAGGGTGAGTGGTCCCTGGAGGGGCAGATAATGTTTGATGTCATTAAACCAGGAAAGAGGCAAGACCTTAGGGGAGAAAAACCCTCAACAGATCATCATCCTTAACCCTCCTTATTCATCTGAAAGCTGAGGGATGCAGATAGCCAAAGAAAGCTCTTGTGAGACAGAGCCAGTAAAGAGAGAGTAAAGAGTAAAGAGAGAGTAAAGAGAACTTGTCAAGAGCTTATTTTGCCCATGGGAATGGACCAGATCTTACCATTTAAAGAAGAGGGTAGCAAACTGCAGCCTAACCTACAGCCTACAGCAAACCCTGTCAGCTTTTCTAAAATTTCATTGGAATTATTTAGAAGATTCATTGTGTTTTTCTATGATGGTTAGATAGCATCATCAACTCAATGGACATGAATTTGAGCAAACTCGGGAGATAGTGAAGGACAGCGGAACGTGGTGTGCTATAGTCCATGGGGTCACAAAGAGTCGGACGTGACTTAGCGACCGGAAAACAACAACAGTGTTCTTCTATGATTGCTTTCCTTTTAATTCTTGATTTTTAGTAACGGATATAAAAAATTTTCTACCACATCTCAGTTAAGTTATTGCAAAACAAGAGCAAAGTCCTTTCTCTAAATTTGGACCAGAAAGTTAAAGGACGCCTCTGATGGCCATAATGGAGATAGCAAATAATCCCAAGGGGGTGGTTACAGCCTCAGGGTCCAGCTCTGCCAGGAGATTCCTACAATGAGATTCTCCTCTGGTGCCAGCCTCAATTGGCAGTATTTTTTTCCTTATTTTTTCCAAACCCCAAAGATATATTTATTTGTGTGTTCTTTCACTTTTTAAATCAGCCTTACTGGTGTAGAATTAACATATAACAAAAGTCACTAATTTTGTGTGTACAGCCTTAAAAGATATAAATATAGTAGTGCCACCACCACACTCATAATGCTAACCATTTCCATCACCCTCAAAAGTTCACTCATAATTCTTTGTAGTTAATCCCTTCTCTACTTCCTGGCCCTAGCAAACAGTGGTCCATTTTCTATCATTACAGTTTTGCCTTTCCTAATTTCTTACGTAACTGGAATCAAGATATAAATGTCTTTTAAAATAAAAATGGTATATATTTAAGTTGTACAACATGATGATTTGCTATTATATATATGTATGTGTTTGTGTGTGTATCTGTATGTGTGTGTGTGCTCAGACACTCGGTCATGTCTAACTCTTTGCAACCCCTTGGACTCTAGCCTGCCAGGCTCCTCTGTCTATGAGATTCTTCAAGGCAAGTATACTGGAGTGGGTTGCCATTTCCTCCTTCAGTGGATCTTCCCAACCCAGAGATCGATCTCATGTCTCTTATGTCTCCTACGTTGGCAGGTGTATCTTTACCATTAGCATGACCTGGGAAGCCCCAAATATGTATATAATGATGTATGTATATAATTAGTACAATATGCTGGGTTCAGTTCAGTTCGGTTCAGTTGCTCAGTCGTGTCTGACTCTTTGCGACCCCAGGAACCGCAGCACATCAGCCCTCCCTGTCCATCACCAACTCCTGGAGTCCACCCAAACCCGTGTCCATTGACTCGGTGATGCCATCCAACGATCTCATCTTCTGTTGTCCCCTTCTCCTCCTGCCCCCAATCCCTCCCAGCATCAGGGTCTTTTCAAATGAGTCAGTTCTTCTCATCAGGTGGCCGAAGTATTGGAGATTCAGCTTCAACATCAGTCCTTCCAATGAAAACCCAGGACTGATCTCCTTTAGGATGGACTAGTTGGATCTCCTTGAAGTCCAAGGGACTCTCAAGAGTCTTCTCCAACACCACAGTTCAAAACCATCAATTCTTCGGCACTCAGCTTTCTTTATAGTCCGTCTCTCACATCCATACATGACCACAGGAAAAACCATAGCCTTGACTAGACGGACCTTTGTTGACAAAGTAATGTCTCTGCTTTTTAAGATGCTGTCTAGGTTGGTCATAACTTTCCTTCCAAGGAGTAAGCATCTTAATTTCATTGCTACAAGCACCATCTGCAGCGATTTTGGAGTCCAGAAAAATAGTCAGCCACTGTTTCCACTGTTTCCCCATCTATTTCCCATGAAGTGATAGGACCAGATACCATGATCTTTATTCTCTGAATGTTGAGCTTTAAGCCAACATTTTCACTCTCCTCTTTCACTTTCAACAAGAGGCTCTTTAGTTCTTCACTTTCTGCAATAAGGGTGGTGTCATCTGCATACCTGAGATTATTGATATTTCTCCCGGCAATCATGACCCCAGCTTGTGCTTCCTCCAGCCCAACGTTTCTCATGATGTACTCTGCACAGAAGTTAAATAAGCAAGGTGACAATATACAACCTTGTTGTACTCCTTTTCCTGTTTGGAACCAGTCTGTTGTTCCATGTCCAGTCCTAACTGTTGCTTCCTGACCTGCATACAGGTTTCTTAAGAGGCAGGTCAGGTGGTCTGGTATTCCCATCTCTTTCAGAACTTTCCACAGTTGATTGTGATCCACACAGTCAAAGGTTTTGGCATAGTCAATAAAGCAGAAATACATGTTTTTCTGGAACTCTCTTGCTTTTTTGATGATCCAGCAGATGTTGGCGATTTGATTTCTGGTTCCTCTGCCTTTTCTAAAACCAGCTTGAACATCTGGAAGTTCATGGTTCACATATTGCTGAAGCCTGACTTGGAGAATTTTAAGCATCACTTTACTAGCGTGTGAGATGAATGCAAGTATGCTAGGTAAAATAAGTCAAATGCAGGAAGAAAACAACCACATGGTCTCATTTACGTAGTAGAATCTTAAAAAGTTGAATTCAGGGGCTTCCCTGGTAGTCCAATGGTTAAGACTCCCATACTTTCAGTGCAGGGGCAAGAGTCCAATCCCTGGTCAGGGGAGTAAGATTGCACATGCCACTTGGTGTGGCCAAAAATAAAATGGAAAAAAAATCATATTCCTAGAAGCAAAAAATAGAACCCTGTTTACCAGGGATAGAGGGGAGATGGGGGAAATGGGGAGATGTTGATCAAAATTGCAGTTCTGTTGGATGACTAAGTCTAGAGATATAAAGCCCAGCATGATGACTGTAGTCAATAATACCTCACTGAATACTGGAATTCGCTGAGAGTAGATTTCAAGTGCTCTCATCATTAAAAAAAAAAAAGGTAACTAGGTAAGGAGATGATATGCTAATTACTTGGCTGTAATAATTATTTCACTATGTCAAAGTCAGTGTTTATTCTGCTTGTGCCTTTATTGTTTACAATATATTTCTAACCCACTTACAAGAAAAATTAAGGAAGCTTGTAATAATAAAACTTAAAATACTAAAGTTTTTAAAGATGATTGTAGAAAGATCCAAAATCACAGAACAGGGATTCCCCTGGTGGTACAGGGGCTGAGACTTCATGTTCCCAATGCAGGAGACCCAGGTTTAATCCCCTGTTAGGGAACTAGATCCCGCAGGCTGCCACTAAGACCAGATATAGCCAAATAAATAAAAATAAACAAACTCACAGAATAATTTCTTATTAAGAATCATATCCCCAGTTGACCACATGTTTAGAACAAGTTTCATCTCCAAACCACCGTTGCTAAGACTACATTAACATAATCAGGATACAGCCTCCCAAATGATAGTAGATTTACAATTCTAGAATCTGTTATAAAGTATGAAAGGCCATCCTGTGGAGTCAGTAGAGTTGGCTCTCATTTTCTCATTATTTATTTATGCATTCATTCAACAAACATTCATTGAACTTTGTCTTGGCACTTGCATGGAAGCACAGCCCCAGCCCAAGCTGAGTTCCTTCTGAAATTTTCTCAGTACATCTAGAGCACTCCTATGGCAGGGCAAAGTTTTTCAAATGTATAGTAGATAAAACTATTGACGAGGTGCCAGTATCTCTATTTTATTAACATTGAAGAGCTCAGAGAAAAATGTCCCTGTGTTCTCTGCCCGTTAAAAGTGAACACAGAGAGTAGGGCAAACACAAGCATTCCAAACCAAAGGAAAACAGTAGATGTTTGATGTAGAAAATTGCTTCCAGTTTTTAGAAGGATGTGAGAGAGAAGGAAAAGGCCTCAGTGGGGAAAGCAGGCAAGTGTGCATTGGCTAAAAGGACAAAAAACACAAGACATGAGAATGGGGAATTAGTATTCAACCGTCTCATAGTGCCTGGGGAAATATGAAAGTTTTTTCAGAGTGCCTTTGCAGTGTCTCCTCAAGAAACTGTGAGAAATAAATCAGTAAGGGAAGGCTTCTGCCAGCCAAAGTTTCACCCTTCCTTCAACAACTTAATAAGAACATGTACCAAAGTGGACTGGCCCTTGCTGATCACTTTTCCTAGAGCATTGCTGATTCACCCTGGGAGTAGTTTTGAGTTAGGTTCCTTAACCTGCAGGGTAAGTGGACTCCATGCTTCATAGGTACCCTGCTTGAGACACAAGAGCAAACTCTATTACATTATTCCTCAAAATATTTGATTAACATTTAATCACTTTAAAGGGAAATATTTATATTTCCTTTCAAAAATCCTAATGAAAATTAACATGACAGCAGTTTGCTTGGAAAGCAGAACCCATTAGGATGTGCTGTGCTAAGGTGATCAAATATGAGTTCAGTTTTGCAGGAAGGAGAAACAGGGTTTATGAGAGAAGTCTCCAAGGCAATCAAGGATGAGATGGCAGAAAATTCTGAACAAAGTGAATGCTTTTGAAAGGAAGGAAGAATGAATGCCATTGTTTAGATAAAAGGGAAAAGCTCAAAGTAGATTTTTTTTTTCACATTGTCATAATTCATACATAGCTTCCTAGTCAATACTTGATCTGCAAAACCAAATGCACTTAAAGGTAAATGATTAGCTTTAATAAAAATTAGTCACTATGTAATTACTGAAAAGACATGTTCATAACAGTAAAGGAAGCTACAAAGTTCTTTTAAAACTCTGTCTATGCTGAGAAAATGTTTATTTCTTTCAGGGTTTCATTTTTTCAGATTGCTTACAGGCTTGCTAGATTTTTGTGGAAATTTTCATCAACAAAGCAAGGTTTCAAATGATTTTGTGAACTTCTATACTTTGCTAGAGGATATATTTCTGATTTTTTTTTTCTTTTTCTGCTTCCAAATTGCATTTTCATCTACATTGTGTCATTCTGCAGTTTTTCCCCCAAAGTATGTGATGCATGAACCATTTGTAAATATTTATTGAATAGCATATGATCAACAAAGACTGACAAATAGTCAATGGCCAGTTAAAAGAAACACACTGAAGGTATTTTGAGTGTATGTTTATTCTGAGAAAATCTCTTGGCTTTGGGGGAATAAAAAGTATACGAAATGTAGATTCTACCTCAAGATATGGTCTAGAAAATAGAAGGCACTCATGAAAGTGGTATTGAAGATCATCATGGAAATTCAAAGTTGGAAGAACACCACGCTGATGAGGTATTAGAAAAAGTACTTTTTAAAAGGAGGTCATTGAACTTGAACTACAAAGATGTGGAACCAGAGGCCAAGGCCATCATGGGCCAAGCACAGAGTTGTGGAATGCATACAACACTTCAGTTCCTGGCTACAAATGAAGAATTGTAAGACATGCTACTGTCAACAAAAGAAGGATTAACATAAAGGCAAAAGAGAAAACCATCAACCCAATACTCAATTTGACAGAACGCAGTACACTGGAGAAGGGAATGGAAAGCCACTTCAGTATTCTTGCCTTGAGAACCCAATGAACAGTATGAAAAGGCAAAATGATAGGATACCAAGAGAGGAACTCCCCAGGTCATTAGGTGCCCAATATGTTACTGGAGATCAGTGGAGAAAATAACTCCAGAAAGAATGAAGGGATGGAGCCAAAGCAAAAAAAAAATACCCAGTTGTGCATGTGACTAGTGATAGAAGCAAGATCCGATGCTGTAAAGAGCAATACTGCATAGGAACCTGGAATGTCAGGTCCATGAATCAAGGCAAATTGGAAGTGGTCAAACAAGAGATGGCAAGGGTGAACATCGACATTCTAGGAATCAGCGAACTAAAATGGACTGGAATGGGTGAATTTAACTCAGATGACCATTATATCTACTACTGTGGGCAGGAATCCCTCAGAAGAAATGGAGTAGCCATCATGGTCAACAAAAGA
>SJYT01046604.1:443304-492621 GCA_006410635.1 Cephalophus harveyi | reverse complement strand
GAGTCTTGAGTTGGGCCAGAGTAGGAAGTTAAGAGAGAGAAAGTGGCTCCAGTGTCTACTATAAAGGAGGTCTTTTTTCCAGCCACTACCCTGTCTACCCTAAGTTCCAAGCTCGTGTCCAAGACATGGGCTGGGGGCCTGGAACCTGGGCCTTGTCATTGGACTAACTCTCATAGGGTTGGGCTGGGATTCTGGGGAGAAGTGAGAATCTCCCCAGGGGCACCAGGGAGTCCCTGTGGACATTCCACTTTCCAAGTCTGGGAGGTAGGGACCTCCCCATGGGTGCTAGGGCATCCCTGGGGACAGTCCATTTTCGAGTGTCCCAACTGACCACAGATTGGGCATGATTTTGTGGGGGGTGGGGCGTGGGTTCAGGCATGCCTTTGACCAGTGTCCTGACTGGTTGCATCAGAAGCAGGGTCTGGGAGGGGTCTTAAGTCCCAGTCTGGGATGACTTGGGCTGGGCTGATCTCTTCCCTTAATTGCTGCTGCCAAAAGGGCATAATTAGCTTTTCTCTCATGGTCTTTTTCTCTCTTAGCCTCCTCCTCTCTGTTATTGAACATTGTGAAGGCTACTTTTAGAAGATCTCTTTGGGGGATCTCAGGACCCTTGTCTAGTTGTCGAAGCTTGTGTCTAATGTCAGGGGAGAACTGACTGATGAACTGAACATGAAGGTAGAGTAATCCGGAAGGGGTGGTGATATCTAAGTTAGTATACTTTGGGACTACTTCTGTGAAGCATGCCAAAAATAGGCTGGATTTTCGTCTGCCCCTTGGGTGATTTCTCTGACTTTATCATAATTGACATGGATATGAATATTTTTCTGCATTCCTTCTAGAAGGCAGGTAATCATATGGTTAAGTCTCCTGATACCTGGGTCACCAGGCTGGTAAGTCCAGTGGGGATCTAATTGAGGCACCACCTCATCAGCAACTGGGCTATCCCAGTCTTGGTTCTATAAGTGATTGGCATGGGCTTTTGCCACTTGCCAGATATGGTCTTTTTCATCTGGGGTGAGAGTGGCATTTAGGATAAAATATATGTCACTCCATGTGAGGTTATAGGCCTGGGAGAGTCTCAGGAATTCCTTTCTGTATCTGGTAGGATTTTCAGAAAATGATCCTAACTTTTTTTCTATCTGGCTCATGTCTGACAATGAAAATAGCACATGGACTTGGGTGGGGCCATTTGATCCTGCCACCTTTCTCNCTGGGAGAGTCTCAGGAATTCCTTTCTGTATCTGGTAGGATTTTCAGAAAATGATCCTAACTTTTTTTCTATCTGGCTCATGTCTGACAATGAAAATAGCACATGGACTTGGGTGGGGCCATTTGATCCTGCCACCTTTCTCAGGGGAAACGTGTTGGGTACGTGACCATGTGGCAGGAGGTGAGGGAAGAGGTGAGGGGGAGTTAGGGAGATGGGGTAGTGGGGTTGAGGGGGAGTCAGGAGAGGTTTTGGGGTCAGTAGGTAAGTTGGGATGAGAGGGAAGGAGAGAGTTGGTGGATAGAGAGGGGGCTTTACTGGGTCGAACGCTGGAGGTGCGGAAGGTCGTGACCAGTAGTTAGTTGAAGAAGAGCCATTTTGTTTGGGAGGCAAGGTGCATAGAAGGACTTCGTGGGTGGAGCAGTTCTTGTATAGAAAGGGCCTGCTCCAAAGAGTCCAAAAAACTTGGGCATACGGGACCTCTGACCATTTGCCATTCCATTTGAGGAAGTTAGTGAGATCTGATAAAATATTGAAATCGAAAGTTCCGAATTCAGATCAGCAGTTTTGGTTGCCTAATTGGTATTGAGGCCAGATCTGTGTACAGAATTGTTTTAAGCAGTTAGAGTTCAGTGAGCGAGAGTGGTCTGAGATTTTTGAGAACACAGGCCAGAGGGGAATCCTTTGGGACATATTGGCCAGACCCCATAATTGAAAGGCAAGCAGAAGATCCTATTGGGAGCACGAGTCATCACCTGTAGTTGCAATAGGAGTTACGAGAAGAGAGCTCTGTGTCAAGGTGGAGCATCCCCCACTGTCACCTACAGAGTGGCCCTAAACCAGAGGTCTCTGGGACAGGAGAGGAATGGGTTCTAGGGCACCTCTAGAACACCGTCCGGATCTTACTTTAATCTAGGGGCTGGCTGGAGTGGAATGTTGCATGTAGTGTGGTCGAATGGCAAAAGGCCTCTGTCCTGGAGTTGGTCGGTCTCGTGGAAAAGAAAGTGTAGAGCAAAGAGGAAGAGAGAGAAAGAGGCCAATATTTTTTGGGTTACATGGAAAACCAATAAAACCCTTACACAGGACTTGTACCGCTCACGAAGGCACAGGGCGTCTTCTCAAGAAGGTCTTGAAAGCCTGGGCGGGAAAGTGAGTTCGGCAGACTTCCACGCTCTGAAGAATTGGCCGTGGAGAATGAGAAGGAACCTCAACCTTCCAGGTTTTGGCACCAAAAATGTAAGGTAAGGGAGTTAGAGAAGGGGAGGTTCAGAAAAAGAACGAAACCAGCACTTTACGGGAACAGATCACCTTTAATGAGGCAAGAAGGGGCAGGAGTCAGATTAGCCAGCTGCTGCATTAACCTAAGAAAAGAGTAAGTATATATAGGGAGGTATGTGGAAAGTTACTGTTTTAAAGGGGCCTGTTCTTCTCCAAGGTTGTTCAGAGTAGTAATCTCTTAAATGGCTGAGACAAGGAATTTTGGAGATTGGCCAGAGGCTGGACTGGCTGGGAGCTGGGCTTAATCAACCTAATGTCCATTTTTTTCTTCGGGTGAGAGAGTTCTTTGTTTTGCATAGAATGGTGGAGAAGACCTGGAGGGGAGTTTTAACTCCAGGCTACCTTGAGCCATGCAACTTTCCTTCAGGTCTTCTACCCCAAGAGAGTATTAGTACCAATGCCATGAAGCCTTGAAATCATATTTAGGTTAAGCACCCCAAAACTAAATTTTTCTCAGGCTCTAATCCCTATGCTGCACTAAATCTTCCATGGGTGGAAGATTTCACTTCACTCTGAAGATTTCACTCTGATCTCACTAAACCATTCTGCTATATATTGTGTTGTTGTTGCTGTTGTTTAGTCACCAAGTCATGTCTGCGTCTTCACAGACAGTAGCTCACCAGACTTCTCTGTCCATGGAATTTCCCAGGCAAAAATACTGAACTGGATTATCATTTCCTTCTCCAGGGGAACTTCATGACCCAGGGACTAGTGATGGTCTAAGGGAAAAATTGAACATATTTTTATAACTTCTGAGCATTGATGTCAACAATTTGAGAAAGAGAAAAGACAAATACTAGATCCAAAAACTGGCTTAAACAAGGAGGTAGGCCTTTGTGTTGCTAGAAGCTGACCAGATATTCACAAGTTAGGCTTTGGAGTTCTACTTTTGAAGATAAACATAAAAGACCTGATATTTCATTTAAGGCAATATATCCTAAAGGCCTTTTAAATTATAGACGTTTTTTTCCTCAACTCCCTCTATATCATACTCAAAGATTTAGAAATAACCACTTATATGTCTTTAATTTTGACTTAGTGGCATGTAGATAATCTTTCCAGTATTATTTAAAAATTTAAGCAAATCCATCATCACTGTACTATTTACAAGCTTCCTCCTTAATCCCTTCATTAATATAAGATTTTAATAATGTTTTACAATTTTTCTTTCTTCTTCCCTAACGGCAGTCAGTGCTTGCAAATGGGAGGATAAAGGCCCCCATGTGATATGAAAGGTGGCTGGGTGGTAAGCATGGTGAGTAAGGGCTCTTTGCAAATATCCAACCTGTCTTTCTTCTTGATTACCAGTCTCAAACACCGTCCTCATTTCAGCCAGAGCTGATGGGAGGCCAGGCCCCAAAGGTAGGAGGCTGATGCTCAAACCTCCTAATGGAGCTTGACAGCAGCAGGATTAAAAGCACAACTGCAGCACCCAGAAAGCAGCTCAGGGAAGCATGCGCATCCTCTCTCTGCCCACTCGCCAGCTATCGGCTCTTTCTTTTAGAGAGCTGAACCGTAAGATAAATCTTTTCATAGAAACAGAAGTTAGAAAAAAAAAAAAAAGAACAGTGATGAAAGGGCTTTGAAAGCGGGAAAAGAGGACAGGAGTAAAGTTTGCTGGGAGATTTCTAGGGGCCAGGATGTGGGCTTGCCTGTCAAACAAATCCCTTTTGGGAGGCAGAGAGTTCAGTATACGAAAGACAAAATGACAGTTGTAGTAACACTAGTAGGCTAGCTGGATTCATTTATAAAGCCAACTGCTGACCTATTGTCTCAGGGCAACTAAGAGCCTTCTCAGACTGGCTCAGCCTTGTGACTTTCTCCCCTGGCATCCTTGCCACTGTGCCTCCTAGGTCTACATTCCACTTTGGCGTTGAGCTGTTGTCTTGACTTGTTATTGAGCTATTTCACCTGAGTATCCCTTCCCTCCCCAGTGAAATGTTAAGATCCTTGAGGGTAAGGAAATGCGGTAGAACTAACTCAAAAATATTTACAGTGTCTGTTCTATATAGAAAGCATCACTATGAACAAAGCTAGTGGAGGTGATAGAATTCCAGTTGAGCTGTTTCAAATCCTGAAAGATGATGCTGTGAAAGTGCTGCACTCAATCTGCCAGCAAATTTGGAAAACTCAGCAGTGGCCACAGGACTGGAAAAGGTCAGTTTTCATTCCAATTCCAAAGAAAGGGAATGCCAAAGAATGAGATGTGTATAAGAGACAGGTATTAGGTTGCTAACAGACTTAGCTGTCTAAGAGAGAGCATGATAATATCAATGAAAAAATTTTCATTCACCCTCCAGTAACATAGTAGGGAAAAAAAAGTATTTTTTTTAAATTAATTTAAAAAAATTAGTATTGATAACTATTGTAACTTACTCTTCTGCTACTTATACCTGGACTTAAACTATGCTCTTCTGAAAATTGCTCTATTAATCATCTAGGATATTCATTAGTTACAGTTATAGACTTAGCATGGTTATTTCAGAAACCAACTGTGGCAGAGACTGGCTGGCTGTTCATCAAACCAATTTCTTTTTCTTTATGGGCTAGACTCCTTTTCATGGGTTGCCTTGTAGTTTGGTGGCTTTGGAGAGTTCTAGCCAGCGGAATGTGAATAGAGTTGAAATGCACAAAACTTCTCTTGAGTGATCCTCCATGTTTTGTCCCTTTCAGCCAGCTTGATGTGATTACGTGTTGAATATGTCATAACTCAAACATGGAAGAAACTTTATTCTTATAAATGCTTGTTTGCCATTCTGAACTTTACATGGATGAGAAATACATTTCTACCGTTGTATGCAGGACAGGTTTTCACATTTGTTTGTTTTACCAGTTAGTGTTAACAGATATATTTATGTTTATGGTAAAGGAATTTTAGCTTGCTGATCACTCACTGTGTTTTAGATGCCATCTAATATTTCATCACATTGAATTCTCATAATAAGCTGTTGAAGTAGTTGTAACCATTGTTGCACAAATGAGGAAATTAAGGCTCAGAAGAGTTCAGAAACTTGCCTGAGACCTAAACTCTGCAGAGAGAGGATTTGAACTCAGATTTCCAAGTCTGCAATGTGTGTTCATGATCTTTCCAACAAGCCATCCCAAGAGAAGAGTACAGTATAAACTACACACAGGACACAGATTTATTTGTCCATCAAACATATTTTGTGTATACTGTATGTCATGTTCTATTCTAGATACTGGAGACAAGATATCTTTGTTATTAAAGCACAGAAACAGTAACTTAACTTTTGTTACCTGATATCCTGTAATTCTAAATGTGCCTTCTAGTTTAAGTTACTCCCAAGCAATGGTTGGAGGAAGGCATGGCAATGCACTCCACTATTCTTGCCTGGAGAATCCCCATGGACAGAGAAGCCTGGTGGGCTGCAATCCATGGGATGGCAAAGAGTCGGACAAGACTGAGCGATTAAGCACAAGCAACGGCAGAAGTACTAACAAATAGCTCTCAGTATCTAATTTACTCATTGATGGTCAAGAAAAGTAAATATTTTTCTTAAGATATATAAATAACTAGTATTGAGAGATGTTAGTCTTAAGAATTCCTGGCTTAGTAAAGAATGAGGGTATGTCTCTAAAATTTAGGAGGGATATTCCCATGGATAAACATACTCCTGTTGCCCATATTATTGGAAAGTGATGACAGTGAAGAGGAGAAATCTAGAATACACTCTATCTGGAGTACCATCATCTCACAATCAGCAGATTCTCCAAAACTCATGATGGCACAGTCTAACAGAAAGAACAGTGCTACTTAAATAACCCTGCTATAATCAATTCTTATGTAATAAAAGCCGACATGCTTTTATTACAGAAATGGATGAAACTACCATAGTAGCAGAACAAAAAACAGAAGAAATAAAACTACAACTTTTCAAATACATGAAGCCTAGAGTACATAATCCATGGCAGTTTATACAACATTTACTTGTAGGTTGTAATCCGGTTAAGATTTAATCCAATCTGAAGAGACTGAGAAAAAATTTGAGGCAATATGGCTAGCTTCCCTCATAGCTCAATTGGTAAAGAATCTGCCTGCAATGCAGGAGACCTGGGTTCCATTCCTGGGTCGGGAAGATCCCCTGGAGAAGGAACTGGCAACCCACTCCAGTGTTCTTGCCTAGAGAATCTCCATGGACAGAGGAGGCTGGCAGGCTACAGTCCACGGGGTTGCAAGAGTCGGACACAACTTAGCGACTAAACCACCACCGTGGCTCATAAGACAAATTTTATTCTCAGAAATATGTTGATGTTAAAATTGAAAATAAAATTGCAGTTGATCAGAGATATCTGGTAATTCAGAATATCACAAGTCTCAGAGTTAAGTATTTAAGAGAGCTTTCAAAATACTCTTTTTAACGCTGGTGTCATAGGGACTATTTCCTTAAATATAAAAAGTGACTTGGGTTATTATAGAATAAAAATCTGACTCATTTTTGTTACCCTTAAGCAAGAAATTTTTAATGAAATCACTTTACCAGTAGGGACTGTTAGAGGTCTGATAATTATGGCAATAAATTATATACTTTTTATACACAGATAAGCTGAAGAGAGGCTTCCCAGGTGGCTCAGAGGTAAAGAATCTGCCTGCCAAGGAGGGAGATGTAATTGAGAGACTCAGGTTCCATCCCTGAGTCAGGAAGCTCCCCTGGAGAAGAAAATGACAACCCAGTATTTTTCCCTGGAAAATTTTATGGACAGAGGAGCCTAAAGCATAGAGTGTATATTTATTAATCAGTTCACCATGTTCTGGGAAATATGGGAAAAAGAGAAAGGCAGAAATTGGGGACTTTGACTCTTGGGTGGACTGTACATCTTAAAAAAGCATATTTTATTCTGAAACTGTCAAGTGTAGTGTTTCCTTTGCAAATGGAGAAAATTGATTTTAAAAGCCCTTTCTTTTCTTATTAGGTTAGGTTCCGTACTCCTGTCCACAATCCCAACAGATGTGCCTTTCACAACAGACGTCGACACAGATGTATAAATATAACTCCCTATGTAAATACCAGAGGTATAGTGTAAAAGAATGATTACCATCCCAGTGTTGTCAGGAAATGGAAAAAGCACAGTAGGAAGTGCCCTTCAGAAGCAGTAAGTCTTCTACAGAAAGAGCCCAAAAGCACTACCCAGAACCTTGCATTGGAAGAAACAGCAGGTACATCAACAAGGCTAGAGTCACATGGTGAAATAATATGATTTTTTCAAAGTGTTCTAGAAGCAACAATACGTGGTGTCAGAAAAAGTAAATTTCTTTCATAACTTTCTGGAGTATGGTTAAAAAAAAAGTCCATTTTGCGAAAAAAACAAACAAAAAAACCAAAACAAAACTATCTCCTTTGTAAACATTCTCAGAAGCCATGAACTTCAAAAGAAAGCAATGCAGTCTTCGTAGTGAATGCAATACATCATGGCCTCCTCAAAGTCAATGAAAACTATATACTATCTCTAAAAAATGTGAAATTTTAAGGTTGAATTACGACGCTACTGTAAGGTGTAGACTATGTGTGGTGGTTACTGCTTACAGGAAGCGCTGGGATGGCTCTTCCTAGAGAGGTGTTCTAGGACCGGACAGTAAGGTCTCCCGCTACGTACTGACCCCAGAGGTGCAGAGGGGTGGGGTCGCTTCTCGCCCAGCTGCTGGTTTTCGGGGGCGCGCCCCTACAGGGAACCGCCCATCTCGGGGGCCTCAGGTCCCGGCCCTCTAGCTCCCGGCCTGACCTCCCCCGAGCTGCGGCGGGCGGGAGGAGAAGCCCCGGGCTCGGCTGCTCGCGGCGGGCAGGAGAGCCTCCCTTCCCGGGCCTCGGGTGCCTGCCGCACGCCACGAGGGCGCGGGGGAAACCCACAACTTCCCGCCCAGGAACGACGCCCCGCTACTGGCTCCGGCTGGGGGGTGTTCTCGCGAGAGGAGAGGGGCCGCTGGCCGCCGCGGGCTCGGGGGCTCGGGGAAGCCCGCGGACGGGGGCCCGCGGGGAGGGGGCAGAGGCGGCGGGCCGGNTGTCATCTGCATATCTGAGGTTATTGATATTTCTCCCGGCAATCTTGATTCCAGCTTGTGTTTCTTCCAGTCCAGCGTTTCTCATGATGTACTCTGCATATAAGTTAAATAAGCAGGGTGACAATATACAGCCTTGACGCACTCCTTTTCCTATTTGGAACCAGTCTGTTGTTCCATGTCCAGTCCTAACTGTTGCTTCCTGACCTGCATACAGATTTCTCAAGAGGCA
Source organism: Cephalophus harveyi (assembly GCA_006410635.1). Classification (NCBI taxonomy): domain Eukaryota; kingdom Metazoa; phylum Chordata; class Mammalia; order Artiodactyla; family Bovidae; genus Cephalophus; species Cephalophus harveyi. The sequence goes on along the minus strand of SJYT01046604.1, from coordinate 483,891 downwards.
GGTTAGGTGGTCTGGTATTCCCATCTCTTTCAGAATTTTCCACAGTTTATTGTGATCCACACAGTCAAAGGCTTTGGCATAGTCAATAAAGCAGAAGTAGATGTTTTTCTGGAACTCTCTTGCTTTTTCCATGATCCAGCGGATGTTGGCAATTTGATCTCTGGTTCCTCTGCCTTTTCTAAAGCCAGCTTGAACATCAGGGAGTTCACGGTTCACGTATTGCTGAAGCCTGACTTGGAGGATTTTGAGCATTACTTTACTAGCATGTGAGATGAGTGCAATTGTGTGGTAGTTGGAGCATTCTTTGGCATTGCCTTTCTTTGGAATTGGAATGAAAACTGACCTTTTCCAGTCCTGTGGCCACTGCTGAGTTTTCCAAATTTGCTGGCAGATTGAGTGCAGCACTTTCACAGCATCATCTTTCAGGATTTGAAACAGCTCAACTGGAATTCCATCACCTCCACTAGCCTTGTTTGTAGTGATGCTTTCTAAGGCCCACTTGACTTCACATTCCAAGATGTCTGGCTCTAGATTAGTGATCACATCATCATGATTATCTGGGTCGTGAATTTAGAGCATTGCTTATATTAGAAATGGAGTAAAGCTTCAAATCAACAGGGAATTAAAAAAGACAAAAGTGGGGAGGACATCATAGATTCTGTTTGCGGTAAATGCTTGTTGGCAGTTCAATTTATATTAAGCAAAGGCAATTAAAAAAGTTTTAGATGAGCATATATAGAGATGACACTGGAAATTAAAAGAAATATATCTTGTAATTAAAAATAAAGTATTTCATTTCTTCATTGGCAATGAATCTCAGATATTTTTCTATAGTAGATTTTATATAGTGTGTCAGTACAGCATTGACTTAAGAAATTGAACAGTGTAAAAACTGCAAGTTGAGTTTTACTTGGGACAAATTGAGGACTATAGCCTGGGAGACAACATTTCAGATAGCTCTGAGAAACTTCTCCAAAGAAGCTGGGGGGAAGGTCAGTATATATGTGAATTTTGTGAAGGGAGAATACATGCAATCAAACACAAATTTTTGCAAAGATACCAAGGAATATCCATCCAGTTGAAAGATACTGGGAGAGGGCCTGGTTGAAAAAAGCAAGAGAATACCCACTCGGTGGAAAGGTATGGGGGGGTGAAGCTCTATTGAACAATACCAAGGTTGCTCAGTTGTAAGAGACTGAGTAGTTAGGTAAGAGACTGATCTAATGCTTTTCCTCAATTCTTCTGCCTTAATAAAATTTCTCAAGATAAGAGTGAAGACTGCATTTTATTCACAACAAATTCAACTGAAATGAGAAATAGAGCCTCTCAAACATGGAAACAAGTGGTTTCAGAAATCAGGCTCTAACAGTCCAGCCAGGGTTATGTATGTACAAAACTTATTCTTTCAAATACCTACTTATCTGGGGAAGTCATACTAAAGGAGATCTCAATCTAAAAAGTCCAAATTGGGGTTCTTTTGATATTCCAAAGTTGACATTTTTGTGGGCTCATTTAGAAAAAGCCCATCATAAGATCAAACAGATTGAATGAAATGCTGACTTTGGTATCTAGAAGTTTGTAAAAGAAGAAATGATAGAATAATTTATTCACAGGAAACCAACAAGAAGTTGCTTGAAACTATGTCAGAACTTAAAAAGGCCTCTAGCACAGTCTTTGCTAGATCACAGGTTCAATTGGACTAGGAAGTCACCTTTGTTTTGGCACATTAATGCCACTTGGCTTTTGACTTCTGTGCACCTCTTTACCATCCTCTTAGGGTATTTTTGCCATTTGACTTTTGATTTCTGGGCATCTCATTTCCACTTGTTTTATTTTGAGTGTGATTTCCAGCCGGTGAGGTTTTAGTTTGGTTTGGTTGGTTTGGTTTGGTTACTTTGGTCTGAGCATGTAGATTGGTTTGAGCATGCAGACATCTGCTACAAACTGCTCAAGCTTAAACGGGAAGTGCTTCCTCTAAGGCTCCACACCCTACCTGTGAACCCCTTGGGAAAAATTTTAAATGACTGGTCAACCTATATATATGATGCAATGACAAAGAAAAATAGCCTAAAAATATTAGATGCTTATTGCCACAGGACAGGAAAGTGGACTGAAGTTCCCTTATGTCCAGGACTGTTCTCTTATAATCAACAATATGGGGCTGATCAAACTAAGACTCTCACTCTCTCAGAGGGACAGCAACTGCTGGGACTATCCTGCCTTTGTTATCAGGGCCAGTTTGAGCACTATCTGGTCTAAATTTTGGCTATGAAACTATGGTCACAGGAAAAATAAAGATGATTTTTTACTGTGTGGCCACAATATTCTTTAAACACCATAGAAAATTGGTTAATTTTTTTTTTTTTAAATTGTCCTACTAGGAGAAGATGCTTTCTCTGCCTTGAGACTGTGACTCTCTGGCCATCTGGCCATTTATCTAGGCCATCTCTAATTCCTGAAACTGAGGGGGAAAAAAAAAAATAAGAAAAGAATACTTTAAAATTTTTACTTATTCCAACTGTTATTTATAAACAAGTAAGTTTTATATTGTGATATATGATTCATGACCAAGTTTGGAAAGCAAAGCTATGAGATATATTGTTGTGTATTTGGGTATATGCATGTCTCAGTACGTGTGTTTGTCTTTGGATATTGTTGCTGAGGTTAATTTGTAAATGAGCTGTAAATTTAACTGGCTTATAGAAAAGTATGCACTTAAAAAACAATTCTAAGTGCAACAGAAATTAAGTTAAATGGATTTCAGTTTCACATGAATTGGGAAATATTCAGTATCAAATTAATATATATTGTTAATGTTTGTTGATGTATGTGTATTGGTACTTACATTGACTTGTTGAGACATCTTTGGTAAATAATAGTACAGGGCTTATATGTGACAACACCAGGGAATCCTTACATATTGTTCCAGGTTCTACCTGTGGAGGACAGTTGGTTGGGATGTTTTTCTTTTGGACTAGCCTTGTTATGGGTAAGCGTTGTTCCATCTTGTAGCCATCCAACCACCCAGGGTATTTTTATAAGACTGGGAGATCTTCAAGTATGCTCCCATGAGAAATAATTGGTATTTCTCTCCCCTGTGCCCAGAGCTCTAGGAAAAAAAAAGTGGGGGTGGGGGGGGGGGGGGGGGAGGGGGGGGGGGGAGTGAGTGGGGTAGAAGCCTTTTGAACTCAAATGGAAAAAACTTGAGGTTTCTGATTTGGTCTCTATGTAGAAGTTAAATTGTAAATGAACTATTTTAATTAACATGAAAGTAAGTGCTTACAAATTAAATCTAAATGCATAGAAAATTGGCCAAGATAAAATTTTAGGACTCAACACCCAGGAAATAGTCAGTACTGAATTGTTATCTGATATTAAAAGTTACTTTAAGATTTCTGGTTTGGTTAATATAGATCTGTCTAGAGTTATCAATCTTAGGTATAATATTCCTGTTGTACCTAGGTTTACTGGAAGTCAAATAAGATCTTATTCTATCTGTCACAAATTTGTCAGCAAGAAAAGTAACTCAATGTTGAAAAAAGTTTAAGGAAACTAAGATATGTGTTTTCAGTAAAACAAGGTGTGAGAAAAAAAAATATGTATATGCTGAAAAGAGTTATACATGATGAGGATTTCTTAACTCTAGACTGAATTTAGTTGGGTTAAGGAATCTTGCTGTGAATAACCTAAGACTTAGATTTTGCTTTTTCTGTCTGTACTGGGAAAAGTTTTCCTGGAGTGTCAATTTTGATAATGGATTATATGAGTTTCTTTGCCATTAAGCGATTTCTATTTGCTTTTGATTATTTTGGTTAAGGAACAAGTATTGTCTTACAATGACTGATTTTATTTAACCAAGAGTTTTAAAACTTTTTGACAAGCTTCCCAAATATAAAATTTTAATGAAAATCCTTTTGATTTCCACCTAATTTGGGGATACTTTGAAATATGGAATCCCAAATATTTTGTGCTTGGGATCTTTTGAAGGAGGTCGCCATTATCTTCATTACCTCCACCATAGTTTCAGTACAGTTCAGTCACTCAGTCATGTACGACTCTTTGCGACCCCATGAATCGCAGCACACCAGGCATCCCTGTCCATCACCAACTCCTGGAGTTCACTCAGACTCACGTCCATCGAGCCGGTGATGCCATCCAGGCATCTCATCCTCTGTAGTCCCCTTCTCCTCCTGCCCCCAATCCCTCCCAGCATCAGAATCTTTTCCAATGAGTCAACTCTTCACATGAGGTGGCCAAAGTACTGGAGTTTCAGCTTTAGCATCATTCCTTCCAAAGAAATCCCAGGGCTGATCTCCTTCAGAATGGACTGGTTGGATCTCCTTGCAGTCCGAGGGATTCTCAAGAGTCTTCTCCAACACCACAGTTCAAAAGCATCAATTCTTTGGCCCCAGGTAAATAGCAGGGAGGTAACAGAGCTCCACAGATCAATAGAAAATTGGATTAAAGATTTACTGAGCCTGGCCCTGCCCCATCAGAACAAGGCCGGATTTCACCCTCAGTTAGTCTCTCCCATGAGGAAGCTTCCATTAGCCTCTTATCCGTCTCCATCAGAGGGCAAACAGATTGAAAACAACAATCACAAAAAAACTAACAAATCTGATCACATAGACCACAGCCTTGTCTAACTCAATGGAATCTATGAACCATGCTGTGTAGGGCCACCCAAGATGGATGGGTCATGGTGGAGAGTTCTGACAAAATATGGTCTACTGGAGAAGGAAATGGCAAACCACTTCAGTATTCTTGCCTTGAGATCCCCATGAATAATATGAAAAGGCAAAGAGATATGACACTGAAAGATGAACTCCCCAGGTCAGTAGGTGCCCAAGATGCTACTGAAGGTGAGTAGAGAAATAACTCTAGAAAGAATGAAGAGATGGAGCCAAAGCAAAATAACACTGAGTTTTGGATAGGAGTGGTGATAGAAGCAAAGACCGATGCTGTAAATCTGGAATAGGAATCTGGAATGTGAGGCCCATGAATTAAGGTAAATTGGAAGTAGGCAAACGAGATGGCAAAAGTGAACATTGACATTTCAGGAATCAGCGAACTAAAATGGACAGGAATGGGTGAATCTAACTCAGATGACCATTATATCTACTACTGTGGGCAAAAATCCTGTAGAAGAAATGGAGTAGCCATCATGGTCAACAAGAGTCTGAAATGCAGTACTTGGATGCAATCTCAAAAGCGACAGAAGGATCTTTGTTCATTTCCAAAGCAAACCATTCAATACCATAGTAATCCAAGTCTATGCCCCAACCAGTAAAGTTGAAGATGTTGAAGTTGAAAGATTCAATGAAGATCTACAAGACCTTCTAGAACTAACACCCAAAAAAGATGCCCTTTTCATTATAGGAGACTGGAATGCAGTAGGAAGTCAAGAAACACCTGTAGTAGTAGGGAAATTTGGTCTTGGAGTACAGATTGAAGCAGAGCAAAGGCTAATAGAGTTTTGACAAGAGAATTCACTGGTCATAGCAAACACCCTCTTCCAACAACATAAGAGAAGACTCAACACACAGACATCACCAGATGGTCAATATGAAATCAGATTGATTTTATTCTTTGCAGCCAAAGATGGGGAATCTCTATACAGATAGCAAAGAAAAAAAAAAAAAAGGGAGCTGACTGTGGTCTGATCATGAATGCTGGGGTCCAGCCCCTGTGGATCCAGGGAATTCAAAGTGGGGATGGTGTTAGCATCTGAGGAATTAATTGCTTAATTAAAGATATGGAGAGAGATTAGAAAGAAGTAGTGTAGGAGGAAAATAAGTGGAGAAAAGAGGCTGAGTAACTTGGTTTACACAGAAAACCAATAAAACTCCAAGACAAGGAGTTTGCACCACCTACGTAGGCCACCGGTGCCCACTTGAACAGCAGAGGGTGCCCCGCCTTGGGCTCCCTCTCGCGTGGGTCTTAGAAGCCAGGGCAAGTAAGTAGACATGGCGAGCCTCCACGCTCCAGATGGGAATTCAGCCAGAAAATGATTAAGACGACATGGGGGAAACCAGTATTTCCAGGAACTGGTCCGTTTCTTTATTTTCCAGGTCCACTTTTATACTTTTAGTTGTACATAGAGATAAATATGTTCTCAGCATATCTTTGTTCTTACAAGGGTCTTATATTTGTTTTACAGTATCTTCTGGTCTGGAGACTGATTAGACCACCTTTCTTTCTATTGATAAAGGTTAATTGATCAGAAAACTTGTTTCCCCTTAAGATCTTTTTGGTCTTAAGATAGTGATAAAGTTACATTTTTACATAGCAAGGACACAATGATTTATAACAAAGAAAGAGGAGTGCAGTGATCTATAACAAAAGAGAAAATTCATTAACTCAAAAGCCTGGTATTGCTAACATCAAAACTACTATATTTCTTTTTCTACATTCCAATTACATCGATTAACATACTCCCAGGTGTCTAAGGATATGGAGGCCTGGCAGCAATCATTAAATCAGCAATGAAACCCTTCACCAACATGATTTTTATCTTTAGAAAAACCCTATGGAGAAGGAAATGGCAATCCACTCCAGTATTCTTGCCTGGAGAATCCCATGGACAGAGAAGCCTAGTAGGTTACAGTCCATGGGGTCGCAAAGAGTCAGACACGACTGAGCAACTTCACCTCATGCTAACTAAGACTTTCAAAATACTCCAAACTCTCTGTGCTGTTTATGGTTCAGAAGTTGTAAACAATCATGTACTTAGTAGCAAGGGTGGATAATCCTGTCACACAAGCTAGTCTACCAGCAGAGAGGTTTTTGGACTGAAACACCCTTGTCACACCCAGGAGATTTATTAACTGGAGTCCTGAGTTAACTCCTTTTCAGAGAGAGGTGGTGGGGGATAGCCCCCCATATAATGTCAGAAGAGTAGGCAAAAAGCACAATGCAGTAAGGCAGGAAGACTCTGGTTTTGGGGCAGATGCACAAGCAGATCCAGCGAGACTCCCTTAAGGCCTGACTCACCTTTGCCTGTCAGGCCGCTTAACCTCATGAACTTTGCCACAGGCAGGACTCCTCATGCTGGCTCCCAGCACATGAACTCCTTACTGGCAAAATCAGACATAATTTGAAGAAAGTAGGGAAAACCACTAGACCATTCAGGTATGACCTAAATCAAATCCCTAATGATTATACTGTGGAAGTGAGAAATAGATTTAAGGGACTAGATCTGTTAGACAGAGTGCTTGATGAACTATGGATGGAGGTTCGTGACATTGTACAGGAGACAGGGATCAAGACCATCCCCAAGAAAAAGAAATGCAAAATGGCTGTCTGAGGAAGCCTTGCAAATAGCTGTGAATAGAAAAGAAGTGAAAGGCAAAGGAGAAAAAGAATGATATACCCATTTGAATGCAGAATTCCAAAGAATAGCAAGGAGAGATAAGAAAGCCTTCCTCTTTTCTCCATTGTATATTCTTGCCTCCTTTGTCAAAGATAAGGTGTCCATAGGTGCATGGATTTACCTCTGGGCTTTCTATTTTGTTCCATTGATCTATGTTTCTGTCTTTGTGCCAGTACCATACTGTCTTGATGACTGTGGCTTTGTAGTAGAGCCTGAAGTCAGGCAGGTTGATTCCTCCATTTCTATTCTTCTTTCTCAAGATTGCTTTGGCTATTCAAGTTTTTTTTTTTGTATTTCCATACAAATTGTGAAATTATTTGTTCTAGTTCTGTGAAAAATACCGCTGGTAGCTTGATAGGGATTGCATTGAATCTATAGATTGCTTTGGGTAGTATACTCATTTTCACTATATTGATTCTTCCAATCCATGAACACGGTATATTTCTCCATCTATTAGTGTCCTCTTTGATTTCTTTCATCAGTGTTTTATAGTTTTCCATATATAGGTCTTTAGTTTCTTTAGGTAGATATATTCCTAAGTATTTTATTATTTTCGTTGCAATGGTGAATGGAATTGTTTCCTTAATTTCTCGTTCTGTTTTCTCATTATTAGTGTATAGGAATGCAAGGGATTTCTGTGTGTTGACTTTATATCCTGCAACTTTACTATATTTATTGATTAGCTCTAGTAATTTTCTGGTGGCGTCTTTAGGGTTTTCTATGTAGAGGATGGGGAAACCGTGGAAACAGTGGCTGAGTTTATTTTTTTAAGTTCCAAAATCATGGCAGATGGTGATTGCAGCCATGAAATTAAAAGACGCTTACTCCTTGGAAGAAAAACTGTGACCAACCTAGATAGCATATTGAAAAGCAGAGACATTACTTTGCCAACAATGGTCCGTCTAGTCAAGGCTATGGTTTTTCCTGTGGTCATGTATGGATGTGAGAGTTGGACTGTGAAGAAGGCCGAGTGCTGAAGAATTGATACTTTTGAACTGTGGTGTTGGAGAAGACTCTTGAGAATCCCTTGGACTGCAAGGAGATCCAACCAGTACATTCTGAAGGAGACCAGCCCTGGGATTCTTTGGAAGGAATGATGCTAAAGCTGAAACTCCAGTACTTTGGCCACCTCACGCAAAGAGTTGACTCATTGGAAAAGACTTTGATGCTGGGAAGGATTGGGGGCAGGAGGAGAAGGGGATGACTGAGGATGAGATGGCTGGATGGCATCACTGATTCGATGGACGTGAGTTTGAGTGAACTCTGGGAGTTGGTGATGGACAGGGAGGCCTGGCGTGCTGCAATTCATGGGGTCGCAAAGAGTCGGACATGACTGAGTGACTGAACTGAACTGAACTGTATCAAACCTGGATAAAAGGATTTCTTTCTTTCTTTCTTTCTTTTTTTAATTGAGTACCATTAACTAACTGATGCACAGTGAAATTGAAAGAAATTTGACTCTTGGATTAATTTCCACTTCCAAAGGCCCCTACACCAGACTGGTCCATAAAGACTTCTGACGCCAAACTCACTTTAAAATGACACTCAAACAGAGGAAAATGCACTACCCTAGAATGAGAAGAAGATGACCTCAGAAGTAGAGAGCTTGGCAAAGATGGTGAAGCTGATTCGTATGATCATTTATAATGTTTTCTTGTCTTCTTGGACATTTACACATAAGTCAAATCTTTCCTATCAAGGACAGGATTCTATGCTAGTTTTAAAAAGGAAACCAATTGTTGGATTAGCTTTGTCTAGTGCTTCTGGGTTACCTTGATGGATTTCTCCCCTCCAAGCCTCTGATTGGGTAGCCCCTAGGAAATCCATTTTAGAAGAAAATGAGTTCAGTCCAGTTCTGTCTACTCATGATATTATTAGACGGGAAACTCCTACCTGGCCAATTAATAATATGTGATCTGACTCTGGCAATAGATTTAAATTTTCTAGAGTGACGTAAACTCTACCAGAATGATGACCTAAGTCTCAGTCAAAAGCTGTAACTGCTTGTGTATTTAAAGGAAAACTCCCATAATAATGGAATGGATCTATTTGATTAACACTAGGCTGTAGTCACTTAAGTTTTAAGCCCCCCCCCTCCATTATCTTGGGAACAATTAAATTATACTAAGGATAATCATCTCAATAATACTAGGAGACTGGGCTGAGTGTCTTATGTACAGTCCTAAAATATAACTTTACTAGAATTAATAAACATTGGTATAGAATAGAATAACTACAGTGACCTAGGAATATGCTTGCTACATTTAATGGAAGTCCTTGACTTAATTCTCACTTATGACTTTAATAATGTTGCCAGCTATGTTATTTGTATTTGCTGGTTTTACAAGATTGTTGTTTCTTGCAATTACCAAATATATAACTGAGCCTCCAGTGTAAGTAATGATGAGTAGAAAACTCACAGGAGTTGATAAAATATATAATTCTGTATATGATCAATGATTTTAATAGAGTAATTCTACCTATGGGAAGATGCAATAAAAGGGAATAGTTTCCTGGAGCATAACTAGAAGACAGGTGTCCAGAGATCTTTGACTATTAAGACCTAACCCAATAATAGCACATCGAGTGGCCTATCAGTGAATTCTTTTCCATAACTGAGAATGAGACTTCCTAGCAATGTGGGACAAAATGGTGGGACAAATGCCTCCCAAAGTATGCTCAAGTTTATGACCAAGTGGAGGCCTGGTCAACTAGAAATTGGTGCTTGCCAAGGGCATTTGCTAGCAACTGAACAACACAAATAAATTTCCTATCTGCCTTTTTGGAGATGGAATCCTATGCTGCTACAGATGTTTAACTTCAGCCCTAAAGGGAGTTCAGGGTGGCGAATGAGGCACTTTGTGCTTCAGGGAAACTTGTGGAACAGGTCTTTAAATATATATTTTCAGGAACTGGTTTCATGATCCCAATTCTTGTATCTCCTAATATCTAAAAAAGGAATAAATCCCTTATAATAACATCAGCTCCTCATGACTAGCAGAAAAATTGTTGTAAAATAAGTACTTGATTGCATTGAACTTCCCCTTCACCAAAAGCATATATATTGACCTTCTCCCATTATATCTTTGGAGGAGTTTCTCAGAGCTATCTGAGTTGCTTTCTCCTTAGCTGAAGTCTTCATTTTGACCCCAATAAAACAACACACAACTCTCACATTGTGCATCTTTTCTCTTAGTGGATACATGATTTAATCCTTGTAGAGTAGATGGCAGGTGTCAGTGGCAAGTGTCAATATGTAGCTGACACAGTAAAGGAAAATATGTATGCTGAATGAAGTAACTAATTTGAAATCAGTATTAAATTCATCTTTGCAAAACCAAATAACTATTTATAATAACTACAATATGTATCTTTAAAAACTCAACTCATTCATAACAGACAGTGTAGTTGACTACTTCCTTGATTTTCCTACTTTAATCTGTAATTTCTTAGCCATTTTTTTTTTAAATTTCATGCTGAGCTATAAGTCACTCTCAGCCTAAAAGCTTGATTTTCCCTTTGCTCCAAATTTTACTTGCAAATATGTGGTGTTAATGTAATGACTACTCAGTATGAACGTGAATGGAGTAGTTGACTTCTTTGTCTTGTCTGCTTCATGGAAAGGGCAATCCAACAGTGGCCTCCCAGAGGTCAATTCAAATGCAGAGGCCTGGAATTAGGACCCCTCATTCTATTTCCCACACTTGCTGCTAGGATTTGTCTGAACACCATTTTTTTTTTTTTTTAATTTTCTGTTTTGATTTTGTGTTATAAATCCAAAAAAATTTGGCAAAGAGACAATTGAAGCTCAATCATAATTGCCAATTAATAAAATTCCTATTTATGGAGTAGAAAAAAATGAGTAAAAAGTTTAGTGAAGTGTTTAATGAAGACTTAGCATTTGCAAGGTGGCCTCCCCAATTAATCCAAATTATTGAAGATAATCTAATTCTTGATTTTGAAATTTTATACCTTTTTTTCCTATATTTTGTTAAGTAGATTATAAATATACTAATTTATACGTTTTATTTTGTCTACAATGAAAATGCTAAAAGTAATATATTTTACACTTGTGTGTGTTTTTGGGTGGATATAAAATAGTATTCTGTATGCTTTTGATGTATTTTTCTTTTTTGGTCTGGTGTAAGCTTTAGAAAATACATCAGGTTGGCCTCCCAGCTAGTATTTAATGTACCTATGGAACACTTTGGAGAAGGAAATGGCAAACCACTCCAGTACCATGGAAAATCTCATGGACAAAGAAGCCTGGTGGGCTGCAGTCCATGGGGTCACAAAGAGTTGGGCACGACTGAGTGACTAACACTTTGATGGAACACTTAGCAATATTTTCTATATTATTCAGGAATCAGAAGAAACTTAGGAGTCAAATAATGATTTAAAATATCCAATGCACAGTAAAATGGAGTCCTTAAATCTGAGAACAATTAGTAAGAGGCAGTAATGATAGAATAAATCTTACTAATCCTTAAATAAAGTCAGGAGTGAAATGTCCAAATCCCCCAAAGAGCAATTTGGCCTTATTGTTTTTGTTCACTCATCAAGTAGTTCTTCAACACTTTGTGACCCCATAAACTGCAGCACATCAGGCTTCCCTGTCCTTCAGTATCTCCCAAAATTTGCTCAAGTTTATGTACATTGAGTTGGTGATGCCATTCAATCATCTCAACCTCAGCTGCCCCCTTCTCCTCTTGCCTTCAATCTTTCCCAGTAACAGAGTCTTTTCCAAGAGTCAATTCATTGCATCATGTGGTCAAAGAATTGGAGTTTCAGCTTCAGCATTTCATTGGAATACTCAGGGTTGATTCCGATTCCCATTAGGATTGACTGGTTTGATCTTGTTGTCCAAGAGACTCTTAAGTGTCTTCTCCAGCACCACAGTTAAAAAGCACCAATTCTTCAGCTCTCAGCCTTCTTTCTGGTCCAAATGTCATGTCAGTATATGACTACTGGAAAAACTGTAGCTTTGACTATATGGATATTTGTCAGCGAAATGATGTCTCTGATTTTTATTATGCTCTCTAGGTTTGTCATAGCTTTTCTTCCAAGAAGCAAGGGTCTGTAATTATCTGGCTGAAGTCACAGTCCATGGTGATTTTGTAGCCCAAGAAAATAAAGTCTGTCACTGTTTCCATTTTCTCCCATCTCTTTGCCATGAAATGGTGGGACTGGATGCCATGATCTTAGTTTTTTAAATGTTGAATTTTAAGCCAGCTTTTTCACTCTCCTCTTCCATTTTCATCAAGAGGCTCTTTAGTTCCTCTTCACTTTCTGTCATTAGGGTGGTATCATTTGCATATCTGATGTTTTTGATATTTCTCCCAGCAATCTTGATTCTAGCTTGTGATTCATCCAGCCTGACATACTCCTTTCCAAATTTTGAACCAGTCCATTGATCCATACGCAGTTTTAATTGTTGCTTCTTGATCTGCATATAGGTTTCTCAGGAGACAGGTTAGATGGTCTGGTATTCCCATCTCTTTAAGATTTATGTAAACTAAGAACTTCCAGACAGCCAAGCTGGGTTTAGAAAAGGCAGAAGAACCAGAGATCAAATTGCCACCATTCACTGGATCATAGAGAAAGCAAAGGAATTCCAGAAAAAAAAAAACAAAAAAAAACTACCTCTGTTTCATCGACTATGCTGAAGCCTTTGACTCTGTGGATTATAACAAACTGTGGGAAGCTCTTAAAGATATGAGAATACCAGATCATTTTACCTGTCTCCTGAGAAATCTGTGTTTGGGTCAAGAAGCAGTAATTAAAACACTCTATGGAACAACTGATTGATTTAGGATTGAGAAAGTAGTACAACAGGGTTGTCTGTTTTCTTATATTTAACATATAAACTGTGCACATCATGAGAAATGCTGGGCTGGATGAGTTACAAGCTGGAATCAAGATAGGTAGGAGAAACATCAGTAATCTCAGATATGCAAAGGATATCACTGTAATGGCAGAAAGTTAAGAGAAACTAAAGAACCTCTTGATGAGGGTGAAAGAGGAGAGTGAAAGACCCAGTCTAAAGCTAAATATTAAAAACAAACAAACAACAAAAATACTAAGATCTGGCCCCATTACTTCATGGCAAATATAAGAGAAAAAAGTGAAAGCGGTGACAGATTTCCTCTTCTTGGGCTCAAAAATGCAGATGGGCTCCACTGCAGATGGTGACTGCAGCCATAAAATAAGAAGACACATGCTTCTTGGCAGAGAAGCTATGACAAACCTAGAGAGTGTTTCAAGAAACAGAGACATCACTCTACTGACAAAGGTCTGTACAGTCAAGGCTATGGTCTTCCCAGTGGTCATGTTTGGTTGTGAAAGCTGGGTTATAATGAAGGCAGACCACCAAATAATTAATGCTTTTGGATTGCGGTGCTCGAGAGGACTTCTGGGAGTCCCTCGGGCAACAAGGAGATCAAACCAGTAAATCTTAAGGGAAATCAACCCTGAAAACTCATTGGAAGTGAAACAGGAATATGAGTTTCATAGAATGAACTCTATGAACAGGCAGACACTCACATAGGCAGTGCTTTATTTCAGAGAGTAGAAATATAAGGCTTTCAGCATAGACACTGAGGGGGGAAATGTGTCATCCAAGCCACAGGAATCACAATAGTTTATATATTTTATCAATATCAACCTGTTCATTGTGGGTTGGCTCAGGGATCCCAGTGTATGTAAACCCTGACCAGTCAGTTTATAAATAAACATGTCCAGCTTGTCAGTTTTATGGCTTTCTTTGATTTTCCAGTCCTTGGATTTTCCTACAGAGACTTCGAATCTCTGTTCCCTGATCTTTACTCATGACCTCAGGCCATTGTTCAAGAATCACATGTATATTTTTAAAGTAAATGACCCACCTGGTCTTTTTCTCCTAGATGTGTTGGATATCAGTTGTTACAAACTGTCCTGTTATGGGTTCAATTTTTTTTTTCCATTTCTATAATTTTATTTATTTTAAAATATAAATTTATTTATTTTATTTCTTTTTTTTTCTTTTACTTTATTTTAATTTACAGTACTGTATTGGTTTTGCCATACATCAACATGAATCTGCCACGGGTGTACATGAGTTCTCAATCCTGAACTCCCCTCCTGCCTCCCTCCCCATACCATCCCTCTGGGTCATCCCAGTGCACCAGCCCCAAGTACCCAGTATCGTGCATCGAACCTGGACTGGCGATTAATTTCATATATGATATTATACATGTTTCAATGCCATTTTCCCAAATCATCCTACCCTCTCCCTCTCCCACAGAGTCCAAAAGACTGTTCTGTACATCTGTGTCTGTTTTGCTGTCTCGCATACAGGGTTATCGTTACCATCTTTCTAAATACCGTATATATGCGTTAGTATACTGTATTAGTATTTTTCTTTCTGGCTTGGTTCAATTGTTTATGGCCTCCAGGCCAGGATGCATCCATCTGAATGCCAAGGAACTGAATCAGCAAGTATGGTTATAGATTACTGGAGTGCTGGAGTGATACACTTACATAAGAAAATAGGTGGAGATTGGAATTGGATTTTTAGGAGAAGAACCCGAGTCCTTAACTCTACACTGACCACTTAGTAAGTTTCTATCTCAGAAGGACTGATTCTGAAACTGAAGCCCCAGGATTTCGGTCACCTGATGTGAATGGCTGATGCATTGGAAAAGTTTTTGATGCTGGGAAAGATTGAAGGAAGAAGGAGAAGAGGGTGTCAGAGGGTGAGATGACTGGATGGCATCACCGATGCAATGGACATGAACTTGGGAAAATTCAGGAGATGGTGAGCAACAGGGAGGTCTGTCATGCTGTGATCCATGGGTCACAAGGACATGACTGGGAGACTGAACAACAAGAAGAACAATTTTCCATATTTTGTTGTGATCTACAGTCAAAAGCTTTATCATAGTCAATGAAGAAGTTGATTTTTTAAAACATTCCCTTCTTAATTACTATTAAATAAGTAATTTTATTATTTTATTTTATAAAAATTGGAAAATCAAAATTAGACTTTAATACCAATCTAAAATGATAGCATAGCGTGCTCAGATAAAATGTATCCAAGCAAATACAGTGGAAGGATAGATCAAATTCGTTGCATCTGATAAAAGCGGAGTTACTTATTTCATTGATTTAATATTTAAAATGTTATAGATCTCTATTTCTTCTTGAACATGTATTATTTAATTGTGGTTAGCTGTTTCTAAACTTTTATTTGCCTTCAGCTTATTTTTTTTTCATAATTTTAATACACAAAAGTATGTGGCTTTATTTTCTATTATTTCCTCCATTTTGTCATATCCTTTAAGATCTCCTTTTTGCTTCAGTACAGCCTCAAGTTATTCATTCAATATGCTGCATGACTGATAAAATTTCTGAGTCCTTGTATATTTGAAATTTTCTGAATGAAACTGTACAGATATCACAGTCAAACATTTGTTATTAAAGCCATTTCTCAAAGGCTGATATCAGTTTGATTTTTCTTTCTGAGAAAAATGATATTTTTGGATGGTCTTTCAAATTGACTCTAAGCAAAATGTTGAAATATTTACTATTGAGTGTTTAGATAGGCTTTCAAAAAAAAAGAACCTCCAAGTTGGCAATTCTTAATCTTCTATTCTTAAGAATGGTTGTAAGTCTTTGCTATGGGAAATATTGGACTATTCTACCTTCAAGTAATTATTCTTTCTTTTACCACTATTAAGTCTTTATGTTTTGTTCACTTTTTTTCTCTACTATGTCTTGGATGGATTTTGGAACTTACAGATCTAAAATGTTTGAACTTTACTTTCATGCTGCATTCTGGAAAATTTTCTAGTTCAATTTCCATTTATTAATTTACTGTTCAGTTGTTTTCATGTTACTATCCAATCCAAATATTATTGATATCAATAATTATCTTTTTTTAAAAGTCATATTGGGCAAATCTTCCACATTCCTAGTAGATGGTGGCAGCCACACTATGATATCAGTCTTTATCGTGAACTCTCAAGCTCTCTGTGTCCATGGGGAGAATGATATTTACTTTGCTATTGTTTATCTGAGAAAAACAAAACATTGAAGCACCTCTGCTTTTATGGCTGTGCCCCAAATAGACATTCTTGCTTTTTATTGATACTCTTTCTGTACTTCCTAACTTTCACCAACTGTTGGTCCAGAACATTAATATTTAATCTATTTTGCCAAATCTCTGCAGTTGTTGCTGCTTTCTCAGATTTATAGACAATCCTTGGCCTCTCTGAAACTATACAGATTACCTGTCTTATATTTTAAAACTAAATGCATTATTGCAATTTTAATTTTTGATAATATTTTTATGTTATAGCCTATACATTTGATGTGGATACAGAAAGAATATGCAATACATTTAGCTCACATAGTTGAACATGAGCATTCTGTTAAAATTCTTTAGATCCTAGGTTTAATCCATTTTATGAAAGTGAAGGTAAAAGTCGTTCAGTCTTGTCTGACTCTTTGTGAACTCACGGACTATATAGTCCATGGAATTCTCTAGGCCAGAATACTGGAGTGGATAGCCTTTCTCTTCTCCAGGGGATCTTCCCAGTCCAGGGATAGAATCCAGATTTCCTGCATTGCAGGCAGATTCTTTACCAGCTGAGCCACAAGTGAAACCCAAGAATACTGGAGTGGGTAGCCTCTCCTTTCTCCAGCAGATCTTCCAGACCCAGGAATTGAACCAGAGTCTCCTGAATTGCAAGTGGATTCTTTACCAGCTGATCTATCAGGAATTCATTTTATACTGGTTATATGGACCCTTTTCTTTTCACATCAAAAGTACAATTTATATTAAAAGGTAAAAATACAGAAGTATGTGGGACAGTCTATATTTGTGTGGATGTTTTAAATCTATGTTTCTTGACTTATTCTCCCCTTTAGCTGGAAAACAACACTCCAGGAGATGAATCAAAAACATTACAATGTAATTTTTGCCTGTAGCCAGGATAATTGAAGAGAAAAATAAATCAATTGCAGAAAATGTCAGTACTGGTTTTAGTAAATGCATAGTGAAATCTAAAAGTGTAATTTAATAAAATTGTCACTGTAAAATGCAGCTATTTATTCTTTCAAAGGTTTATTTAAATGTAATATCGAAAATCTGCATAATGGGATCATGTTGCCTATGAAACTGAAGTCTGTTAAATCTCAGGCTGTAAGGTAATACATTATGAATTAAAAAAAAAATTGCACAAAACTTTGAACATTTACAAAATAGGATGATTTTTTAAAAATGTAGCACATTTTAAAGTAAGCAATTACACTAAAATGGCCACTTGTGATGTGTTAAATGTATGAACCATCTTCCCTTGTCCAAAATTAGCATTTTGCAAATAGAAAATACTCAGAAACAACTATTTACTTCTAAACTCAAAAATGCTGTGCTTTACATTATATTGTCACACTTTCTTTGAATGCTTTTTCTGTATGGTATACTATATCATTTGTCTCTGGATATTTCCTTAGAGACTGATTATGAGACATTTACAATTTTCCTGTATGATTTTAATATTTACACATGATATCAAGCCAGTTATGCAGTAGTCAAAATGTCAAAGAAGATTTTAAGAATAAATTTTAAGCTATGTATATTGCACAGAGTAATGTTTACAGTTGTAAGTATACCTTTAAGGAATTGTTTTTTATTCTATCATACAGTTTAAAGACTAATCAATAACATTGAATTTGAGAGAATTATTTATTGCTTTGTTAGGGCAGGATGTATTGAAGCACTAAAGCATTTGTGGAGCTTCTTTAAAATCTTAGTATTAAAATTCTAGTCTCTCCCCTGAGATATGCAGAAGCACAGACCTCTGTTGACCTCATTAAGGTTTCCAGTTATTGTCTTCCACATGATTCCTTGAGTTCAAAGTTACACACACATGATTCCTGTTTTAGGGGTTGATTTCTTATTGCTAGTAATCATTTTTGTTATTGTTGTTGTTTTAATTTATCTCTAGTTACTTCTTGTATTCTTCTTTGCCTATCAAGGGAGTTTTGTTTTAGAAACTCTTTTATATTTCAGGCATAACATAAGAAACTTTTGGTGACCTAATTCCCTTTATCTGCTCCTGTAATTTATGCTATTGTTGCCATACAGTTCAGTTCAGCTGTATAAATCTAATGTTCTTATTCTGGCTTTTCAAAAAATCACTGACTGCTGATTTTAACATTAAGAAAACTGAAATGTATTTATATTTTTTCCCTGAATTATGGATCACATTTTTCTGTTTTATTACATGTCTCAATTTTTATTTATACTGGCCATGGTCATTGTGTTGTGTAGATCTACATTTTTATCTTCTTTGGTGAAATGTTGGATTCAAACAAAACACCAAGTATATTGCTGGCAGAAAATGTTGATTTCTCTCTGGGCTGAGTGAAGATTTAGTAAAGTTTGTCTTGGGTCCACTCTCAGTGCAGAGAGGAGCTACACCTCAATCCAAAGTGCTTATTTCCCTTAAGATGTAACTTCTCATCCATAAAGAAAGTTGAGCACTGAAGAATCAATGGACAACAAGAAGATCAAACCAGTAAATCCTAAAGGAAATCAACCCTGAATATTCATTGGAAGGACTAATGCTGAACTGCCCATCTTTTTGCACCAGATGCGAAGAGCTAACTCATTGGAAAAGATTTTGATGCTAGGAAAGATCGAGGTCAAGAGAAGAAGAGGGCCACAGAGGGTGAGATGTTTGGATGGCATCACTGACTCAATGGACATGAGTTTGAGAAAACTCTGGGAGATAGCAAATGACAGGTAGATCTGGCATGTTGCTGTTCATGGGGTCACAAGGAGTCAGACATGACTTAGAGACTGAAAACAGCAAAACCTCTGTTTTCCTACCAAAATTTCAACTTGATTACCAAATTTTTCTAAATTCACAGATCCTTACTCTCTCCATAAACTGCTGAAATCTCAACTCAAGTCTTTTAGTCTTTCAGAGATTGCTTTCCTCTAGGATCCTCTAGTCTGCTCCAAGTATGCCCAAACTATGAGTTGGTGAAAGATTAGACAGAGTATATGTTCAGATTTCAGGATTTTTCCTTCTTCTTTTTTTTTTTTAATTTTTCTTCAATTTCCAGCTACTATAGTAATAAAAAACAGTGACCTATGATTTCTACCCAGTACGACTATTAAGTTCTGCTTAGTAATATAGTATGTATTGTGGGTTAAGAAGTCTAGAGAGGTACATTATGGAAAAATCAGTTAAACCTAGACATCACTGTTTTCTCTAGGGTCATGTATGTTCGAATTCCTCCTGCTTTCTATATTCTACAGTGTCTTTAAAAAGTTAATTGGCAATAGGAAAATCTATTTACGAGTGATTATAAACAGGATGACTATGCTAGATATATGTATTTTTAATTATACATATATTTCCCCTGACTTTGAGAAAATTTATAACACTCTATGTCCATCAAAAAAATAAAAGAAGAAGCATCTTTCCTAATTCCCTCGGGTTGACAGGCAGGAAGTTAGCTGAGAGCACCTAAAGCGGCCCTTTCAGCTTATTGTTGCTGTTCAATTCATCAGTCATGTTTGATTCTTTGTGATCCCATGAACTGATGTAGCCCAAACTTTGTTATTCTTCACCATCTCCTGGAGCTTGCTCAAGCTCATGTCCATTGAATTAGTGGTGCCATCCAACCATCTCATCTTCTGTCATTCCCTTCACCTCTTGCCTTAAATATTTCCCAGCACAGGATCTTTTCTAATAAGAAAGATAGCATCAGGTGGCCGAACTGCTGGAGCTTCAGCTTCAGCATCAGCCCTTCCAACGTATATCCATGGTTGATTCCCTTTAGAACTGACTGGCTTGATCTCCTTGCAGTTCAAGGAGCTCTAGCATCTTCTTAGTTCAAAAGCATCAACTCTTCAGCACTCAGTCTTCTTTATGTTCCAACTCTCACATCCATACATGACTACTGGAAAAAGCATAGATTTGACTATAGGGACTTCTGTTGGCAAAGTAATCTCTCTGCTTTTTAATATGCCTTCTACATTTGTCATACTGTCATACTGTTCATGGGGTTCTCAAGGCAAGAATACTGAAGTGGTTTGCCATTCCCTTGTCCAGTGGACTGCATTCTGTTAGACCTCTCCACCATGACCCGTCTATCTTGGGTGGCCCCACACAGTATGGCCTAGTTTCATTGAGTTAGACAAGGCTGTGGTCCATGTGATCAGATTGGCTAGTTTTCTGTGATTGTGGTTTCAGTCTGTCTGCCCTCTGATGCTCCCTCTCAGCGCCTACCATCTTACTCGAGTTTCTCTTACCTTGGATGTGGGGTATGTCTTCACTGTTGCTCCAGCAAACTGAAGCCACTGTTCCTTACCTTGGATGTGGGGTATCTCCTTTCTGCTGCTTGCCGCTCCTGCACTGCCCAAATGTTGCTAGCTGCAGCCACCACTTGCATGCCCTCTCTAAGCACCTACCATCTTACTTGGGTTACTCTTACTTGGGTTACACCCACCAATCATCAAAAAAGCAAGAGGGTTCCAGGAAAACATCTATTTCTGCTTTATTGACTATGCCAAAGCCTTTGATTGTGTGGATCACAATAAACTGTGGAAAATTCTGAAAGAGATGGAAATAATACCAGACCACTTGACCTGCCTCTTGAAAAACTTGTATGTAGGTCAGGAAGCAACAGTTAGAATTGGACATGGAACAACAGACTGGTTCCAAATAGGAAAGGGAGTACGTCAAGGCTGTATACTGTCACCCTGCTTATTTAACTTATATGCAGAGCACATCATGAGAAACTCTGGGCTGGAGGAAGCACAAGTTGGAATCAAGATTGCCGGGAGAAATATCAATAATCTCAGATATGCAGATGACACCACCCTTACGGCAGAAAGTGAAGAGGAACTAAAAAGCCTCTTGATGAAAGTGAAAGAGGAGAGTGAAAAAGTTGGCTTAAAGCTAAGCATTCAGAAAATGAAGATCATGGCATCCAGTCCCATCACTTCATGGCAAATAGATGGGGAAACAGTGGAAACAATGATTGACTTCATTATATTGGGCACCAAAATCACTGTAGATGGTGACTGCAGCCATGAAATTAAAAGATCCTTACTCCTTGGACAGAAAGTTATGACCAACCTAAATAGCATATTAAAAAGCAGAGACATTACTTTGCCAACAAAGTTTCACTTAGTCAAGGCTATGGTTTTTCCAGAAGTCATGTATGTATGTGAGGGTTGGAGTATAAAGAAAGCTGAATGCCGAAGAATTGATGCTTTTGAACTGTGGTGTTGGAGACGACTCTTGAGAGTCCCTTGGACTGCAAGGAGATCCAACCAATTCATCCTAAAGGAAATCAGTCCTGCACATTTACTGGAAGGACTGATGTTGAAGCTGAAACTCCAATACTTTGGCCACCTCATGCGAAGAGCTGACTCATAAGACCCTTATGTTGGGAAAGATTGAAGGCAGGAGGTGAAGGGGACGACAGAGGATGAGATGGTTAGATAGCATCACTGACTCAATGGACATGAGTTTGGTTAAACTCCAGCAGTTGGTGATGGGCAGGGAGGCCTGGCGTGCTGTGGTTCATGGGGTGGCAGGGAGTCATACATGACTGAGCGACTGAACTGAACTGAACTGAAATTGTTATTTTTTTCTCTACTTCCTGTTCTATGTGATAGTCATGCTAGTAAAAATTTTTATATATGTATATATATAAATTAAACAACATAAAAAGCAAGTTAACATTTTCATTTTTGTACATTATTACAGCCAGCATCATGCTCAACAAAGACCAGCTGAAAGCATTTCCTCTGAGATCAGGAACAGGACAAAGATGCCCTCTCACATCACTTATAATCATCATAATAATGGAAGTCCTTGCCACAAATATCAGACTAGAAGAAGAAATACAAGGAGTCCAAGATGGAAATGAAGAAATAAAATTGTCCCTGTTTGTACATGATATTATGCATAAAATCCTGAAGATACCACCAAAAAATATTCGAACTATTACATGAATTCCATAAGTTTAAGAAGGATGTAAAATTAATATATAGAAATCTGTTAACAAAATTCCATTTATAATTGTTTTTACCTAGAAATAAATTCAACCAAGTAGGTAAAAGACTTGTACTTAGAAAACCATGACATTCATTAGAGAAATTAAAGACAATACAAACAAATGGAAATATATAGTGCTCATGAGTGGAAGAATTAATATTGTTAAGGTGGCATTATGCAAATCTACTGATTGAATTATATCAAAATATCAATGGCATTTTTTTCCACAGAAGTAGAATAAATGAGACTGAAATTTGTTTGCAACCATAAAAGGTCCTGAATTGCCAGAACAATTTTGCGAAAGAACAAAGTTGGAGACATCACAAAGCATGATTTCACACGATACTACAAAGCTACAGTAATCAAAAAGTGGTTCTGAAAGAAAAACAGACACAGAAATCGATGGAACAGAGTGGAGAGCCCAGGAATAAATCTATGTTTAAATGACCAATTAACCTACAATGAAGTTGGCCAGAATATGTAATGTGAAAAGAATGGTCTCTTTAATAAATGCTGTTGGGAAATAGCTACATACCAAAGAATGAAACTGAATTATTTTTCACGTCATATACAAAAATAAACTCAAGATGATTTAAAGACTTAAATGTTAAGACCTGGAGCTATAAAAGTCCTAGCAGAAAACATAATCAGTATGCTCTTTGACATCAGTCTTAGCAATATTGTTTTTGATCTGTCTCTTAAATAAGGGAAACTAGAGTAAAAATTAACAAATAGACTACATCAAACTGAAAAGCTTTTGAAGGAAAACTATTAATGAAATGAAAAGGCAGCTTACTGAGTAGAAGATCATTACAAATAATATATCTGATAAAGGGTTAATATCCAAAATATACAAAGAACTCATACAACTCAACATTAAAAAAAAAAAAAAAAATTGATTGAAAAATGGACAAAGGACCTGAACAGACACTTTCATTTTTCCAAAGAAGACACACAGATGGCCAACAAATACATGAAAAGATGCTCAATATCACTAATCATCAGCGAAATACAAATGAAAAGTAAAATAAAATACAATCTCACATCTCTTAAAATGGTTATTGTAAAACACATAAAACAACAAAAACATCAGTAACAAGTTTTGATGAATAGGTAGAGGAAAGGGAACACTTGTGCACTGTTAATGAGATTGCAAATTGGTGTAATTACTCTGGAAAACAGGTTGGAGTCCCCATTACCTGCAAAATTAAAAAAAAAGAAATAAACCACAGAACAGAGCTACCATATGATCTAGCAATTCCACTCTCAAGACATATATAGGAGCCCACCAAGAGTAATGTCATTAGAATAAAAAATACTACAATTATCTAGGAAATCCCAAGGGGTTTAAGGATTCTGTGTAAGAAACCAGAATCAAAGATATTAAAAAGAAAAAAAAGAGAGGGATGTGTTCAGTGCTCTTATAGCTTAGGAAATCACAAGGATTTTAGCAGCTCTGTGCCAGGAAACAGGGACAGTTATAGAAAAATAAAAAGTGGAGTGAGTAGACAAATACATATATGACAATTACAGGAAATATTTGGTGTTTCTTTTCCTTAAGAGCTTACCTGGTGGCTCAGTGGTAGAGTCAGCCTGTAATGCAGTAGCTGCAGATGTAGGTTCAATCCCTGGCTTGGAAAGATTCCCTGGAGGAGGGCATGATAACCCACTCCAGTATTCTTGCCTGGAAAATCCCATGGATAGGGTAACCTGGTGGGCCACAGTCTATGGGGTCGCAGAATCTGACATAACTGAAGTGACTTAGCATGCATATTTTCCTTAATATCAATATCCATGCACAGATTGGAAAAGAATTTCCTGACAATACAGAAGGGGAGGAGAATAGAGCTTATTAGAGCAGGAGATACTGTTAGAACAGTGGACTAACTCAAGGAAGAGCTGATGCCTTCCTTGGGCTGGTAGCCAATGTTTATAGCCTCAAGAGAGAGAAAATTCCTGCTGGGAGGGTGGCATTAAAGTGATTGGTTAGGGTGACATAGGATGGATAATAAGATTGGTATCTTATCTAATATGGAGTTGGGGAATTTGCCAGTTTAGACCAGGAGGCTCATGGCAACAGTTGGATTTTGTCTGTTCCAGAGATTTTTGTACTGTGACCTTGATATAGGGCTCCATTCTTGTCACCTTGACATAGAGCTTCACACTTAACTATCCTTTATAATTTGCTGTGCTATTCTGTTTGATTCATAAACATGTACAAATGTAAGCTTCAAATAATTTAGATTTGAACACAATACTTATTGGTAGTAGAATGTTTCTAGTGTCTTAGTTTACATATATTATCATTGTTATTCTAGGCATTTCTCTATAACTAAAATATATAAAGTATAGAATGCATGAGTTATATAAAAGGGATGCTGATAACCAACTTTTCTAATCTTTTCAGAAGCATAGAACAATTATTATTTTACCATGTCTATACACGTGATATCACCAAGAGGCACAGAATGTTAATGTTTCTAAAACTATCAACAAACTGAAGCTGGAATAATTTAAATAAAAAAGTCTAAATAAATTTACATCTGCACATTGTTATATGAATAAAATAATGAATTCAGCTAAATGATTCTAAGAAACATTTCTTAGCTGAAAAACACACAAAGATAAAATATTTATTGCTATTAAATATTGATTATATCCCCATATAAAGCTAATTTACCTAAACCGTTTTATTCTTTAGTTTGATATTTATTCATGATAATTTTTCTCAACTCTGAAATCAGAAGATTTTGTTTTTATTTGATGCGCTGTCAGTTTCCTTTCTTTCCTAAGAATTGGCAGCCAGAGGATTCTAATCAAGCAAGCCCTTTTCACTAAACAATGAAAGCATGTAGTAGATTGTATTATTTGATTTGTTTTTGGACTAAATAGTCAGTATCACTTCCCTGGTAGCTCAGTTGGTAAAGAATCCGCATTTTTTTTTTTTTTATTAAAAATATTAAAGAAGAACAAAAGCAAACACATGATTTATGTAACTTTATTGGTCTTTAAGGAAAATTACTCAAACTTTAGAAATGAGAGGAACATTGACCAAAATAGGTCCTTTAAGTATCATGTATCACAACAGACCCACTGGAAGGATTATCTCTGTCTTTAAGAGACAAGCAACTCTGATACACTATTTGCAATTAAACAGCCCATGAGGTCACAAGGTCGGACACGACTTGAAGCAACTTAGCACAGTACATCTAATGTTGCAAACTAATCTCAAGCTTTCTTTTGCATCCTTTTTTGAACTGCCTTATCACAATGGCACCCCACTCCAGTACTCTTGCCTGGAAAATCCTATGGACGGAGGAACCTGGTAGGCTGCAGTACATGGGGTTGCTAAGAGTCGGATGCTATTGAGCGACTTCATTTTCACTTTTCACTTTCATGCATTGGAGAAGGAAATGGCAACTCACTCCAGTGTTCCTGCCTGGAGAATCCCAGGGACAGGGGAGCCTGGTGGGCTGCCATCTATGGGGTCACACAGAGTTGGACACGATTGAAGTGACTTAGCATAGCATAGCATATCATTCTTTCAGCCCCTTAGCTGTTACACAGAATTTTCACATCTGATTGTATATATTTGATTGAGAATGACATATTTCACATTTACAAAAAATTTTGTTCTGATATCATGAAACAAAGAATCATTTGAATTTTTCCTGAAACAGAAATACCAAATTTGAAACACTGGTGTGGTTTAGTCAACTTCCCAAACTTGACTGATGAGAATGATCAATGGAGGTTAATATAGCCAGAAATTTTGCTTTTAGTTGTAGATATTTAGAATCTCCAAGAAAGAGGTCTATTAATCTATGTTTTTTTTAAAAGAATCCCACATGACTTTATTATAAAATCTCTATATAGAATACAGATCTAGAACACTGGTTCTGAAAATATTTGTAGCCTGTAATTACTCTCCTTTGACTGTTACTCTGAAGTATAATCATATACACCATAATGTAACAGCAGACTTTACTAAAATACTGGGCTGACCATATCAGCTTAAAAAATAGTCACAACCTGAGGTTGAGAGTTATGTTTTATTTGGTGGGAATATTCAAGCCCAGGAGACAGCATTTTAAAGAACCTTGAGAAAACTATCACAAGGAAATGGGGGATAGGGGGCCTTGGGTGGAGGAGTCAGGTTATATAGAAGCTTGTAACAGGGGCAGGTAGTCTGAATATCAAAAGATTATTGTTAATTAAAGAAAACCAGATATCTCAAGTTAAGGAATCTTGCCCTTTTCTATGTACAGGAAGATGCAAGAATCTGGGCTTACTGAAATTATTCCTTCCCTATGCATCTCAGCTATCTGGCGCCAGCATCCTGCAATTTGATTTTTCACATTATACAGTTCCTCCCTCATGGTAGGTAGTGGTGACAGCTCCCAGATGCAGCTAGATGGCTACCAGATAGCAGACATTGTTCTTTCTAGACTTGGAAATTCACATTTGGAGGGCCAGAATTCCTGATGGCTGATATCCTTTTTTATTGATATGGCAGAAAATACTCCATTTCTCAGCCAAAAAGTTTGCTTGGGGTTTTCCTGTAACAGTTTATGGAAAAATCCAAGTGAACTTTTTGGCCAGCCCAATAAAATAGTAAGGCTGTGTATTGGTAACAATGACTTCAGACAAAAGTAATTTCCTAAGTATTTAATATCTCAAAGTTTAAGTATACATAAAAATTAATCTTTACATATTTTATATATTCTGCATATTGAAAAATCATTAATGATACAGCAAAAGGCAAATGTTATAACTGAGTACTTCTAACTATATGAGACTTAAACCAATTCACTTTACCTATTTTTATTACTATGCTTCCAAATTGTGGTGAGAGTCTCACCAGAAAAATACAAACAAAAAGCCTTCTATATGTATTTCAAGTGATACTGAGGTCATAAAATTGTATAAATAATAATAAACAAATACAGTGAAACATCTTAAGTAATTTTCATATTCTTATTTAATTTTCACCCTATACTATGTCTGTCTCTTATACACATCTTTTAAAGAACCTTGAGAAAACTATCACAAGGAAATGGGGGATAGGGGGCCTTGGGTGGAGGAGTCAGGTTATATAGAAGCTTGTAACAGGGGCAGGTAGTCTGAATATCAAAAGATTATTGTTAATTAAAGAAAACCAGATATCTCAAGTTAAGGAATCTTGCCCTTTTCTATGTACAGGAAGATGCAAGAATCTGGNATTGGTTATATTTACATACAAGAGAGCTGCAGTTTAAAGTTCAAATAACTTGCTTAATTCACATAGTCAATATATGATGGAGTAGAAAATCCTAAATTTGATCCTGAATTCATACTTTTACACTTAATATTCAATTATCTAAATGCAATTCTTTATAAGAATCTTTGAAATTTGATGGCCAGATAATTAAACTGTATATCTGGTCTTAAACAGTCACAAAGACATATAAGACTTACACCATAGAAAACAGTACATTTCAATATAATCCTTTCTGTTTTTAAACAACACACACCCCAGACATGTGCACCCAAACACTTAGGGACGTCTTCTTGATATTGAGCTGATATGTGTAATAAACTGTATCCCTTTCCAAGGATCTGATCTACCGATATTTCAGCTTTACTCCCCTCTTCATTAATCTTTCAAACCCATTGAAACTGTTCTTCGTAAATAATTTTTCAATCACTGAATTGTCCTCAATCTCTCTTCTAAATATATTTCATCTACCTTATTTTATTATTATAATATTGAAGTTAAGATAAAAAGCTCTTTTATTTCATATTATCTGGGGAGACTTCTCATATTTTTAGTTCCTCTTTTAAAAAACTATTTCATTGCTCTTATTAGCATTTTCCTTACTTTCTCTTTTAGCGCTATCTGTGAGTTTTCTGATGGTGTTTACTCTCTTTTAACAATAATTGGATATTAAATAAGATTAAGACAGCACTAATCCTCATTTGTCCCAGTTGTTTATCTCCAATTTTTGTATTGTCTTATACTAACAAACCTTGTTTACAGGTTCTTAGAAAATTTGCAGTTTCTATTCTGAGCCAAATTCCATTGAAATTACTGGTTTATTCTTGGGCATAGTATAAGCACATCCTATAATTGAACAAAAATTATGGTATAAGTTCATAAGTCCTTAAATAATTACATTCTCGTTGGCTTTACATATTTTTTTGTCACTGGTTTATTATCAATTTCAGGGAAAATGAGACACACAAAATTACTCCTAAAGACTAATATTTTTCTAAGTTCACATTATTTTAAAAATTAATTGAAATGTTAACTTGTACCATAGTTGTGTGTACGTGTGTGTGTGTGTGCTCAGTCATGTCCAACTCTTTACAACCCCATTGACTGCAGTCTGACAGGCTCCTCTGTCTAAGCAATTTTTCATGCAAGAATACTGGAGTGGGTTGCCACATCTTACTCCAAGAGAATGTTCCTGACCCAGGGATTGAACCTGCATCTCTTATATCTTCTGCATTGGCAGGCAGATTCTTTCTTAATGCACCACCTGGGAACCCATATTGTAAATTACTAACGGAATAAAATCACACATAGTAGTTCATTATATTAAGTAAATAATTGCTTGTTCATGATTATTATGAAAACAATGGCAAAAACTTCAAGCCACAGGCATTCTGTGTGTGGTAGGCTAAAGAGTTTAAACATTACTCTCAGTACAGAAATTTTCTATTTTCTTTTGTGTAACTGAAAGCAATTTCTTCTCAGTTTCCCAAGGACTAGGTAGGTCATTTGGGCATTATTGGTAGAATAAGAATCAAGTTTGGGATTTTAAAATAATCCATCTATCCTGGTTGAATTCAGTCACCTTCAAATTAACCCACTCTTTCAGATTTTTTTTTATTTTATTCCTGCTGTTACTGTTACATTCTTACAGCATGGTGTTTGAACCCAAATTTGAACACAATTGCATATATTGAAATATTTATTTCAAAACTATGCATATTTTTATTGGAAAATTAATCCCTTTGCCATATCTTTATCCTCACATGCTTCCACTTGTATGCCATATTTTAAGTTCTGTGAATGTTAGACTCCTGTGCTAGTGTTTTCACTTCGACTCATTCTTTTATTTTCCTCGCTTAAGTTCTGCAACCCCATAACTCAAAGTGAATATTTTTTAACATTTACTGTCTCCACCATCCATGTCAGTCTACTGAGACCTCACTTATATAAGATAAAGGTAGCCTTCCAATTGTAACAATCCAATAATCTCTAGCTCTTGTCATTGATTTTCAATAATTTCAAAAGAGTTCATGTACAGTTGATATTTTAACTGCATTAAATAATACATTAATGAAATATTTCTAAATTTTAGTTTTGTAATTAATTACATATCCAGTTCCAGTTCAGTTGCTCAGTCATGTCCGACTCTTTGCGACCCCATGAATCACAGCACGCCAGGCCTCCCTGTTCATCACAATCTCTCGGAGCTCACTCAGACTCATGTCCATCGAGTCCATGATGCCATCCAGCCATCTCATCCTCAGTCATCCCCTTCTCCTCCTGCCTCCAATCCCTCCCAGCATCAGAGTCTTTTCCAGTGAGTCAACTCTTCACATGAGGTTGCCAGAGTATTGGAGTTTCAGCTTTAGCATCATTCCTTCCAAAGAAATCCCAGGGTTGATCTCCTTCAGAATGGATTGGTTGGATCTCCTTGCAGTCCAAGGGACTCTCAAGAGTCGTCTCCAACACCACAGTTCAAAAGCATCAATTCTTCAGTGCTCAGCCTTCTTTGGTGCCTGGGATCCCCAAAATTTCAGACATAACTGAAGACACACCCAAAGTTCTAGAAAACAGAAATGTTTCATATTATGATGAAATCTCAGTCTTTTCATGAGTACGTATCTATGAGCTCTCTTCACAACTGTTTCTTAGTGTCACCGCCCCAATCCTAAACTTCAGTCAAACTGAAAGGAAAGAACTAGATAGAGTTTGGTAAAATGGCCTGTATTTAGGCCATTTTACCAAACTGTAGGACAAGATGCTGGTTTTTTTTTTTTTGTTGTTGTTGTTCATTTGTTTCGTTTTTGTTTTTACTCCACTGTGCTGAGTAGGCTTTTTTATGTGGAACACCTGGAACATATATGCATTTTTAAATGGTTCTTTTTCCTCTCACTTGCTAGTCAAGTTTCCCTCCCCACCCTTGGCCTTCACTCTAAGAATATTGAGGAGTTCCTGGAAATAAAACCTAAAAAAGTGGTGGGTCATCATGT
The DNA here is from genome assembly GCA_006410635.1 of Cephalophus harveyi. Taxonomy (NCBI): domain Eukaryota; kingdom Metazoa; phylum Chordata; class Mammalia; order Artiodactyla; family Bovidae; genus Cephalophus; species Cephalophus harveyi. The sequence goes on along the minus strand of SJYT01046604.1, from coordinate 453,207 downwards.
CTGTGCCCACACCCAGGAATTTTGTACTCTCACACTAATGTAAATCAGCCTCCAAATTTTGTCAGAATTGCCAATTAGATGTCTGCACTTATTCAACCTCCAGTGGCTACTTCACCTGGTAAGCATATTTTAGCTATGATTCTCTGTATGTGTTTGTCTCTCCAGTTTTGGGGGTGGTGGTTTGTCCTGAAATTTTAATTCATTGCTGAGGCCAAAAATATTCAATGTTTGTAGTTTGTTCATCTTTTTCTTGCTAAAGTGTAGCATGAGAATTTCCAAACTCTACACATTAAAGCTGAAACTACAAGTTTAAAATATGTTATGTTTTGAAGACCCAATATGAAGTTCATAGAAATTTCTGATCTACATTACCATTCTAGTGTGTATGTATCAGTCAAAATAATCTACATATATACTCACTTAGACTGAACATGAAATAATTCTAAGAGCTTTATAACAACAATTGGCTGTATTTTGCTAAAGTTATAGGTGAGTTAGATGTGTACCTAATCCTAAATTCCATTATTAGAGCTCAGATTAAAGAATAGTCTCTCTCTATGACATGGTTTATCCTGAAGCAGATAAACATCTACTTCTGCTTCACTGACTACACTAAAGCCTTTGAATGTGTAGATCACAAAAAACTGTGGAAAATTCTGAAAGAGATGGGAATACCAGACTACCTTACTTGCCTCTTGAGAAACCTGTATGCAGATCAAGAAGCAACAGTTATAACCAGATATGGAACAATGGACTGTTCAAAATTAGGAAAGGTGTATGTCAAGGCTTCATATTGTCACCCTGCTTATTTAACTTATATGCAGAGTACATCATGTGAAATGTTGGGCTGGATGAAGCACAAGCTGGAATCAAGATTGCTGCAGAGATATCAATAACCTCAGATATGCAGATGGCACCACCCTAATGGCAGAAAGTAAAGAGGAACTAAAGTGCTTCTTGATTAAGGTGAAAGAGGAGAGTGAAAAAGTTGGCTTAAAACTCAACATTCAAAAAACTAAGATCATGGCATTCAGTCTCATCACTTCATGGCAGATAGATGGGGAAACAAATAGAAGCAGTGACAGATTTTATTTTCCTGGGCTCCAAAATCACTGCAGATGGTGACTGCAGCCATGAAATTAAAAGATGCTTGCTTCTTGGAAGAAAAGCTATGACAAACATAGCATATTGAAAAGCAGACATTACTTTGCTGACAAAAGCCTGTCTAGTCAAAGCTGTTTTTTTCCAATAGTTATGTATGGATTTGAAAATTGGACTATAAAGAAAGCTGAGCACCAAAGATTTGATGCTTTTGAACTGATGTTGAATTGATGTAGGCGAAGACTCTTGAGAGTCCCTTGGACTGCAAGGAGATCAAACCAGTCAATCCTAAAGGAAATCAACCCTGAACAATCATTGGAAGGACTGATGCTGAAGCTCCAGTATTTTGGCCGAAAAGAGCCATCTCATTGGAAAAGACCCTGATGCTGGGAAGACTGAAGGCAGGAGAAGGTGATGACAGAGGACTAGATGGTTGGATAGCATCACTGACTCAATGGCCATGAGTTTGAGTAAACTCTGGGAGATAGTGAAGGACAGGCAAGCTTGGCATGTTTCATTCCATGAAGTTGCAATCAGTTGAAAACGTCTGAGTGACTGAACAGAGCTGATCTTGAAGCAAGAAAAGAAAGAGATAGTGAGGCTACACTATTTGTAAAATGTCCTGTTCACAATTGGCATGTCACTTTTATATTTTATTAGCCTAAATGAATTATATGGGCAAACCTTCTCTCAACAGGGAAGGAAATGTCTTCATATCACTATTGACTATTCATATAGAGCAGGTTTCTGAATATTCTGAACAAAAGTAAAATCTAATACAATCAGTGATATAAATGTTCACATGCCAAGGAGGAAAACAATGGCAACCCACTTCAGTATTCTTGCCTGGAGAATCCCGTGGACAGAGGAGCCAGGTGGGCTGCTGTCAATGGGGTCGCACTGAGTCGGACATGACTGAAGCAACTTAGCAAAGCAATGTCATATATAAATTGTTTTAGTCTGCTTTAGGGAGTTCTCCAGTGGCACAGCAGCAAATAATCTGCCTACAATGCAGGAGACACAGGTGATGTACATTCGATCCCTGCATTGGGAAGATCCCCTGGCGGTCATGGTAACACACTCCAGTATTCTTGCCAGGGAAATTGCATGAACAGAGGAGCCTGGTGAGCGATGATGGTCCATGTGGTGGCAAAGAGTCAAACACAAATGAAGCGACTGAGCACACATGCAATCTGCCTTAATAGTCTTTCTTTCTTTTCTTCCTTCTTTTCTTTCTTTCAGTCTTTCCTCTTTTTTTTTTTTTTAAGTATGAATTACCAATATATCTGTGAAGCAGTGTTACCAGTGTCAAAAATAAAAGTCTTTGAAAGGCTGTTGCTTTTGACGTTGGTTGCAGTGCTTCATTATTTACAGATATTTCTAACAAGAATGAAATTTAAACTATTTTGCTTGCAAAGTTAGGTTTAATGAAAGTAAGTTTAATTAAATTAAAAATTGATGTTAACTTCAAAAAATTATTTATACCAATGACTCTTCAGGCTTGCCAAGTAAAATATATTTTTGAGTTATTAAATCTTTGCCCTTTAAAATTAAGCTTCAAACTTTCTAATGGGTTTAACCCACTGATTCACAGTTGATTAGATCAGCAGATCTGGAAATCATAATACTCTTTACAGACATTACACATTACTATAGTAAAGCAGTTAGCATAATGAGCAAGTTTGGGCCTAAGAAAGATTTTTCTGGTAAGCTTTTGGAAATCATTCTAAAATGGATGTTGTTATATAAGTTCTATTTTGGCAGGGGATAATTTATGAGAATAATTTTTAATAATTTGCTGTGTATATAGATATTTATAAATATATGAATTTTTAAAATGATGATTCCGTAAAGACTCATAATTGATTATTTATCGAGCTTGCAGAAGGGATATACTGTGCCTGTCCAGAACAAATGAAGATTTCTCACCTTTGGCCGGGGCTGGAGTGGGGGTGGAGGAATCACTCAGGGATTTTCATGTTTTCTTATATATATGTCATAGGTCTGTGCAGTTGTCTCTTACTCCTGGAGATATTTTTGGAATTGCCTTTTTCTAGAGGACTTGCAACATATAAGTGCTTTCTTACAGTGCTGCTTATTTGCTAGCTTTACAGCAATTAAATTGCTTTAAGTAAGTTGGGTGTTAATGGTTTTTAATTTGTTACATTTTTAAGTTTTGGGAATGCCTTATTTTGTTTCCTTATTACTTGTGTTATAGTTTCTATCTCCAAGTGAACATTTGGTTAATTTATTTTTATTGAGTACATATCTCTAAAATTGAAGAGAAAGAAACCCAAAACAGATTTCTTTTGGTTAGCTAAATGTCAGTTGCTTAAAGCAAAAGATAAAAATACTTTTCTGGGCTAAACCCTATGTTTTCTATGTCCTTTCATGTGTATTATCGCATGTGATCCCACTGAAATCATAGGAGGTGGGTTGCGCAGGTGTTACTTTGTTTCAAAAAGCAAAAGCTGGCTGCCTTAGAGAGCTTAAGGGCCTTGGCTATGGTTGCTGCTGCTGCTGCTGCTAAGTCGCTTCAGTCGTGTCCGACTCTGTGCGACCCCACAGACGGCAGCCCACTGGGCTCCGCCATCCCTGGGATTCTCCAGGCAAGAATACTGGAGTGGGTTGCCACTTCCTTCTCCAGTGCATGAAAGTGAAGTCGCTCAGTCGTGTCTGACTTAACGCCTGCAAATTCTCTAAATACATAAGGTTTAAAGATTTTGTGGCCCATTCTCTGATTTATCTATAGCCTCTCTGTTGTTTTTCTGGATAAAATGTTCTCCATTATCATTTAAATGCAGCTTTTTTCTCTTTATTAATGAGGAATATTGATGAAACTACTAAATCTCTATAGGGAGGAAATAAATCACTAAATTTGCAGTAGGATCCAAATAAATACTGAGGAAAATTAACTTTAGAAACTTAAATATTCAACAGCTATAATTAGCTAAGCTGTTGAACAAGTGAGCCTAATACAGTTTTTCTAAAGTGTTACATGACCTAAGAAACAAAAATATTTATAGTTTTAAAATGTAAATTTTATGCTTATTTATATACAATAATACTTTGGTTTTCACTGTTGAATCTAACTTTTTTAAAAAAGGATTTATTGCCCAGATTTTCAGAATTTTTAAAGCATAATTTTGGAGGGAGAAGACTTTATAAATAGGGCGCAGAAGCCAGAACTTATTAAATATATAGGGAAAAAATTAAAAATGTTACCAAATAAAAATAATATAGCAAAAAAAAATGGCCAAAATCAAATGACAAACAGTAACTTGGGGAAAAATTAGCAAAATATATGCTACATAAAAAGCAAGTTTTCTTAATGTGTAAAAAGATATTCCTACAAGCATGAGTATGAATATGGATGGTTAATAACGGCATAACTGCAGTATTTAAAAATTTGAAGAGCTCTACCTGTTTATCAGTAGAGGACTGGCTTAATGAAATGTGATTATCCATTTTATGGAATATTATTATGCAGCTGTTAAAAATGATTATCCCAGAAAGTGTCTGTGATAAGCTGTTAATTAAGACAAGTACCTCACAAAGTAGTTTGTATAAAGTAATCTCTTTTATTGAAAAGAACAAATTCTTGAGAGACGTATATCTGTGTAGATATATATCTGTATGTTTGTATGCATGGGGTTGGAAGACACTGGTTAACTAGGATTGACAGGTGGGAAACATTACAAGGGCGTAGGGATTCAGTGGGCTTCCCTGGTAGCTCAGCTAGTCAAGAATCTACCTTTAATGCACGAGACCCCGGTTTGATTCCTGCATCAGGAAGATCCCTGGAGAAGGGATAGGCTACCCACTCCAGTGTTCTTGGGCTTCTCTGGTGGTTCAGATGGTGAAGAATCCACCTGCAGTGTGGGAGACCTGGGTTCGATCCCTGGGTTGGGAAGATCCTCTGGAGGAGGGCATGGCAACCCCTTCCAGTATTGTCTGGAGAATCCCCTGGACAGAGGAGACTGGTGGCTACAGTCCATGGGGTCGCAGAGTCAGCTAGGACTGAGCAACTAAGCATAGGGATTCAATGTTTAACTGTTTCTCAATTCATATTTTACATTGTTTCTTATATAATACTTGTATATTTTTTTAATTTATAAAAAGTAACAGAAATAGAGGCAGTAACTAAACTATTAAACTATTTAGTAGTTTCATCAATATTTCCCCATTAATACAGGAGAAAAAAAGCTTCATTTAAATGATAATGGAGAACATTTTGTCCAATCCATACATGAAGCAATTTCATAAACATGTGTGTCTCAGAGAAAGATGCAATTGTCCATTGAACATCAGAAGCTCATAAATAAAGAAATGCAAATTAAAATAGCATTAAGATATTACTTTTCACCTAGCAAATTTGCCAAGTTTCAAAATTTTGATAAATGCCCAGAGTTAGTAGCTAGAATGTTCTCATGCACACTTCAGTTCAGTTGCTCAGTCGTGTCCGACTCTTTGCGACCCCATGAATCACAGCACGCCAGGCCTCCCTGTCCATCACCAACTCCTGGAGTTCACTCAGACTCACGTCCATCGAGTCAGTGATGCCATCCAGCCATCTCATCCTCCGTCATCCCCTTCTCCTCCTGCCCCCAATCCCTCCCAGCATCAGAGTCTTTTCCAATGAGTCAACCCCTCGCATAAGGTGGCCAAAGTACTGGAGTTTCAGCTTTAGCGTCATTCCTTCCAAAGAAATCCTAGGGCTGATCTCCTTCAGAATGGACTGGTTGGATCTCCTTGTGGTCCAAGGGACTCTCAAGAGTCTTCTCCAACACCACAGTTCAAAAGCATCAATTCTTCAGCGCTCGGCCCTCTTCACAAAGGGAATATGTATTGGGACAAATTTGTTAGAAGGTAATTGGGTAGTGTTCATTAAATTTTAAACATATTCTTTATGACCTGGAAATTCCATTTGTACGATTTTATTCTTTAGACCTACTCATGAATGTGCAACATTGTTTATAATAGCAAAACTTGAGACCAAAGTCAAATGATTGAGTAAGTCACTGTATACCCACACCCTGAAATACTATGCAGCTATAACATGGTAGAACACCAAGATACTTAAATCTTTCATGAAACACAGTGTATAGTAATATGTATAGCATACTTCCACTTATACTTTTAAAAAGTTTGTCTAGTGACCATGCATTAGGAAATTTGGGGAGATTTCAGTAAATTCTTGTTGGTGTTTTCTCTGAAAAATAATTTTAGGATTTAGTGAAAAGGAAGGTGTTAGTCGCTCACTCATGTCTGACTCTGTGACCCCATGGACTGCAGCCTGCCAGGCTCCTCTGTCTGTTAGAATTATGACTTAGAATATGATGCAAATTTTGTTTTGATTACATATTCTTTTCTATGTTTTCAATTTTTTACTATATTCATGTTATTTTCACAATTTTTAAAGTTCAGAAAAAGCATTGTAAAAGTTCCTTAAATTGCATAAATTGATCTTTATAAAAAAACTAAAAAAGGAAAGTTAAAATGATCAAATTTGGCTTTGTCCTTCTAATTATAAATGATGATTATTATAGCAAACTCTGAAAACGAGAACTCATACTTTATCATGGCTTCTGCTACATCAGTCTTTTGCATCTTCTTAAGTGGCATCAGTACTCCCTCAGCTGCTAAAGCCAAAAAATTAAAAATCTGCCTTAATTCGGGTCTTCCCTCATCCTCAAATCCATTTCCTCCTCCAGACATAGCCGGAATCCCTCCACGTCTGTCCGTGGCCAGCACCCATGCAGGCCACCATCTTGATCTTGCCTGGACACCTGCACTTGCTTGCTTACTTCCAGTCTTGCTTTCACATAGTCCGTTCTTCCCACAGTGGCCAGCGTGAACTTTAATAATGCAAGTCACTTCCTATTTAAAACCCTAAAGTGAGTTCCCATTTACTTAGAATAAGGCCCTGCTTGCTCTGTCCTGCCAGTCCTGGGTGATCTGCCCTCTGTCAGCTCTCCAGTGTCCCTGCCACTACAGCCACACAACCAGCCTCTGTTTTCACGCTTTGCAGAGTCATGTCCCCGTTTAGGGCACTTACAGGAACCATTCCCAGGTCCTCACTGACAGATTGATTTTTACCTTGCTCATTTGCACTTGAACATCTCCTCTTTAACGTGCTCTTCTCAAAAAACCCATCTAAAAAGGCTCCCCATCAGACTCTGTCACATCAGCTTGTTTTATTCTCTTCTTGGTGCTTAACATTACATGATAATTGTGCCATTTTCCACATTGGAATCCTACTCTTAACTGAAGTCAGTCATTTTAAATTCCAAGAAAGTATATTTTCCCCAAGGACCTTAGGAGAGCATTTTCATTTTGAATGAGGGAGGCAGGAAAGAGACCATAAACATTGTGATTGTTTTTAAATTGGCATTCATGGAACAAGATGACTCTCATCAGAGCTCTAAGACTTATTTTGTACCAAGAGTAACCCCAATCCATAAAACCCTGGAATCCCCCCAGTTCATTGCTTTATTTCACAACAGCTCATTTCAGACCAGATCTATCTGGAAAGTCTGGTCTTACCTTAGTCTAATATAGATTGTGCTAAGTCTTGCCTCTCCTATTTCATTCCAGATTCCTCTGTTTCTTATATATTCTTTTCATAACATCACCAAACCCTATCCTCAGTGGGTTAAGAGCAGCAGTGTTTGGTTGTGCTTTAGTCACTAAGTCCAACTCTTGCTACCCCATGGACTGTAGCCCGCCAGGCTCCTCTGTCCATGGGATTCTCCAGGCAGTAATACTGGAGTGGGTTGCCAGTTCCTTCTCCAGGGGATCTTCCCAACCTGCGTCTCCTGCATTGCAGGCAGATTGTTTACCAACTGAGCTACAGGGGAAGATCCAAAAAGCAGTGTTTGGGGCCTATTAATTACATAAAATTCTCTGAGCCACCGTGTTTGCCCTGAACCTTATATGAAATATAAAGCCTAACCCTTCCTGGGTCGGGAAGATCCCCTGGAGAAGGGATAGGCTACCCCCTCCAGTATTCTTGGGCTTTCCTGGTGGCTCAGATGGTAAAGAATCTGCCTGAAATGTGGGAGACCTGGGTTTGATCCCTGGGTTGGGAAGACCCCCTGGAAGAGGGCATGGCAACCAGTATTCTTGCCTGAAGAATTCCTTGAACAGGGGAGCCTGGCATGCTACGGTTGATGGGGTTGCAAAGAGTTGGACATGACTTAGTAACTACACAAACAGATAAAATCAGAGTGACTATTATTTCTAACTTTGAAATGCTATTTTGATATTTTCATTTTAGCATTTTATAATGTTTTCTAAATTAAAGTTATCAAAAGCTACATTTTTGTGATGGCACTCATTTATCTGATTATTTCCTTGATGGTAAAATAAATATGACTGGATAGTCTCAAAATATTATACTCATGTATTCATTGTGGCATTTTACAGAACTAACACACATTATAGATTTTAAAAGTTAGTTATGTTTGTCAGTGCTCATATTTTGAATTTTCTCCTGGGAAACAGGCAGTTTTACTATCAAAGTTCCACCAACTATTTGCTTAGTATTTTGAAATATTTTGTGAATGTTCGTATCAGTATTAGGAGACTACCAAAGGTTCAGACTATGTAGTTTACCCATTTTGATTATTTTTACTTTGTGAAAGTTTTTAGGAGATTAGTTACATTTTTTTTAGTATTTTTTTCCTATAATAGAAAAAAATCTTAATTACTGAAAATATTCACACTTGTAAATTAAAGGTAAACATAAACTGAAAGTGTCGATACATATAAAATATTGTAATTATAATAAACCTTACTTAGAATACTTTCAGAATTTGAATTACAGTAATATCAGAAGTGGATTTGTTGCCCTAATATATAAATGCATCAGGCATCAAATTATGGCCTCTACTATGTGAGTATCTCTTTGAAGGAGGGGTGGTGGTTTAAAAAAAAAAAAAAAAAGACAGTTTTATCTCCCCCTGTAGATCTTATTCTCTGGTTAGAGAGATGAATTTCAGCATGTGGAAAAATAAATAACAGAGAAGTTGTCACCAGGCAGTATATAGCTAATTATACACAGATGATGCTTTAGCACAATTCTCTTTTATATAAGGATGTCAGTGAGAGTCAGAACAGAACAGACGTTGATTTCATTGTAGTAGGTAATGTTCCGTTGAGGACACCTGTCTTTATTGCTGAATTTTCCTCAACAATTTATGCTTCTTCTATATTTCTATTGTCCTCTTTATTCTTTTGTCATAATTTTTCCTTATCTTTATGTTTTCAAACCTTTAGTTGCCACACTATTTCATAATACTGTTTTCCACAGTCTTGGAAGCATACGTTGTAGGCAGAAGGCAGGAAAATGAGAATGCAATTGCTGGTAGCTTTATTCTCCAGCATCTGTTCAGAGTAATCCCATAGTCTGTTTGTTCTTCCCACAAGCTATACACACATTTTTGTTTGTGTGATACTTCTTATGTAAAAATTCAAAACTAAGAAAACTACCATTTCAGATGATGAAGTAGTTTAACTAACCATCCGGTTACTTTGGGCTGGTTAGATTTCCATTAGATGGTAAGAAAAATATCTAAATTTACCTAATGTTACTTAAAAGAATGCATTAGTTATTAGCCCTGATTACCTGGATATCATCCATTTTTTGGTGTAACTGATAGTGAGCTTTCCAGTAGTAATTGCTGTGTAGCTTTGACTGTATCTTACAATTAGTGGTGCCAGATTTTTAGCTTTCATAGACCTGGTAAAATTTCCCCAGTTATTGAGAGACCAGCATTACATCGCCAGCATTTTTTTTTT
>SJYT01046604.1:397405-442243 GCA_006410635.1 Cephalophus harveyi | reverse complement strand
GCCCTGGGATTTCTTTGGAAGGAATGATGCTAAAGCTGAAACTCCAGTACTTTGGCCACCTCATGAGAAGAGTTGACTCATTGGAAAAAACTCTGATGGTGGGAGGGATTGGGGGCAGGAGGAGAAGGGGACGACCGAGGATGAGATGGCTAGATGGCCTCACCGACTCGATGGACGTGAGTCTGGGTGAACTCCGGGAGATGGTGATGAACAGGGAGGCCTGGCATGCTGCGATTCATGGGGTCGCAAAGAGTCGGACACGACTGAGCGACTGAACTGAACTGAACCATTTGGAAGATGGAACATCCTATGCTTCTCTTCCACTCCGAGGTTTATTAGAAAAGTGTCTGGATGTGAAGTCCTTTTCTGTATCTTCCACCACTCCAATTTTAAAGGACTTAAGGTGATGATTTATAACAAATGGATCTGAGCTACCCCAAGAGTTCTAGAAGCTACCAAATGTGATGGTATGTAACGAGCCCACTTTGTAAGGAGAGATACCTCTGTAAACAGTGGACATATTTGCCTCCAGTATACATTCCCAAGCCCATCCTCATTATCAGTTTAGACAAGCTAACAGCTTCCAGATGGAATTGATGTGAACATATTTTATGTAAAAGTAAGTTAGCTTTATCAAAGGTCTGCACTTGCCAGCAAATTATTTATAGTGGTAAAATCATAAATAAAAAATAAATTAGCTTCAGTGTCCATCAATAGGGGTTGTTGTTGTTCAGTTGCTCAGTCATGTCCAACTCTTTGCAACCCCATGGACTTCAGTACACCAGGCTTTCCTGTCCTTCACTATCTCCTGGAATTTGCTCAAACGCATGTCATTGAGTCAGTAGGTGTATATTTAAGTAAATTAGAATATATCCATTCAGTCTGATACTATGCATTCAATTCTCCACAACAACAATTATGTACATTGATTAATGTGGGAAATGTCTGTGAAAAAAAAAATGTATATTTAAAGCAAACAAGTAGAATATGATTCTTTTAAGTATGATAAAGTAAATATATGAACATGCTCACACATCCTAAAGTCACTGGAATATTTTCTCGTTAGTACTGCCTTTTGGTGGGGTTCCCTGACCTAATGGTAGGATATTTCCATGTGCCCCATAACAGGGAAGAAAGTACATTCAGCTTATTTTCAGTCTGTTGAAAGTGGTTAGCAGGGGGACCTTACCCAAAGAGCAGCTGGCAACCAGAGTTTTAGCATCTTTGAATCTCAGGAGCAAATTTGTTATGGAATTAGAGAGGACTTAACATCTCAGTCTTTGTAGCCCTGAGCTTATCTTGCAATCCAAGATAGTCAAGTACAAGGACAGGAGTACTGAGGGTGAGAATAAACTAAAATAATAACTATTCAGTTCCAGTTCTGTCTAAACTAAATACCCGCAAAGTGGAACAAGATCTGGATAATTTTTAAAAAGTTATGTGGCCCCTTGGTTAAAAAATTTTAAGTATGAAAATTCTTTAGAGGTATAATCCACATGCTACTATTCAGAAACAGTTAAATACTGGATTATGAATTAATTCAGTCAAGTGACTGCCCTTTATTAAGACAGCTTTCCCTGGAAGGATAGCCCTCAGGAGATCAGTGCTCCCCAGTCAGAATTTCTGTGCATGAGCTACAGTGGAATCATGTCTAGTCTTAGTCCCTGGAATTGTAGTCCAAGTCTTTATGACGTCTTAGGCTAGAAACTTGAAAGATTGGCACTGTGCGAACCTTTGCAGGAAGGAACCATTTGTAATAAGTGAAGCTGAAATTGCTTAGTCTGGAAATCAATTAGCTTTGGGAATACGTTTAAATGAAACAATCATCATGAACTTTCTAATTATTTTTTCCTAATTTGTGCTAAAATCCAAAAGGAATAATATTGGATTATCTGCTGTTCTGAATTAGATATCCTCATGTGCCCCTTCATTTGCAAACATAAGTAAAGTTTTACCATGATATATAGAACGTGGGAAATTTTTTTTCTTCCAAAACTTGTTAAACTCTATAGCCCCAAGGAATAAGCTGTATTTTGGACTGTGAACTTGAAAGAGTTTGTCTACTAATCAGCTAATCAGAAATTATTCAGGCAAGAATCCTCAAGAAATTTCTTTATTGGCCCATTTCCCATTTTATAAAGAAGAGCAGGCAGCAAGGAAGAGTAAAAAAGCAAGGAAGAGTAAATTTAAAGTCTGTAGCAGGACTTTATAACCGTTTAATGTTTTGCTTGTATATTCATCTGGCATTTTTTTAGAATTGTTCAGGTCTATAAATTCTTTGTTACATTTGATGATATTAAGAAAACAGGTGTATTTGTTAATGTTCTAAATTGTATCTGGGAAGTAACTATAACATATAACTTCAGGTACCTGGATTTAAGATTAATTTGAGGGGGTATACAGTCAACAAAAACAAGACCAGGAGCTGACTGTGGCTCAGATCATGAACTCCTTATTGCCAAATTCAGACTCAAATTGAAGAAAGTAGGGAAAACCGCTAGACCATTCAGGTATGACCTAAATCAAATTCCTTATGATTATACAGTGGAAGTGAGGAATAGATTTAAGGGCCTAGATCTGATAGATAGAGTGCCTGATGAACTATGGAATGAGGTTCGTGACATTGTACAGGAGACAGGGATCAAGACCATCCCCATGGAAAAGAAATGCAAAAAAGCAAAATGGCTGTCTGGGGAGGCCTTACAAATAGCTGTGAAAAGAAGAGAGGTAGATCAGCCCTGGGATTTCTTTGGAAGGAATGATGCTAAAGCTGAAACTCCAGTACTTTGGCCACCTGATGCAAAGAGTTGACTCATTGGAAAAGACTCTGATGGTGGGAGGGATTGGGGGCAGGAGGAGAAGGGGACGACTGAGGATGAGATGGCTGGATAGCATCACGGACTCGATGGATGTGAGTCTGAGTGAACTCCGAGAGATGGTAATGAACAGGGAGGCCTGGCGTGCTGCGATTCATGGGGTCGCAAAGAGTCGGACACAACTGAGCGACTGAACTGAACTGAACCATCGATCCTGAACAATCCTCCAGCTACTTGATTCATTATAAGCTCTGGCAAAAGAGTTTGCATCTCTTTTGAGTTGAATCTCACAGGATTCAAACGTGAGTAGAGTAGCATCATTACTACTGTACTTCCTTTCTTTGGTGCTGTTAACTATTCCCAAGAGAGAGAAGGCAAACACATAACGCCCATTGCTTGTCAGAGTTATAAGTTCAGTAAATAATTATACCTTCTTGCTTTTGAGTGCGGTCGAATGAGGAAGTATTTTACAGCTGCTAATAAACCACATTCAAATTACAGACTCTAAAGCAACAAAACAGTAATCCACATTTTCAGAAGAATCATAGCAGTTCAGTTTTTTTTTAAGACATGTTTCTAATTGCAGCTGCCAAAATCAGTTATTTTCTGATGTGATGTTTTATTTTCAAAGAATTATTACCTTTGTAGAACTGTGACGTTTTAAATTAAAAGTTGAGACACATGTATTAAATAATACTCCAATTTAAAATGGAAGAACTAAAGATTGGAGGAAACAGAAATAAATGAAATTAGGATGATACCAAAGTTTGAAGTTCTATTCTAGGATCCTTTGAACCAAACACTTAGCAGCTCTTCACATCATGTTAATTGCCTTTCTGGGTATGTATTTCCATATGCTGAGTCATCATTTTGGCTTAATATGTAGTCACTATAACAAGATTGGCAGTATTTATTCTTTCCTTTCATGCTTGCCTTATGGAATTTATAGTTTCTGAGCACAAACTGTTATTTTATCTTTAAAGCACTTTTCTAAAATATTAGTGCTTGTAAAATAAAAATAAAGAACATGATTTCCTTTAAAATACTGTGACAACAGAACTAAAGTTAAAGATATTTAAAATCCCTTACGCTCTCAAGTGAAATTCATTTTCTCTCCTTTCATGCTTGCCTTATGGAATTTATAGTTTCTGAGCACAAACTGTTATTTTATCTTTAAAGCACTTTTCTAAAATATTAGTGCTTGTAAAATAAAAATAAAGAACATGATTTCCTTTAAAATACTGTGACAACAGAACTAAAGTTAAAGATATTTAAAATCCCTTACGCTCTCAAGTGAAATTCATTTTGACCTTATTTAATATAAAGATGTAATGATGCCTTATCTGATTTCTTGAAACCCTTTCAGGACTTACATTTAAGAGCCAGTGTAACCATTGATCTTATAATTTTACTGAAATATATTAATTTTGTAGGTTGAAAGAATGGCAACCAAAACTATACTTTCATATAAGCATAATACATGCATTTGAAGCCCAGCTTCCTTTCTGTTCATATGACATATCCTTTGCTATTGCTTTTAATGTTTTGCTTCCTATATAATTAGTGATACAGTGCTGTTTTCCTTCTGATACGAATGAGTGAAAAGACAGAAAAAGAGAGAACATATATATATGTGTGTGTATGTGTATATATATAACCCTTTTAAAAATCTTTGTTTTTTAACATATTGGAAAATTTTCAGTGTGTATCTGATATTCTCTTGATTAACCACATTAATAGCAGAGAGCAAATACCTGCATACAAAAGTAATTTGAATTTTATTTAGCACCTGTACTGCTCGTTTTGCATCTGCGTGCCCTCCCACACCCTCTGATACCCTGTATTTGAACCAGTCCCTGAAGATCTGGAAACGTGCCGTCCTCTTCCTTCTCTAGCATGGAGTCATTGTTCCCCCTTGCTTGGTTTTGTAGCTTTGTTTTTTATAGATTCTCTGGAACATGGAGATTTGTAGTTTTGCTAAATAGGCTTATTGACTTTGGTCAGTGATGGAACGGTTAGAATAAAAAAATAATATGTCATGACAGCAAATTAATGACCAATTACTCTATGCATTTGCCATATGTTAATAAAATTTGAAAGTAGCTGTTCATCCTGTTTGGATGACTGGCCATTCCTTTTACCTAAGCCAACCATGAAAATAAAAACTGACTCTCAGTCCCAGAAGTTAGTAAGTGTAAGGCATTTTTTAAAATAAATATTTTCAGATCTCTGTCTTTTATTTCTTTTTATTAGGCTTACTATAAATCTGTGTTTTAGAAACAAAATCTAGATTTTTCTAAAAAGAAACAGGGAATAAGAGGAAGGCATGCCATGTCAGATACCAGTTTGTCGTCATTATTTTCCTTTTCCTGAGTGTCCTTAGAAGCCCTGCAGCCGAAGCAATGACAGAAGGGTTTACCCAGGGTTGTGAATGCCTAAGACGAAAAACAAAGCAGGGGGGGAACCTAGGTCCACCAGTACCAGTGTGTCATGGAGCCAACTTAGAAAGAGAGGAAAGGGACAAATCCACAAGCCTCCAGGTGGTGTTTTTGATCAGCTGCTGAGTTGTGTCTGACTCTTTGTGACCCTGTGGACTGCAGCACACCAGGCTTCCCTGTCCCTCACTATCTCCTGGAGTTTGGTCAAAGCCATGTCCATTGAGTCAGTGAGGCCATCCAACCATCTCATCCTCTGTCACCCCCTTCTCCTCCTGCCCTCAGTCTTTCCCAGCATCAGGGTTTTTTCTAGTGAGTCAGTGCTTTGCATCTGGTGGCCAAAGTATTGGAGCTTCAGCTTCAGCATCAGTCCTTCCAATGAGTATTCAGGGTTGATTTCCTTTAGGATTGACTGGTTTGATCTCCTTGCAGTCCAAGAGACTCTCAAGAGTCTTCTCCAGCACCTCAATTTGAAAGCATCAATTCTTCAGTACTCAACCTTCTTTATGGTCCAACTCTTTACATTCATACATGATTACTGGAAAAACCACAGCTTTGGCTAGATGGACCTTTGTCAGGAAAGGGATCTCTTTGCTTTTTAATATGCTTGTCATGGCTTTCCTTCCAAGGAGTAACTGTCTTTTAATTTCATAGTTGCAGTCGCTGTCCACAGTGATTTTGGAGCCCAAGAAAATAAAATCTGTCACTGCTTCCACTTTTTCCCCATCTATTGGCCATGAGGTGGTGGAACCAGATGCCATGATCTTAGTTTTTCGAATGTTGAGTTTTAAGCCAGCTTTTTCACTGTCCTCTTTCATCCTCATCAAGAAGGCTCTCTAGCCTCCAAGATTTGGCTTCAACTTAACCTTGTAGCCTTCTCTCCTTCCTGCCTTCCCCTCCCCACACTTACTAATCTCTGGAGCTACCTCCAGTTTCTGGCTAGCCCTTCTGCTATGAGTCTCTCACTGTCTGGATTCTCTCGCCATTCTTCCCTCACTATTCCTTACTTACCCTTCAGGAATCAGCTCAAGACTCTTCTTGAAGAAGCCGTCTTGACCACTACCAAGCTGGATTGCATGTCCTGGCTCTAGGCACTCAGAACACTTCACACATTTAACTTGGCTCTTATTGTAAGTGATTAGAATTTTTTATGCTTAGATCTTTCTCTCCCATTATACTAGAAGGCAGTTGAGAGTGATTTGCTCATTATAAAAATCCTTGGAACCCAGTGTCCTACTGTAGTCCCTGGCAAAGAGTTCAGTTCAGTTCAGTCGCTCAGTCGTGTCCAACTCTTTGCAACCCCATGAACTGCAGCACACCAGGCCTCCCTGTCCATCACCAACTCCTGGAGTTCACCCAAACCCATGTCCATTGAGTCAGTGATGCCATCCAACCATCTCATCCTTTGTCGTCCCCTTCTCCTCCCGCCTTCAATCTTTCCTAGCATCAGGGTCTTTTCAAATGAGTCAGTTCTTCGCATCAGGTAGCCAAAATATTGGAGTTTCAACCTCAGCATCAGTCCTTCCAGTGAATATTCAGGACTGATTTCCTTTAGGATGGAGTGGTTGGATCTCCTTGCAGTCCAAGGGACTCTCGAGTCTTCTCCAACACCACAGTTCAAAAGCATCAATTCTTCAGTGCTCAGCTTTCTTTATAGTCCAACTCTCAACATCCATACATGATCACTGGAAAAACCATAGCCTTGACTAGACAGACCTTTGTTGACAAAGTAATGTCTCTGCTTTTCGATATGCTATCTAGGTTGGTCATACCTTTCCTTCCAAGGAGTAAGTGTCTTTTAATTTCATGGCTGCAGTCACCATCTGCAGTGATTTTGGAGCCCAGAAAAATAAAGTCGGCCACTGTTTCCCCATCTGTTTCCCATGAAGTGATGGGGCCAGATGCCATGATCTTAGTTTTCTAAATGTTGAGCTTTAAGCCAACTTTTTCACTCTCCTCTTTCACCGTCATCAAGAGGCTCTTTAGTTCTTCTTCACTTTCTGCCATAAGGGTGGTGTCATCTGCATATTAGGCATACAATAAATAAATGTGAGCCCGACTGAAAACCAAAATATGGACTTTCAGCTCCTGGAAGGGAATTTATTGGTCAGGAGAATCATTAGCTTTATTCTTTATTTGAATTATCACCTGTGTTTGACATTTTAAATAGCCTTCGAAAAATAAACTAGACCCAAGGGTATGACCATGTCTCAAGAGTCACTTATGCATATTTGTGTCAGTGTATGTTTGGGACTAACTCTTTCTAAAAAGCATTTCACTAAGATAAGCCACAAGGCAATCATTTTTTAAGTGTATCTGTTTGACCTCTTTCAGTTTTGAATTACATAATTTTGTTGAAATTTTTAGTGCCTTAGAGAATAGGTAATATTGTATGAAGGGAAACATAAGAAAGGACATCAAGTAAATGGGGAGGAAATTTGAAGCGGGTTGGAATGAGTGTTGGATCTTATATCCAAGAATAATGTTTTATAGAAAATTGTATAGGAAATGTTATATGTAAAATCTATAAAACCCTTGGAATTTTATTAAATACAATCTTGAAAGGCTTTATGTGGGATCTGGAACATGGTGGGGGTATTTTGATCTGATTTTGTTTTATATTCTAATTGGAATGGTTGTGTATCTCTATATGGCACCTATACCTTCTAAAATATTTGTTCATCAACAGCAAGCACATAACAACTTCTTTCTGACTTACATCAAAAGTAATTTTCCATCTGGAGATAAGGGTCAAAGCTTGAAACCACTAGCCAAAGAAAACAGCAATGAATATTTTAAAATATATAAAGTGATCTGTTAGCTGAAATGCTGTTATTCAAAAGCTGTCTCTTTAGCTTCTACTACTTAGAGCTGCAAAAACATGGAATTAGTCTGACCCATAACTCTTCACTCTCTTCTCTTCTGTAGTGGGATTGGAAGGAACTGGCCCTGGGCCTCAGGAGGAAGCAGTATTTTGGCAGAATTTGGAACTCTGCACTTGGAGTTTATGCACTTGAGCTACTTATCAGGAAACCCCATCTTTGCTGATAAGGTGAGATTCTCCAGTCAACCCTGAATTGCAAAAGAGTACTTGTAGGAAAAAATATCCTCTCTGGGGAGATTTAGGCATACGGAATGTGGAAAAGAACAGCCAAGTCTAATGGAGCCCTTCTTGAAATTTTGTTACATACAGCATTGCTTGTAACCAAACTATAAAGCACTATTTCATGGCACTATTCTAACTCAGCACAAGAGGGCCTGAATTACATGTCTGATTCTCTGCACCTCCAGTAAGTAACTTTACCTCTCTGAATTTTTTCTCTTTTCTCAAAAACATAGTGTTTTGTGGACTATGTGAACCACACATGTAAAAGACTTTTTTAAGCTCAGTTTTACAAATGCAAGGTAGCAGTTGAATTGATTTTTAATTTTCAAGAAACACGCCCACCACGCCACCACTCTGCCCTTATCTAGCTTTCACCCCGCTTTGTCGGCTCCACTTTACAGCAGAGTCCCTTGGGCGAGTTGTCTGTGTCTGCTGTCTTCTCTGCCTGACTCCCACTCCCTGGAGCGCTTGCTCGCCGAGCTTTTCTCCCAGCCACAGTGTTGCCACATCCAGGGACCTTTCTCGTCTCTCCGTCTTCCTCACCCTCTCAGCGTTGATGCACTTGATCACTTCCTTCTCCAGGAGGCTTTTCTGGCCCTGGATGCAGACACAGTACTCCCCTAGGTTGCTTCCTTCTCAGTGTCTTCTGTTGGATCCTCCTTATCACCCCAACCTCTAAACACTGGAAAAGCCCAGAACTCAAGCTGGGGGCTCTTCTCTTTACTTTCCCTCTCTCCATTATTCTCCCCAGTCTCATGACTTTACGTATTATCTGTATGTTGACTGCCTCCACATTTGTAAGTCCAGTCCCAACCTGCCCCCTGAACTCCAAGCTCTATAGCCAAGTACCTATTCAACATCTTCACTGTGAGGTCGCTCAGACAGGTCCCACTTAAAGTGCCTCACACCTGCTTCTGCTCTAGACTTTACTGTCTGGGAAAAGATACCTCAGTTTACCCAAGGGCTCAGACCAAGACTCTTGAAGTTATCATGGTTCTTCTCTTTCTATAAACCTCAGGTCCAAACCATCGGGGAATCTTTCGTATCCCATCCCCTGTGCATTACCCTGGCTCTCACCTGGACTGTGCAGTAGCTGTCTGACTACCACTTCCTCTCATACCCTCAGTCACATTGATCCTGTAAAAATACAAGTTTTCAATGGCTTTGCATCTTACTAGATTAAGATATGGTTTGAGAGGCCTGCACAGTGTGGGTCCTGGCTACCTTTGCTTCCTCACCTCCAGCCTCGGTGGCCTTGCCAAACCCACTCTCTTCTCAGGACTTCTGTGTACTTGCTCCTCCATTGCTCTGCACTGCTTCCTCTTTTATTCCTTTAAATTTGTGCTTAAACACTCTCCCAGTTTCCTCCCCAGAGCACCCTAGCCGAATGCAGCCTCACCACCTCCTGTCACTCTGTCCCATTACCCTTTTGTATTTTTTATAGATTTTATTACCACTTGACGTATTTATTTGTTCCTTAGCTGTCTCACTCCACTGGATGCAAACTCCAAAACAGTAATGACTTTGTCTATCCACTGTATCCATTGATACATTCTGCTTCTTTATGTGGTATCTCGTGTATGGTAATCAGTGTGACTATATTCACTTACTGTTATTATTTGTAAGCTGTTGGCAACTATCTTTGTTCTAATACTGCATCATTTAAATCAACTTTTATTCTAACATGGAAAAAATGTAATCAAGAAAGAGAAGAATGGCACCAAACTTTTTTCTTTAGATTTTTCCTAGTAACATTTCATTTTCTATTGTAGGTAATGAATATTCGGACAGTGCTGAACAACCTGGAAAAACCGGAAGGCCTTTACCCTAACTATCTGAATCCCAATAGTGGACAGTGGGCTCAATGTAAGTCAAGAGTTAAGCCTTGTTTTAGCTCTTTATAGCACCCAGCACTGTTCTAGTAACAGAGAGAGGAACACCACAATAGTCCAAATCTTGTTGGAGAATCCTTAGAAAAGAGGAAAGTTCCCTTCATAAATAAGCTTCTATCATAAGGCAGACTATAAATGTTACCAGGCAAGCTAGATTGTTTTATTTTTCATGCATAACTGTGAGCCTGATTATCTGTAAGCACATTTAAAGGTGTTAATCAGAAAGGCACGATCTGGTCAGGGTAGTGTGAGGATGATAGCCTCTAACAAACTGATTATGCAGATAAGAAAATTGTTCCTTTGTGCTAATGACTAGCAGGATTTTCCCAGAGTAGTTAGAGCATTCTATTTCATAACATTTTCTCTTTCTGCTTGGCTACAGGATGAAAGCGGAGCCTGAATCTTTAAGGGCTGAGAAATTGAAGGAGCAAACAGGGTACTTTTCTTTAGTCAGTTTTAAGGTGGCAGATAAAGGCTTCTCTCCAGGAGAGCTCCCTTTACCATAGGAGAAAGTATTGTGCTAGAAGCCCTCACTTAAGATCCCTAGGGACTTTGACCAAGGCTGTAAAGACTCAGAGAAGCTGAAAGAAATGCTCTCAGGCTGATTGGGGAAAACAGTGGTAGATTAAGCAGCACCTGAAAGCAAATGAAGAATCCTAAGTGAGATGTCTGGCAGTGCCAAGGATGTTAGCGACGCCTTGAGATTTTACTCAAGAGTTTTTCTTTATATTTAAATAGGGTATTAGATGAGTATGCCTCACTTTTACTTCACAAGTATTTTTCTTAAAGAATAATTTAGTAGGAAAAAATGCGCTAAAATCTGTGTCTGCATTAGTAATGTCTGTGGAAGGCTTGGCATTGACATCATAACTCCACAGTCAAGGTTGCCACTTAACCTAAGCATGGTCTGCTAGGTCATTAGATGTTCTTTGGACCTCTCAGGGGATCTCCACAATCAAAGCTATTTTTATAATAACACTTTTCACCATGCTGACATTTGCAGTTATGTTGCAAAAGCAGTAGTGGGTAATACTGCTAAACCCATGGTGAGAATCATGCCAGAGACACCAGATACTAACAGGCAAACCTCAGAAGCATTGCAGGCTCAGTTACAGGCCACTGCAGGAAGTCAAATATCACAATAAAGCAAGTGACACAAATTTGGACTTCCCTGGTGGCTCAGATGGTAAAGCATCTGTCTACAATGTGGGAGACCTGGGTTAATCCCTGGGTTGGGAAGACCCCCTGGAGAAGGAAATGGCAATCCACTCCAGTACTATTGCCTGGAAAATCCCATGGACAGAGGAGCCTGGAAGGCTACAGACCATGGGGTCACAAAGAGTCGGACATAACTGAGTGACTTCACTTCACTTCAGTACATATAAAAGTCATGTTTATACTGCAGTCCATTAAGCATACAGTAGTACAATATTATATCTAAAAAGCAATATACATTCCTTAATGTAAAAACGCTTTATTGCTAAAAAGTGCTAGCCATTTTCTGAGTCTTTAGCAAGTCATAGTAGCATCAAAGATCACTGATCACAGTTGACCATAAAAAATATAATAGTAGTGAAAGACTTAGAAATATTGGAAAATGACCAAACTATGATCCAGAGACAGGAAGTGAGCAAGTGGTGTTGGAATAATGATGCCGGACTTGCTGAATGCAGGGTTTTCACCAACTTCCAACTTCTGACAAACTCAGGCAATAAAATGAAGGGCAGTAACTTGAGATTTGCCTGTGGTTATGTCCTTCACTACAGATAACCACAACAAATAAAAAGATGCCACTTTCACTCATGAATGCTGTTAATGAAGCAAAACATTTACTGATTCTAGTAAATCTCAGTCACTGAGTAGATCACATCCTTGTAATACTCTGTATGATTAAATGAAAAAGACGCAAAACGCTTCTGCTGCATGATGAAAAGCCTCATAGAAAAGCACTTGCGTTGTGATTTGAGTTGCAAGCTGAACTAGCTGCCGCTGTTTCATGAGTCATCATTTTTACTTGAAGGAAGTGCTGAAGACAAACTGATTATTCAGACTTGGGTAATTGGTAAATGTTACAAAAATGAGCATGTTGCTTCAAGGAAAATGAAGAGTGTCTCTACCAAAGATAAAACTTGAGCTTATAATTAGAATTTTTTAAAAATTTGCACATGCCACCATAAGCTTAATACCTTTCACCAACATTAAAAGATTCTTCTGCTAAGATTGGTGATGATATAACAAATATGGTTTTTTTGATGCTATATAATCAAATGTATCATCATCTGGAGGATGTGCATAATTCAGGGAACCAGTATGTCCCAAATGACCATGCATGATGTTGCAAAATCATGTGTGAGAAAAAGTGCATTCAAAGTGCAAAATGGCCCAGTGGATTTTAATGTAATAGTGCAAAAATTCATTGATGTGATTTCTAATTCCACATTGTAACTATTAAAAACTTTAACCACTTGTCAAGTTTTGTTGTAGTACCAAAAAAATTATCTGCAGTTATCTGAAAAGACTGTCAAAATACTCTTTGCTTTCCAACTATATAAATGTGTGAGGCTGCATTTTCTTCATATGTTTCAGCCAGAAAAACACATAGCAATAGATTGAATGTACAGCAGATATGGAAATCTAATCGTCTTCTAGTACAGTAAACATCTAAGAGATTTGCAAAACTGTTAAACACTGTCTGTCTTCCCACTAAGTTTTTTTTTTTTTTTTTTTTTAATGTGTGAGGCTGCATTTTCTTCATATGTTTCAGCCAGAAAAACACATAGCAATAGATTGAATGTACAGCAGATATGGAAATCTAATCGTCTTCTAGTACAGTAAACATCTAAGAGATTTGCAAAACTGTTAAACACTGTCTGTCTTCCCACTAAGTTTTTTTTTTTTTTTTTTTGGTAAAATATAGCATATTCTTCTGAAAAGCCTATATATTAACATAATGGGTATATTATTACTTTACTAAAATATTTTCAGTTCTGTTTTAATTTCCAGTATGGTAAATATTGACATGCGTGCATGCTAAGTTGCTTCAGTCATGTCCGACTCTACTGCATGGACTGTAGCCTGCCACGCTCAGGAAAGATTACTGGAGTGGGTTCCCCTCCAGGGGATCTTCCCAACCCAGGGATCGAACCTATGCCTCTTGTGTCTCCTGCATTGGCAGGTGGATTCTTTACCACTAGCACCAATGGAAGCCCAAATATTGATAGATATTACATAAACGAATTCTTCAGCATGAGTATTCATTTTTAAGAATGTTAAAGCATACTGAGGTTAAAAATGTGAAGGCCACCATAATATTTGGGAAAAATAGAACTTGAGTAACTTTCTCAATTCAAGATAACTAGACATGATTCTCTGAAAGGAAAAGTATTTTTAAAGTTATCCACATGAAAGATTTCAAAAGTTAAAGAAAAGTCTCTGTGAGTTGCTCTCTCCTTCCTGTGTTATAGGATTTAGAGATCACTATGAAGAAGGACAAAAAGAGTCAGTTGTTCTGGAACATCTCAGTTTCACCTTCTGGGTCACCAGTGTACTATGTATTTGTCCATGCTTCCTGATACAAAGGGCCCTTTGTAATTGAATTGCTTATGGGCCAGTTTCCTGATGGAAAGACAAATAGAGTTCATGCCTCTGCTGCCTCTCTTCCCCCATCCCCATCCAATGTTCCAGCCACAAGAAAGATGCACTTTTTTTTTATTCATTAATCAAGTTCTGCTTGGCCATATCTGGGTCTTGGCTTCTGTGCCTTTTCCCTCAAGCCCTTTTCCTGTTTTTCTAACTCTTCCAAGAGCCAACTCAATCACCCTTTCTTCTTCGTGGCCTTCTTCAAGACACTGTTTGGAAATTGTTCACCCACTCCTCCTCTGCTTGCCCCCATCTTCCTCCCCCATCGCAACACTTTCGGTACTTTCCTATCACAGTCCTTTTCCTAAGGGTTCATACACATATCCATCTTCCTAGGGATCCAGAACTTTCGAGGACAGTGACTTCATCATATTTGTTAACCCAGCACATAGTGTCTTACAGCTCGTAGAAGTTTACTTGAGTTTTGTGAATACTCATGCAGTATGTATCCAATCTAACTCCTTCTGCCTCTCCTTTTAGTAATGGTTCTGTTTTTTCCTCTCTGAACCATTTGGCAGGGGGGGAGCTTAGTGAGTGAAATACTAAATTATTAAAAAATAATTTTTCATGTTTCTCCTCCATATTCCTTGATGTTCCTTTATTTTGATTCTTTCCAAATATAAAAATTTTATAGGTGAAAAAAATAGAAAACTAACTGGCATTAAAGCAAATATGTAAACCCTTTTCCTTTTTTAAAAAATCACCAAATGTCCAAGCTTGCGTCTTCCTCCATTATAGAATCATAACCCAAGGGGGAAGAAAATGAAGCTGCTTCTGGCTGTTTGTTTTCAACTCTCATTGCTTTAACTCTAAAGGGCATGTCTGAATCATGGCCATCATTTCCTATTACTTCATTTAGTCCCTGTTATTTTGAAAGTAACTGAACAGAGATTTGCTTTACCGTGCATCACTTACATTTGTCTCCTGTGATCATGTTTATAACAACAGGGTTCTTATTGATGAGATAGTACTTAGTCTGTTTAGTTTGTAAATGTCAGAGGTTTCTGTGACGGTCTGTTTAGGAAATTGTAAAGGTCATGTCAAACTGCTATTTTAAGAATCAGCCTTAGAATTATACAAATACTAATTTTACAATAAAACTTAAACTGTAATTCTGGGCTTTCTGCAAAAGAAAATCACACATTAAAAATATACCCCTTCAAGGTTTCAAAGATGTAGTCCTTAATAAAATTAACTTAAAAGAATTTGGCTTTGTCAGTTATTTACTGAGTACCTACTATGTGCAAGATACTTCTTAGGGGTTGACGTGGACTGGAAAACATAACAGGCCTAGTCCCTGCCTTCCTGAACCATAATCTCATGGAGAAGACACACACACAATAAATTTCACCATTTTATGAAAGTGCAGATGTGGCAAACGTGTGCTGTGAGAAAGTGCATGGAGAGCCTAGTGGGCAGTCTGATACATGAAATGCGAGTAAGGGTTACTAAAGGAAGAGGAGGGGAGTCAGGGGGCACACTTCAGGCAGAGAGAACAATACCTTGAGAGACCCTGAAGTGGGAAGGAGTCTGATTGTTTTGAAAACCCAAAAGAAGGTCAGTATATCTAGAGGGTAGAGAGCAGCATTGATGACATAGGGAAGGCTGAAATCATGCAGGGCCTCCCTGGTCTCCAAACACCCAGGATTTGAGTCTTTAACATTAAGGGCATCAAGAAAGGGATGATCCGATTCACATGTTAAAAGGGTTGCTCTGGCATTAATGTGGAGGATAGATTGGAATGGCACTGGCATTGGAACTTTGTGTGATGGTGGAAATGTTCTGTATCTTCCTTCCAGTGCTGTAACCAAGGCCTCATGTAGCTCTTGAGCACTAGTATGGCTGAGGAACTGATTTTTTAATTAGTTTAAATAGCAAAATGCTGTCACAGTGCAGGAGACAAGATAGTTTGCCATTGCAGACTCAGGCATAGTGGTAGCTCAGGTCAAAATTGTATTAGGGAAGATAGGAAGGAGTGGATGGACTCGAGAGATAACACTGGGGGTAAAATTAGTAGAGTTCAGTAACTCAGTGAATATGGGAGTGAGGGAGAGAAGTAAAGAATGACCATCTGATGTCCGACTTATCCAAACCTGGCAGTATGAAGGTGCCACTTAGTGAGATAGGGATCAAGGCTAAGATAAGGTTGAGGAGGGAAAGATAATATGTTCATTCTTATCACCTCTTCAATTTTAGGTCCCAATGTCCAAGTTTCATTGTTGGGTGGGACTCAAGAGAAAATTGTTTGGATAGTGGTATAAAAATCATATAAAATTACTTTTTTGTAACTAATTCAACAAATAAAGATTTTTTTAATAGATAGATACATAAAATTAGCTTTAAGGTTTGAAACTTCAAATGCATATTTCCCAAATAAGACCATCTTATTAATGCTCAAATTGTCTGTGAACTCTAGGAATGATCTTTCAAAGAGAGTGTGTCTCTGTTTTTATAGGTAAATATGCTTGGAAAATGTATTAATTCAAGTAGTAGGCAAAAGAGTATGTACGGTTGGTGTATATGTTGGAGAGCAAGTGATTACAAAATTGAGACCCTATGGGGTCCGGAGAGTCACCTGGCACCTACCAGTGTTAAAATCTCATTTAGCTCCTCTAAGCCTCTTATCTCACTTTTAAAGAGGATTAAGTGAAGTCCTGTCCGACTCTTTGCGACCCCATGGACTGTAGCCTATCAGGCTCTTCCGTCCATGGAATTTTCCAGGCAAGAGGGCTGGAGTGGATTGCCATTTCCTTCTCCAGGGGATCTTCCCGACCCAGGAATCAAACCCCGGTCTCCCGCATTGCAAGCAGACACTTTACCATCTGAGCCACAAGTTACAAGATTGTTTATAACATACATAGTGGATCTAGCATAATAAATGACAGTGGAGGGGGATTGTAGGAATGAAATACATTCCATCCTTTCTATCTACAGTACAGCTTCCAGGACTCCACAATACCAAAATTCACGGAAGCTCATTCCCTTATATAAAATGGCATAGTATATGCAAGTAACCTGTGCATATCCTCTAGGTACTTTAAATCATCTCTGCTGCTGCTAAGTCACTTCAGTCGGGTCCAACTCTGTGTGACCCCATAGAGAGTACTTTTAGTACCTGTGTGTATGTGCGTGCTTAGTTGCTCAGTCATGTCTGCCTCTTTGTGATCCCATGGACTCTAGCCCATGAGACTCCTCTGTCCACAAGAGTTTTCCAGCCAGAATACTGGAGTGGTTTGTCATTTCCTCCTGCAGGAGATCATCCCAACCCAGGGATCAAATCCGTGTTTCCTGCACTGGCAGGCAGATTTTTTACCACTGCGCTGAGAAGGCAGTGGCACCCCACTCCAGTACTCTTGCCTGGAAAATCCCATGGACAGGGGAGCCTGGTGGGCTGCAGTCCATGGGGTCACCAAGAGTCGGACACGACTGAGCAGCTTCACTTTCACTTTCACTTTACCTTTAATACGTAACACAATGTAAATGCTATGTAAATACAGTATAAATGCTATTAAAATAATATTTGGCTGTGCGTGGCAAGTTCAAGTTTTGCTCTTTGGAACTTCCTTGAATTTCTTTCCATATATTCAACCCACAGTTGATTGGATCTACTTACAGGGAGCCCACAGATACAGAGGAGTGACTGTATTAGGAAGAAAAACTTCTGCCCTGTCTTCTTTCTTACTGGCCTCCCCTGAAGAATTTTGAGCCTTCAGATTGATAATACTACAAAAGCTATCAAATAATAATAATTAGAAGAAACTGAGGAGTTTCTATTTATATTTCAGGCCAGGTTTTTTGTTTTTTGTGGTTTTTTTTTTTTTTTTGTATGATACTGATAGCTTTGACATGGTTTATTATCTTACTGAGAGATAAAGCAATTAAAATTTCTGTATATATGGTGAAACATTTTAATTTAGTATTTTTTCTAATGAAACAGAATTTTAGAATTAGGGTTGATTATTTTTTATTTGCATGTTTATAAAACTACACTGGTTAGTATTTAAAGTATAATCACATTAATTAACAGTACATCTGCTCATTTCAGAATATCTTTCTGCTAACAGGAGATTTGTTGGAATTTAAATGTAACATTGACTTGCTGTTGACTTAGGGTTTGCATCCTACTTACTGATGTGATTTTACTACATTATCTGAATTAAAGTCTGAATCAGTCTAAAATTCATTTCCTTCTCTTTGCAGATCATGTATCAGTTGGAGGACTTGGAGACAGTTTTTATGAATATTTGCTAAAGGCATGGTTAATGTCTGACAAGACAGATCTCCAGGCTAAGAAAATGTATTTTGATGCTATTAAGGTAAACACAAATTTTAATCATTATTGGCACTCAACTAACTTATAACTTGCATATTAATCAAGCTTTAGTGAAAAAATGAAATACCACTTGAGTGGGTTGCAAAATATTTTCAGTTAGGTAGAATTCAATATGTGCTAGTATAATTATAACAATAATAATCAGACTTGATATGGTTTAGTTCTAATAGGGCAGTTAAAAGTTTTTTCATGGTTCAAACCTCAGTTAAGATTCACACATCTGAAAATGAGGTATTTTTCTTCAACAAGTGTGAGTTCTCTGTTAAAGTCACAGTTAAAATTATTGTAAAATCCTGAATTTATATTCTAAAAATTAAGTAAGTTAAAATTACCCACGATTACAGACAGCCCTAATGGCTACTTCCATTTAATTATGGACAGTACTTTGAAATAAAAACCTGAACTAACCAAACGAATCTGTAAGGGATGATTATTCATAGTTTTCAAAGGTCCTTGTGATAGAAGAGGAATAAGGGGGAACAAATATTTGTTGATTTACTGTGTAATAATAGTGTGTTAGGTAAATATATAATATGTTTGTTTCCTTAAATAGTTTTTTGCTTTTATTTTCCTGTTGGAGTATAGTTGATTACCAACATTGTGTTAGTTTAGTTTTTTTTTTAAGTGAAATGTAGTTGATGTATGATATTATATTAGTCTCAAATGTACTATATAGTGATTTGACATTTGTGTATGTTATGAAATTATCACCCACAGTGAGTCTAGTAATCATCTGTCCCCATGCAAAGTTATTACAGTATTATCAACCATATTCTCTTCATATCCTCATCAACATTTGTTATTTGTTGTCTTTTTGATGATTGCCATTCTGGAGGTGTGAGGTGATAGCTCATTGTGGTTTTAACTTGCATTTCCCTGATAATTAGTGATGCTGAGCATCTTTTCATGTGATTGTTGGCCATCTCTCTGTATTCTCTCTTCTTTGGAAAAATGTCTGTTCAGGTTTTCTGTCCATTTTAATTGGGTTGTTTGTTGAGTTGTATGAGTTCTTTGTGGAATTTGTTTAATCCTTTATCAGATATATTTTCAAATATCTTTGCCCATTTAGTAGGTTTTTTGTTGTTTGCCCATTTCCTTTGTTGTTGTTGTTAGCAAAAGCTCTTTAGTTTGATATAGTCTCCCTTGTTTGTTTTTATTTTCCTTCCCTAAGGTGACAGATCAAAAAATGATATATGGAATTCTCCAGGCAAGAATACTGAAGTGGATAGCCATTCGCTTCTCAGGGGATATTCCCAACCCACAGATTGAACCCAGGTTTCCTGCATCACAGGCAGATTCTTTACCATTTGAGCCACCAAGGAAGTCATATACATATATATATAGTTCTAGGACCAGTGTCAAAGAATGCACTGCCAATATTTTCTTCTAGGAGCTTTATAGTTTCAGAGCTTACTCTTAAGTCTTTAATCCATTTTGAATTTATGTTTATATATGGTGTGAAAAAGTAGTCCAGTTTGAGTCTCTTGCATGTAGCTGTCCAGTTTTCCCATCACCACTTTTTAATTGGAATGTAATTATTTTACTGTGTTGTGTCTCTGCTATACAGTGAGGTGAATCAGCCATATGCGTACATATATCCCCTTTCTCTAGATTTAACATTACATTGGTTCCCTCCAGGGTCAGTAGTGAACTTTACTACACAGAGAAGATACAGCCTTTTAATATTTCAGATATTGGAACCAGACACCTTAGTTAGAACCGTGGCCTTCATTTCGCACAGCCTTTAAGACACATGATAAACATTAAAAGCAGACTAGGATATGGTCCATATGCCCTCTTCCAGATTTATTTTTTTCTTCATTCCTGTGAGGTTTCTGGTTTTAACTCAGGGAGTTCTCCATACACTATGGTCTCCATTATATCATTTTTAATTACTGTCCTGGCAGACATTTTAATTATTCTAATCTTAAAGTGGCCCCCTAAGATCTTGATGTTCCAGGAAAGACAACTTTAAAATACTCTTTCAAATACTTTTCCCTTGGTTTCTAGAACTACCCCCACCCAGCTTTTAACATTGTATTTAGACAAACCATTGACAGGAAAATCCATTAAGAGCAAATGAAGTCAAAGTGTTTCCTCTTTCTCTTAATAGTAAAAACACTTTCAATCTAGATTGTGTTTTTCAACTTAGAAAGCAAAGTTAGAACAATTGCACTTTTGATTTGAAGAAGTAGTCATGTCTAACAGTAGTAAAGTTTCTTTGTGCTGGTTGTATTTGGCTGCTTGCATGCATGCTAAGTGGCTTCAGTCGTGTCTGACTCTTTGCCACTATGGACTGTAGCCCGCCAGGCTCCTCTGGCCACGGGATTCTCCAGGCAAGAATACTGGCGTGGCTTGCCATGCCCTCCTCCCGGGGATCTTCCCGACCCAGAGATCGAACCTGTGTCTCACATCTCCTGCATTGGCAAGCGAGTTCTTTAGCACTATCACCACCTGGTTGTACTTTAAAAGATCTTTGTTATGAAGTAGAGGATCCCTTGCAATGTTGTTCTGGACAGTTAATTTACTGGACATGTAGTCCATCAGCTTTAGCTTCTAGTGCCTTTTGAAAATCATTTAATCCCAGAGTGGCTTTTTTTTTTTTTGGATTGTGTTAATAACAGATACTTTTAAGTTTTTACCTGGCTGTTATGTGGCCTCATCTGGAAGCCATACTAAGAATCCATGGTGGTAGGTTCTCATGCAGCCAGAAAGTCCATTGGAGTGATCTGGACAGGTGATGTATTAGGCATTTAGGATTCTAGAGGCACATCCAACTAATTTTTTTCAAATATAGAAGGATGAAATCACAAAATATACAAGTTTGGTTTTTTTCCTAATCAATTCTCTATAGGCTTGACACAATATATTTTAAAACCACTGAAGACTAATTTTTCCTTCATTATATTTGTTTACATTTTCCCATTGCCACACAAACATTGTTTCAAAAGTCTTGGAACTTCGCTGTAGTTTGTTTTGAGAGATAGTGACTTGGTCAGAATCATGCCAAAAATAATATAGTACTTTATTCAGGATCCATAACAGGGTAATAATGTTTCTCTAATGCATGCTCAAAGCTATTACTCTTGCCATGTAGAAAGAATAATTTCTTGGGTGATGAACAAGTATCTGCCTGAAGGACTTTATTGCAATTTGTGCTATGAGAAGTGTAAATAACTAAGATGTTCAGTTGCATTAAATAAGAATGAAATATTAATGTAATAACTAGACCATCAATAAAATTAGCTTAACCACAGTTAATGAGCACAGTAGTGTGTTCATTTATTTCCTACCATCTTGGTTTCATTTGTTTATTTCCAATAAAGGTAAAAGAGGTTTTATCTACCTATGCATTCATTTTCATTCATTCGTCTCTATCACAGTTTTGTCTGCATCTACTACAGGCATGCCTCAGAGATATTGTGGGTTCAGTTCCAGACCACTGCAATAAAGCAAGTAACATAGTAAAGTAGCTCACATGAAATTTTTGGTTGTCCCATGCATATAAAGTTATATTGAGTCATAATAGTAACATTAGAGATCACGGATACAAATCACCATAATGAATATAATAATATTGAAAAAGTTTGAAGTGTTGCGAATTATCAAAATGTGACCCAGAGACATGAAAAGAGCAAATGCTGTTGGAAAAACAATGCTGATAGACCTTCTTAACACCGGGTCACAGCAGAATTTCAGTTTGTGGAAAATACAGTATCTGCAAAGTGTAATAAAGCAAAGCACAATAAAAAAAGGTATGCCTGTATTCTCAACTGTGCTTCCTAAAATCTCTTTTTTGATGATACTATAACAGTTACAGACACAGTCATAGTCCTTCTCCTTCCAAGAAGTGTTAATAATTGAGGGTATGGAGGGTATTTCCTATTTAAGTAATAAAAATAGTAATGCCAAACCCTTACACCACAACTTTGTTTTTTTCTAATAAGGCTTATTTTGTTTATATACTCAGGAGAATATCAACAGTTCTGGGGCAGAAATAACCAAAGATGTTTAGTCGTTTTTGTAAATTCCTTTCTCCTAAATTTAAAGACCTTTTTTCTTTAAAAAAAATAAAAAAACTTGTTCATCATATATTAATATCCTTTTTAATAGAATTATTAGGAAGGAATTTAATTCATGTGTTGCCACAGTGGTGATATGATGATAATAAATGGCTTTTATCAAGTGCTAATCACTGTACCGACTGCTTTATAAACAAAATGTTGCAATTTTCTCAGTGGATACTACTATTTCTATTTCATGGATAAGGATACTGAGATTTAAAGATACAGTAAGCAAATTACCCACAAAGTTTACAGATAGTAAATGTCAGTGTGCTGGAATTTGAAGCCACGCAACTGGGGCTTCCCAGACCAAGCAGTGGTAAAGATCTACCTGCCAGTGCAGGAGATGCAAGAGACACTGGTTTGATACCTGGGTCAGGAAGATCCCCTGGAGTAGGAAATGACAACCCACTATAGTATTCTTGCCTGGAAAATTCCATGAATAGAAGAGCCTGGCGTGCTACAGTCCATGGCGTCGCCAAGAGTCAGACACAGCTGAGCAACTAAGCACACACATACACCAAATCTGACTGACTGAAGAACAGCTCCTCCTTCTCCACTCTGTGTTGCCAGCCTTTCAAGCCTAAGGGAGGGAAAGGAAGAGTAATAGCACTAGCCTGGGCTTTATACACAAATATGCTCTGTTCATTATTCAGAGCTGAGCCTGTGCTTTGTGTTATTTTTGAAAATGGAAATGCATTAAAGCAGCTCTCAACACTATACCAGTGGCCTGTCTTTGGAAAGGAGACAGCTTTTCTGGTCTGAGGACTACAAGTGTTTGATCATAGAACCAAGCAAAACCTACGGGGTTGGCCCAACAGCATTAATTCTAACTAACCAAACTAACAAAGCATAGCTTAGAGGAGATATACAAGAGCAATAAATGAAATTTCAAGCTGAATTGTATTTATGGAACTAAATTCAAATTGTGAGTGATGTTTTATTCTTTTATATATATATGTATGTATACACACACATACAAAGTGAATGTGTTAATTGCTCAGTCGTGTCCAGCTGTTTGTGACCCCATGGACGGTAGCCCACCAGGCTCCTGTGTCCATGGGAGTTTCCAGGCAAGAATACTGGAGTAGGTTGCCATTCCCCTCTCCAGGGGACATTCCCAACCCAGGGATCGAACCCCGCTCTCCTGCATTGCAGACTCTTTACCATCTGAGCCACAATGTGTTTTTAGTATAAACCTGAGAAAAGATTACAAAATGTTGAAAGTAAGTATTATTTTCAGGCTATTGAGACTCACTTGATCCGGAAGTCCCGTAATGGACTGACTTACATCGCAGAGTGGAAAGGAGGCCTCCTGGAACACAAGATGGGCCACCTGACCTGCTTTGCTGGAGGCATGTTTGCACTCGGGGCAGACGACGCTCCTGAAGGAATGACCCAACACTACCTTCAACTTGGGGCTGAAATTGCCCGGACCTGCCACGAATCTTACAATCGCACCTGTGAGTCCCTGTTACTCTTCATTTATAATCTTTGTGCTTTTTATTTCATTCAGTAAGTAACTTTCCATTTGTCGCCATCAAAAGAATGTCTACTATGCCTGATGAATATTTGATGATTATGATTAATATCTTAAAGGAATTTACATTTTTACTTTAAGAGGCATTACGTTCTATATAAAGATATTTACCTTTAGTTTACCAATAAACAAAAATCCAGCCTATAAAAGGTCAAGTCTAACTTACTGACCCTGCTTTATGTAAATAACGTTGGGCGAGAGTCCCTGTCCTAATACAGAAGAAATTTGGTATGTTATAAACCATTATTAATCTTCCCAGAATCTCCATGAAATATACAATGAATCTACATGCATGCTAAGTTCTTTCATTTGTATCTGACTCTGCAACCCTATGGGCTGTAACCCACCAGGCTACCCAGTCCATGAGATTCTCCAGGCAAGGATACTGGAGGGGGTTGCCATGCCCTCCTCCAGGGAACCTTTCAGACTCAGGGATCAAACCCATGTCTCTTAAGTCTCCCACATTGGCAGGCAGGTTCTTTACCACTAGCAGCACCTGGGAAGCCCCATATGATGAGTCTAGCTGCCTTCTTATGAAAGTTTGATGCACAAATACTGTGTAACCTTCATGCCATAATGACTTAGAATTCTCAAACACTAATTTTTTAGCTCACTAATAAGGTGATGCTTTGCACTGACCCAGTGAGTACTCAGTAAATGGTGGTAAAATGAAAGAAAATAAAGGATTATTACCACTTTCTTAAGTGTACTCTTTTCAGTAGATAAATTTAAAATGTATATTGAATATTGCTTATTATACAATGTTTATAGCTATTCCTTAAAATGATCATTTTGGCACCCCTCTTGAATGTTTTAAAGTATCTTTTAATTTCATTTAAGTTATAGACACTAAGCATTGTGAGAGACAATAACCCTTGTCCCCCACTGCATGTCTTTTAGTTGTGAAACTGGGACCAGAAGCTTTCAGATTCGATGGTGGTGTTGAAGCCATTGCCACGAGGCAAAATGAGAAATACTACATCTTACGGCCAGAAGTTGTTGAGACTTACATGTACATGTGGCGACTGACTCATGATCCAAAGTACAGGAAATGGGCCTGGGAAGCTGTGGAGGTGACGTTTTAGTTTGCTTGTGTTTCTTATGGGAATATGTGTGTGGAAAAAATACTCAGTGATCCCTATCAATCTAGTATATTAACTCTCCTATGATGCTTAAAGCTTTGACCAGCCATCTTTCCGTTCAAGACTGTTTTCAGTTAAGTCATTCCACATCCCTGCCTTCAGCTCTGTTTTTTGTATATAAATATACCTCCTCTGGTATTGAAGGAGAATCTAGAAAGACCTATTATAAAATTAAGTTCTCATGTTTATAAATACATTGACCAGTTAATCCCACAAAGGGTATCTGGCACCTTGGGAATAGTCACCCTTACCTGTTGTGTTTCAAGAAACCACTGTATGATTGGTTCTTTTAGTCTTTGAGCCTCATAGTGGTAATATGTGCTTTTAATTAGAGCAAATGAGCTACTTAGATATAACTTTTAGACAGTACCTATAGAAGAACTACTTTGTGCACGAATACTCCAACACGGGTCTCAGAATCCTCGGAATAGCTGTAAGCTTTCTATCTGTCCAGTGTGTTATTTGGATTATCTTGGCATTTCATGGATCTCTTCCTGCTGAATATGATGTATCATCTTCCTAAACGACTCTGTTGAACACTTTGTTTGCTGAATGCCAGAGGAGGTGCACTTTAGGATATGCATCAAACAATGTCTAATTCTAAGAGCTATTATTTCAAAAGGAGTGGGAGGAAATTCAGGGGATAAGCACAGGCAAACTCTTTAATTATCAATACATCCTCTTATTGTCTAGCACTCTTTGTTAGAAAGTTAGCTGTCTTTTAAAACCGTTAGGAATAACTTCTCTTAGGAAATCTAAAATGAGCATTGCCTTTGTGTAAAATTTGACTAATATCTTAGGAAGCTGTTGATGAATCTTGCTTATTACTCTTTTCATTTGGTATGTATCTTATCACCAGTTGTCAGTTATTTTCAGTAATAGCAATTCTTTATGCCTCTTTTTTTTTTTTTTTTTTTGCAAAATTTTCTAATTATGGTTAGTCAGTTGTAATTCCAGTTTCTTTATGTTTTTTCCTCTGAACAAAAAGTATATTAAAATTGAGGTTCAGCTAAGCTCTCGTAATTGGGAATTATTTTAGTCTTCAATAGGCCAGCAAGGAAATTAAGGTTAACACTCCCTTGCAAGTATCAGTTTAAATTAAAAATTTCAGTAATAACTTTTCATCAAATATGAAACACCATAATTGATAAGAAACCATTATTTTATATACTGTTAAGAAAATACAACAATACCAATTAAATTATGACATGCCAATTTTAGAGATGTTAAAGTGTGAAAAAAAATTGTATGACGGTAGTTTGTCGTGTGGGCGGAAAGCTTCGGTTTGCTTGGTTCTTGGGGAGGGGGTGTCTGTAGGGTATGAGGGTTGGTTTGATGTGTTGGGGTTTTTATCTGTTGACTCCTTTTACTGTAGCATATGATGTCAGATTGTTTGCTTGTGTCGCAACACAGGAATTCCCCTGTTTTTGCCTGTGGTAACTTCTGTTAGAACTTGAAATGTAGTGGGGGGGTGGTACTGCTGGGGCCTCTTGCCTTCTGTGAAAAACCACGGAGATCATAGACTCAGAAGGTACGGCGGCACCTTTTGTTCCTCTTCTGCTGTGTCCCGTCCCATCAGCCCTCCCTGTGTCCTGGCTTCAGCTGCAGTGGACAGCACCCTGGCCTGCTGGCCCCGTCACGTCCAGCACCAGTGCCTCTCAGCTGTTCTGACTCGGAGCCTCTTCCGAGGCAGCTGGCGGAGGTCTGGGACGTGTTGGGAGGCTGCAGCCCCAGGGGCCGCCCTCGGCCACCGAGGTTTTGGAGTTGAAACATCACTACCCCAGAGTAGTTATTCCGAAGAATCATTCTGAGAGGCTTTCTATTTGGCTCTTTAGAGGGTTTCAGGCGGGAGCGAGCCCCCATGCACACAGCTGTGACCTGCCCTGTGTGTATTTCACTGGCCCTCCTCCCTTCCTTCACTTTTCCCACCAGCTCGATCACTTCCTGATGTCACCTCTGTAAAAAGCAAAGCTCCCTGCACCCAGCCCCTGCCTCATGCTCTGGTTTTGGAGGAACCCATGTCCAGAGGCTCAGAGTCCCAGAGATGGTAGTGAAATGATGTTCTGATCAGACTGAGCATCCTGGGTACGTGGCCTCTTCCACTGTCGAGAAACTGTAAAGCCAGGGACTGTCATGGGGGCCCAGGAGAACTGCTTGTCCCCAGCTTCACATCCCTGAAATCTTAAAACTTAGACTTGACATGAAGGCTTTTTTATTTTTTGAAAGTTAAAAATGCCTCTTTGGCATTTCTCCCTGCCTTGTTTTTCTTTTTAATTTACCAAAACCTCAAAATATTAAAGTAGCTACGCCTCTCTAAGCTTCCCCGGTGGCCCTAGCGGTGAAGAGCCCACCTGCGAATGCCTGAGACATGAGAGGCATGGGTTTGATCCCCGGGTTGGAAAGATCCCTGGAGGAGGACATGACAGCCCACTCCAGTATTCTTGCCAGGAGAATCCCCATGGGCAGGGGAGCCTGATACAGTCCATAGGGCCGCAAGGAGTCAGACACGACTAAAGTGACCTAGCACACAGGCAGGCTTCTCCAAACTTCTGAAAGGCCCGCGCTGTGCTAATAATAGTAAGTGTGTCATCTTCTTGTTCTAGTCTCAGGACAGCCTCATGTTGAGAAAAAGGATGCTCCCTGGATCCAGAAAACAGGCCACAGTGAGGAAGTCTAGAGCTGGGACTTAGCCCCCACCTCTGAAATATCAGATTGTGTTCTTGACTACTCTGGTTCACCACATTAGGCATGGGAGAGAAAAAAGAATGAGTGGAAGTGAACTGAAAAGATGAAAAATGTTTGGGCAGCACCTGCCCCCAAAACAACTCTTTTTTTCTACAACAAAAGAAGGAACTTATAGAAATTTCTGATCCCTGGGTCGGGAAGATGCCCTGAAGAAGGAAATGGCAACCCACTCCAGTATTCTTGCCTGGAAAATCCCAGGGACAGAACAGTCCATGGGGTCGCAAAGAGTTGGACACAACTGAGCAACTGATACATTTTCACGTAGAAATTTCTATAGGAAGGAGGGTTAGCTGTTTATCATGCCTGGCCCTCTCTTTAGTTTATCATAGTACCAAAGAACTTCAAGGGAAAAAAAAATCAAGAAAAATTTTTGTGAATAATTGTTCTTTTAAGGAAATGTCTAGAAATAGGATTTCATTACGTTCAATAACAACAAATTTACCCACTTCTTCTGAATCTTTATTTTTTTACCCTTTTTTACAAATAATTTTTGGCCTACTCCATGTATCTGGCATTTGACTTTTTATCAAACAGAACAGTTACCGAAAAAAGGAAGGAAGGAAAAATATAATAGAACCTGAAAGTTTCTTTCTTCAGGCTTTCCTTCCATTTAGTTCTTTGTCTGAAACTAAGAGTATAATCGAAACTGCTTTTTTTTTTAAGTTGATTGTTCTTATGTTCCCTAGGGCTTTTAAAAAGTTCTACACTAGGAGACGTGTTCACGTAGCCTGCCACTTAGATTTTCTTTCACCTGGTAATTAAATGCTTTTTCTCCCGACCAATGCGGTCTCCCTTCTGCCCTCCAGCCCTAGGGTGTGGAATCAATATCCTCATTATCAGTGTCTGCAGATGGAAGTGGATCGCTCAGCACCACATTCCTGCTCCCTGCCTTTGCCTTCCGCCTCACCTTTTCCAGGCTCCGCATTCTTAGAGCCATACTTTCCTCCTAAACCCTTTTCTCGCTGATGAAGATTTTTCTCAATTAATATGGCAAGAGCTATGCCATATCTTCTTGGTAGTTGAGCTGAATAGGAGAAAAATGCAATATAATTATACAAAATTTTTTTTAAAAAGGGACAGGGTTGTGATCTGTAGAAGAAAACTGAAAAATAACCTGAAGAATGACTTTATCTTATTCATGTTTCCTTTATCTCATTAAACATTGTAAGGGACTTAGTCTTACACTTTATTATTTTTGTCCACATTCTATGAATTAGAACCAGATTTCCAATAAGAGTTTGTATACAGTGGGAGAAGGCAATGGCAACCCACTCCAGTACTCTTGCCTGGAAAAATCCCATGGATGGAGGAGCCTGGTAGGCTACAGTCTATGGGGTCGCTAGGAGTCGAACGCAATTGAGCGACTTCTCTTTCACTCTTCACTTTCATGTGTTGGAAAAGGAAATGGCAACCCACTCCAGTGTTCTTGCCTGGAGAATCCCAGGGACGGGGGAGCCTGGTGGGCTGCTGTCTATGGGGTCGCACAGAGTCGGACACGACTGAAGCGACTTAGCAGCAGTAGCAGCATACAGTGGGAATCTTTATTTGACCATATAGTTATGAAAATTAATAGGATGTAGTGAGTAGAAAATAACTTCCTGGAGATGATTGTGCCTGGTAACCAGTAAGGCAAACCAG
Source organism: Cephalophus harveyi (assembly GCA_006410635.1). Lineage (NCBI taxonomy): Eukaryota > Metazoa > Chordata > Mammalia > Artiodactyla > Bovidae > Cephalophus > Cephalophus harveyi. Next base: position 412,893 of record SJYT01046604.1, on the reverse strand, counting down.
TGTAATATCCAGATATCCACTACAGAGAGCAGTCAGGTTAGCAGTAACTGACACAATGGAAAGCAAGTCATTTTAAAATTTTGTTACCTAAATTTTCACTCCCACACTGCCCATCCCTTGCCATTTCCCATCTCTGACTGTAACACGCACTTGTAGTCAGTCAGCAGTAAGAATGTCGGATCCTTTCTCTCTGGGTAGTTAACCAGTGGTTTAATCCCATCTTCTTCCATCTCAGTCTAAAGAAAAGAAAAATATATTTCAGAAATAGATGCCGGCCATGTTTTTTTGACTGGTTTTCATTTTCTCCTTTTGTATCTGTCAGTCACCAATATCACTCATTAGTACTCTATCAATTTTTTAAAGATAAGATGTTCTGATGACCCTAGCAGTCCAGCACACTCTCTCAACCAGTGGTTTAGAATCCCAGTTGACATTAACAGTCTTTCCAGACCAGGTGTCAACAAACTTTCCAGACCAGCTGTCAACAAACTTTCTGTAAGAGCCAAAGAGAATTAGGCTTGGGGGCCATAAGCATTTACTCAGCTCTGCCACTGTAGTGAAAAAACAGCCATACTCCATATATAAATGAGTGTGTCTATGGGCTTCCCTGGTGGCTGAGAGGTTAAAGCGTCTGCCTGGAATGCTGGAGACCCAGGTTCGATCCCTGGGTCGGGAAGATCCCCTGGAGAAGGAAATGGCAACCCACGCCAGTACTCTTGCCTGGAGAGTCCCATGGAGGAAGGAGCCTGGTAGGCTACAGTCCATGGGGTGGCAAAGAGTCAGATACTGAGCGACTTCACTTTCACTTTCACTGTGGTTCAGTAATACTGTATTTACAAAAACAAAAAGCAGAATGGATGTACCTTGTGGTCTGTAGTTTGACGAATCTTGCTCTAGACCATGAGACGAAATGGTTTAAAAAAAAAAAAAAAACACTGAAAAATTATTCCGAAATTAAATGTAAAAATGTTTCCAGTTAGATGAGATATACTGTCCATGGGCTTCCCAGGTGGCACTGGTGGTTAAAAAAAAAAAAAAAAAGCCTCCTGCCAATGCAGGTGGACAGAAGAGACCTACCTGGGTTCTGTCCCTGGGTGGGGAAGATCCTCTGGAGCAGGGCGTGGCAACCCACTCCAGTATTCTTGCCTGGAGACTCCCATGGGCAGAGGAGCCTGGTGGGCCTCAATCCATGGGGTGGCACAGTCGGTCAGTTTAAGTCCTTATTTTATTTAAACGTGACCGTCTAATAGTAAAACTCTGTGACAGCCAGTTTCCTGAACTGTGACCATTTTTTCCCTCCTCTTTGCGGTTTAGGCCCTGGAGAGACACTGCAGAGTGAAAGGGGGCTATTCCGGCCTCAGGGATGTTTACTTCAACAAGGAGAGCTACGATGATGTGCAACAGAGCTTCTTCCTGGCAGAGACACTAAAGTAAGTACAAGTTATTCTCAGTGCGTGTGACCGAGATACCTGAACACATATTTCTAGTTGTCTTTATCACGAGTACATTCAAATAATATCAAGCATGACTGCTTCCGAAATCCATTCTGCATGCATGGCAGTAGCTGTGGGTGTGTTTTCTTCATTGTGTAAGTTCGGCGGCTTGGGACTGCCTTTTTTTTTAAGCTAACATTTTTACATGTTCTACCTTTTTTTTTTTAATTGTATTTATTTATTTTTGGCTGTCCTGGGTCCTCGTTGCTGCACAGGCTTTTCTCTAGTGGTGAGGGGGGCTACACTCTGGTTGCAGTGAGCAGGCTTCTCATCGCGGAGGCCTCGTTGCAGAGCTCTCAGGCACCTGGGCTTCAGGCCTTGCGGCACATGGGCTCAGGGCTCTAGAGCACAGGCCCAATAGTTGTGGCGCGCAGGCTCTGCTGTTCCAAGTGTGGGGTCTTCCCGGATCAGGGATTGGACCCATGTCTTCTGTGCGGGCAGGTGGATTCTTTCCTACTGAGCCACCAGGGGAGCCCCTTGGGACTGTTTGTATGGTTCTTGTCCAGGGGACCAAAGCACACAGCAGCAGCTTTTCCTCAGCATTAACAAGTGTACTTCTTATGGTTTTGCTATGCTCGACTATTGTCCACACTTCTCCATAAGGGGAATGCTGACGCTGAATGTGGTTTTTTCTGTGGCTTTTTGGTTTCACTGACTAACCGGGTCCCTCAGGCCTCACATACCCATGTTTCTCTCTCCAGATATTTGTACTTAATATTTTCTGATGACGATCTACTTCCTCTGGAACACTGGATCTTCAACACCGAGGCACACCTTCTCCCTGTACTCTCTAGGAATTTAAAGAAAGTTGAAGACAATGGGAAATAAAAAGACATTTTATATTTTACTCTCCTCCACTCCTTTCACTGCATACCTTAATAATTCTTTTTCTGGTGATCAGGCACATGATGAATTTTTATTAATAGATCTGTGATTATTCTAAGTTTTAAAATTGTTTTGCAGTCTTATATGTTTATTATCATACATATAGATGGACCTAAATTCCTTACTGTATCCTTTATTATTCAGCCAGTGAATCACAGGGGTTTTTTTGTTGTTGCTTTTAAGTAATCTGTTATCTCTAGAGTTTATGAAGATGTAGTATTATTTTTAGTAAACTGAATAGAATGGTATACCTATGATCTCTTAATTACAATTTTGATTTGACTGCAAAACTTTTGCCTCCTCTATGAGGAGATGATGTCTGCTTTAAGCTGTAATGTTTTGCCATGTTGCAAAAAGCCATAATAATGAATTAAATAATAAAAAAGCTTTTTTCCTTTTCAATTTCATGTTAATCGGGTTTGTCTATCCACCAGAGACAGATCTTATAACTGTGACAGTGTCCTTATGCGGGTCTATCATTATTTGATAGAATATCTTCTAGAATACTTTACTCACATTGTAATTCAAATTAGAATATCATCCCCAAAGGATCATCTCTTGTCGACCTCGTTTCATCAGATCCACGGTATATTTTTGTCAGTTAATTATATTAGTGTTTCCTAATTTGGGAAATAGTTTTCAGATTTTATTTTAAATGCCCTGTGTCATCTCTGGATCATGTACTGGTTAATTTCTTCCATTCTCCACCACACAACAAAGTGAGCTTTTCAGTTTTGCAGAGCTCTGCTATTACCGAATTATATTTTTTAAAGGGAAACTATATAACTTTTAGTGTGTTAGCTTTTGCTTTTATCTGAATATGTAAAGAAATCGGGGCTCACTCTCTGGAGAGAGGGTATTTCATATGGTTTTTTTGTTTGCATTTCATCTTTAATGTATTTTTCTTGAAAAAAAGAAACTATTACATTTATTTAGGTTTTTCAGGTTTGAAAAGGGTCTTTTCTCAAACAGTAAATTATTCATTTCAGTTTATGAAAGCAGGATTTAACTCAAAGAATCTTTGGCAATGTGTTTATTCATGGTCAATTGAGGAAAAATCTAATAAACTTTTAGGCCAAATTAGGATATAGTATACTTTGTCTGGTTAAGTTCAACGTAGCAATCTCCGCTTAGCAGTAATGCATAGGAATTGTCACTCCCAATCTTCTACAGTCCTGTAGCAGATCAAAATAATCATAATAAAATGATTCTTCAAAACATTTTTTGAGATTTGAATTGTTTTCCCAGAAATAGATTAGGTTATCATATTGGTTCATATTTTATATATATTCCTATGAAAGGGCTAATATGATGATGCATGTACTGCGGTACAGAGATTTTGACCATCTGTACTTTTCAACTACAGCGGTCACATAGATCAGTGCAACCCCATAGATTAGGTTGAAGCGTATGAAATTAAGGCATTTGTAGTTTAAAAATTGCTCAATATCAGCGATTTTATATGCTTCAGCCTAATAGTTTTTAAGACAGTTATTTTCTTAGATCTCAATAGACTTAGTTGTTTTAGCTATTTCAGCTTTAGAAACCTTTTCAAAAGATTTCCACTGTCTGAAAGGCATACGACCTGGCCCTTTTTTCAATATTATTCATTGGTATATGTCAAAAAATAAATCAGTAAAGTTAGTAAGTGGAAAAGATCCTTTAGGACATCATGATTGCTATTTCCAAAACTTGAAGGCAGAGTATAGAAGATTCTTATCAAAATTGGGCCATATGTATTTAGATTATAACTTTCATATGAATGTCTTTGAACTAGCAATTTAAAATAATTTATTTTCTTTGCTTTTCAATCTGATTTGAAAGAGCACAAGCTGATAGGTATTTCTGCAGCAGATAGGATATTAAAGTCAGGTTGTATGAACACATAGGACTGTACTATGATGAACCTTTTGCTTTCTGATATAAATAGGCAAGAAGATTGTACTACATGTTGCCCAGCCAATAGCAAGAACAAAGTTATTTCAATTCTAGAACTTGGATATTTTTAGCCTAGGACCCAAAATACCAATCATGTAAGCAAAATAAGAGATTACTATTATGGTGATATAATTTAATTAAAGTTATATTTTGTGTTAATTATTTTAAACAACTGAAGTCCTTAGGTAGAGGCTGTCTTTCGTTCATTTTCAGCAAAAACTGTGCAATTATGTTTACATATGTTTTCACATCCCAAAAGGTGAATAATTAAAATAGCAGTTAATTTTGTTTCTGCACATGTTTGGTATACATTGTGTGATACACATATAAGTTACATGGCCGTTTACAGAGCTTCAGTGATGTTTGTCATGACACCTTCCTGTGTACTAGTAGTTCTTCCCATTGCTTTTTGTTTGTGCTTAAATCCACTGTGTCATTTTCAACTTTATATAAATCTCTAATGTTATGGGAAACATAATAGATTGACACATAATTTTTAAAAACTATATTTGTAAAATTTCTCTATTGTAAATAAAGTCTTTTGATATATCTCCTCATTTGTTATGTTTTTCTCCATTTAAGTAAGCTTTTGGATGTTTGGGGATGAGTGTGTACCGTGGCAACTGGACATATTAAAACCTAACAGTGATTCCATACCATACCCAGAGAATTGTGACAAGGGCAGTTTTCCCATTAAAAATTTTAGATTGCAAATAATGTTGCATAACCACCTTTGGTTAATCAGATACTTTTGTTAAGAATCTGACGTGTGTTGGACACCAGGGCACATGGAGTAGAGACAGGGAGTTGGCATCAGAAATAACATCAAGTGTGTTTCTTGTTCTTTTTTTTTAAATTATTATGTATTTATTTATTTATGGCTGCATTAGGTGTTCGTTGCTTGCATGGGCTTTCTCTAGCTGCAGCGAGCAAAAGCAGAAAACTCTAGTTGCAGTACTCTGCCTTCTCATTGCAGTGGCTTCCCTTGTTGCGGAGCATGGGCTCTAGGTGCACTGCTGCTGCTGCTAAGTCGCTTCAGTCGTGTCCGACTCTGTGCGACCCCATAGACGGCAGCCCACCAGGCTTCTCTGTCCCTGAGATTCTCCAGGCAAGAACACTGGAGTGGGTTGCCATTTCCTTCTCCAATGCATGCAAGTGAAGTCGCTCAGTCGTGCCCGACTCTTAGCGACCCCATGGACTGCAGCCTACCAGGCTCCTCCATCCATGGGATTTTCCAGGCAAGAGTGGAGTGGGGTGCCATTGCAGGTTTCAGTAATTGTAGCCGATGGGATCAGGAGTTGTTGCATGGGGACTCAGTTGCCCCGAGACACGTAGGATCCCAGTTCCCAAACTAGGGATCAAACCCATGTCCCCCACCTGAGCAGGCAGACTGTCAACCACCAGACCACCAGGGAGACATCAGTGGTCCTTGTTCTTCAGTTGACAGCCCAATTGAGATCAAACCCCACCACCACCACCACCAGTGAAACAAAACATCTCACTGTGTTAAATGACAAGTTAAATTCTGCTATAGATGTTCAGAGGAGAAGGAGGTCACTAGGTTTTAGTGGTCAAAGAGGCTTAATAGAAAAGAACAACTTAAGCTACAGGAGAACCTCCAATATTTTTTAAAAGGCTAGGTTCTTCAGATTCAGATTGTACTTTTTAAAATGTTTCAAACATTTGGGCTGCTGTTCTCTCTGCCCAGATCTCTCCTAGATGTTTTTCTGGCTCATCCTCACTTCATTCAGGCCTCTGCTTAATTAGCACCTTATCAGAGTGGATTCCTTGACAAATCAATATAAAATTCCCAATCACCCTTTGCCCCTTACTCTGTTTTATTTTCTATTTAGATTTGTTACATAACATATTTGTTTTCCTTATGTGTCTGTTGTCTGCCTGACCTCTTAGAATTCAAGCTCCATATGAACAGAAAGTTACTTTATTGGGTCTTTCTCCCCTTGCCGTTTTCAGTGCTGGAGTGGCATCTCATACCTGGTGTACACAGTGAATGTTTGGTTAACGGGTGAATGAATGAATGAAATTCTACCTTGTATTCATAGGCTTTGCTACAGCTATTTACAAATGTCTTAATAAGTAGTACATTTAAAAAAAAATACTAAGTACCAGTATTACCTGCTATTGTTTTAAATAACTAATCACAAGAACGGGCAGCTTTTAAAACTGCTGTGGTAATGAATCCGCCTGCCAATGCAGGAGATGTAAGAGACATGGGTTTGATCCCGTGGGTGGGGAAGGTCCACTGGAAGAGGGCATGGCAACTCACTCCAGTATTCTTCCCTGGAGAATCCCATAGACAGGAGCCTGGCAGGCTACAGCCCATGGGGTCACAAAGAGTTGGACAGAACTGAAGCAACTTAGCACACATAGTAGTTTTAGGGAAATATAGAGTAGTATTTATGATTGGAATAATAACCTTCAACCAACAGATGTTTTTTTACACCATTTATATCATTAAGGTACTGTGTATATATAGCCTTGTGTAAAATACATACCAAAAAAATTGTAAGTCACGATTTCTCCAATATTGAGTTTTTTTCAGTGTTTCTATTTGAATAGCCTACTTGTTTTCTGTAACTTAATCTCCCAGTCACTATATCATAAAAAGAACCTATTTCAATAGCATCAGCAAATAAATTGGGTTTTTTTTACTTAACATAGAGTTAATCAAAAGGGAACTTTCTGAATTCAATTATTTGTAACACAAATGATGTTGGTTTTGTTTACTCTGTTGGTGACAGGATTACTTAAAAAGTTTCTAAGCATGATTTTTTTTTTTACAGTAATATCAACCATCCATACAGAGATGACAACTTGGCAATCAATACATCTAATTTCTGGTAATTATGTGTAGGTGATGGTGGTGGTTTAGTCACTAAATCGTGTCTGACTCGGTGACCCAATGGACTGTAGCCCAACAGGCTCCTCTGCCCAAGGGATTTCCCAGGCAAGAATACTGGAGTGGGTTGCCATTTCCTTCTCCAGGGGATCTTCCTGACCCAGGGATCAAAACCAGGTCTCCTTCATTGCAGCCAGATTCTGTACCAACTAAGCTACCAGGGAAGCCCAATTATAAGTAGACTGTTGCTTAAATTTTTAAGAAAATAATATAGATCTTTTAATTTATTTAAGCCTAGAGTTCATATATCTAATTGCCATTCTAGCTCCTTAGGTTGTGCCTGACATCTGGGGGTACTCAGAAGAGGATGAAGAGAATTTTTTTTTTAATCTTTTTAACTGATTTAATGGCCCAAAGACTGATTTCTGTTTCTTCTGGTTCATTCCATCTACATTGGCCAATACATGAGTCATAATCTTTACAAAATATTTGCCAGGCATTGGATATGCACATAAAGTATTAGAACTACATAGGAGTCTAGACAGCATTTAGTCCAATTCTTTTATTTTAAATATGAGGAAACTGGGAAATTCTCCCAAGGTCAGGAACTGTTTTCTATCCTGGCTCTGTGCTACCAGACACAGAGATTTAGTAAGATTTATGCTTATTATAAGAAAGAACACTATATGAGAGCATACATTATATCCAACCAACCCACTCCAAAATAAAGGTGTAAATTCAGAGTTCACTGTTGGAAACTGGTCTAAGGCTATATTTCTCAAGGTGTCGGCTGCTGTTCACCTGCTAAACTGCAGATTCCAGAGCATTGGTCTAAACTAAGCAAATCAAAATTAGTGGGTGGCCTGGAATATCCATGTTTAGTGAGCACTTTCTGTAATTCCCATCCATTCTAAAGTCAAGAGCCACAATTTTAAGTTATAAGTAGGTGGAAGTCCTAAAATAGCAGAAGAAATAATGAATTAAATAGCAAGTCATGACAAGCATATGTACCTTCTGAATTTTTATTGCTACTTCAAGGTTTAAGCACAACAACAACCTGAAACAAAATTTGGATCACTTTGGAAACATAGCTTCGTCCTTTTACAAAAGCATTTCTAAGTAGTAAGCCATACACCTAAATCTTTGAGAAATAGATTTACATTGGATTTTTAAACAACTCTTTCTTATTGAAGGAATCTTAAAAGTATTAACTTCAATCACCCCAATTTTTAATTCAGTGACTGTTCCATTTGCTTTCTTCTCCCAATAGCAGCATTTAAAGTCAATTCTTAAATTGTTTCTTCTGTTTTTCTTGAATTTTAACATGGCTGTCACTTGTGCAGAGTACACAGAATTCCTAGTGGGCCATGTGTGATGTAAATGTATAAGATGTTCTTGGAAATGACCTCTGAAAAGCACCTTCATTTCCATCCACACCCACCTTTGCCCCTCCCACCCATCCTATTTTTACATTCATTGTAATGCTAATCACCAAAGATTTTTTTTGACTTGTCATTGTTATTGAATGCCCTTAAAACATTACTTACTAATAAATTAACGTAAACTTGTGCTACAGATTCATTTAATTCCCCAGTGAATGCAAATTAGCATGAAAGCCTAGAGAAGAACAGTGATAGATGCGGAGCGACTTTCCCACAACCCGGCTTATTTTGGCCTTAGGCTATGAACACACATTAATTCATAATTCTGCACAAAGGGCCATAAAATGTACTGATTTTCAAGTAACATTTTTCCAAAAAATGACTGGCACCTAAGAGTTTTTTGTTTTGTTTGTTCTGTTCTGTTTTGTTTTTTGACTCTCCTAGGAGACATGATGATTCTTATTCGCCAAATTTTTAGGAACTTTGTTCCTGACTTTCAGTTTTTGTAGTTGTTGGTAGAAAGTAGAAACACAGCATCAAATCGCCCCTTAGAACTAAGCTGAGAAGTCACCATACCACCTTCTTAAGGCAGGCACGGTGCCCTTGGCCCCGCATCACGGGCATGACAGCTTTGACTCTTGGGACCCAAGGCATCTATTTAGTAAGTGACAGAAGGACTAGCAAGCTGTCTCTTCTCTTTGTGCAAAACCTCGCCACCACCCCGCCAGTCAATACAACACACTTTAGCCTCACTAGTTAAATAAACCCTGAATACATTTTAAGTACTGTTCACCTTGCTATCTATTTCCAGATGGATAACTTTGTGACTTAATGTACTCTTGGCCAGGAGCTGCAAAATTTTATATATTTTAAATACCACCACTAAAAATCCATCTAGTCTCTTTTCTTTATATAATGCAGAAGAGAAGAAGAACATAGGTATAGTTGGGCCAGTGACAAGCAGATTTCACTAAGAATCAAGACAACTGAGTTCTAGACTTGGCTATAGCATTAACTTCCTGTATGATTTGAAACAAGTCTTTACATCCCAGTTTCCTCATGTGTAAAATGAGAGGAGTGGATCAGCCCAGGTGGGGCAGCGAGGCTGTACCTTCAGTAATGTCTATTGTGGATGGTAGAGCAGGAAACTCAATACACAAGCAAGGAATGTTCCATGCATGGACTTGAGACCACCACACCCAAATTATCAGACATCAAAACCTCACTTTTCTCATCTGTAAAATGGGAATAATAACACCTACATCACAAGGACTAATACAGCTCATATATGTACATGTTCTTATCTCTGTACCTGGTAGGATTATGCTTCAATCCCTGAATCCCAGTCCCTATTTCTTGCTTTATAAAGAGCTAAAAAGAATCATCTCCCGCAAAAGAATCATCTCTCCTCTACCTTGGGAAGCCTCCAGCTTGTTTTGTTATGACAACACATTTGCTATTATTTTGCTTGCGGTTTCCAACTACCCTAGGCTTTTTTGGATGCCGTCCTTCAATCAGACTGCTTCAAACACATGTTATTGCTCATCTTCCAAGGTCAGAGTTTAGCTCTTATTTTCTGAGATGAGAATAGAAATATCCAGCTCTTTCTTCACACCAGTGTGCTGCACTAATTGACTTTTCCACATACTTTTTATTAAAGAACAGGTGGTTTTCTTTTAGCATTTATAGAAGAAAAGAAATAGGCATCAACCTGCCTGATAGCCGCACTAGTAAGAGCACCATTATCAGTTGTGTCATTGATGTATTCAAATAACGCCATGAAAATAAAACAGTGACTGCAAGTTAAGAACTGCTTTTAAATTGAAGTATAGTTTTGTTTTCATCCAAAAGCAGCTTTGGAAACCAACAAAATCAATTTTATGAACTAGGAAGGATTGCTGAAATAATTTCTGAAAGAGCCAGTATTGCTTCCAAGATCAGCTTACGTATTTGTGCCCTCCAAAAGTCAAATCTGTTTCCCCAAGTCCCGTGGAAGTCCTGTCATCAAACCCTGCCGGCCTTCAAGGTCAGTTTCCTTGGGGATTCCCAGTCCCTTTGCCAGATCCCCAGGCTGGGAAGCCTGACTTGGGGCCTAGAACCTTCACAGTGGGAGAACTTCTTTGTTGTTATTGTTCTCCAGCCTGTGGGTCCCCCACTCGGTGACTATGGGATTTCATTTTATCGTGATTGTGCCCCTCCTACCATCTCATTGCATCTTCTTGTCATTGGACTGGGGCATCTTTTTTTCGTGGATTCTAGCACCCTCTTGTCAGTGGTGGCTCAGCAGCTAGTTGTGATTTTGGTGCTCTGGCAGAAAGAGACGAGCACACACATCCTTCTACTCTCCCATCTTGAGCTGGAAGCTCCTCAGCTTAAATGTTTGAAATGTACTTATAGCGATTTGAAACTAATCACAACCTTTCAGAGACAAACGCATAAAGTGATTTTGATTGAGAGTCCAGTTACCTGTCCCTCACCTTCAAAAAGAAAAAAAGAAACTGAGAGTTTCTATAGCATTGAGAACATGAATTATGTCAGAGTGACACTTGCCTTTTCATCTAGTACTCCGCACCAGTGAAGCAGACTGTTCACTTGTAAAGAGGGGCTTGCATTTCTGCCCTAGATTCTGCCTAACAAAGTACACACAGTTCCCCTCTCCTCCCCTGCCACACCCCTGCTGACTTTCACTTTTCTGGACTCCACCTGAAATACAGACAGGCCCTTCCTGTCCGTATTCTAGTTTTCTTGGAAAAATGTCTATTCACCTTTTAAGTCTCAATTTACATGTTTGTGACCTATCTGCCTCTCTCTTCCCCCAATTTGTTCTTGCTTCTTATGAGTCTCCAAAGGACTTTATGTAAACTCCTATTCACATGCATCACACTCTTGGTTCATTATTTTTTACTCATTCATTCCACAGACATTCATTAAGCTCCCGGAGTGTTTTAGACACTATCCCAGGTTCCTGGGGATTCCGCAGAGAGCAAGTTAGACTTGCTTCTTGCTTGAACAGAGCTAGAAGAGGGGCAAATATGCAAAAATATATAAAATTTTAAAAGGAAATTGCCATGGCTTATTAATGAATAAAAATACAAGACTTAATGTGGCATCTGGCATGTATTTGTCTTCAATCTGGTTACGTCCTTCCATCCTGCACTAGAAGGCACTCAGAGAACATACAATGAAGACTGAACAAAGTGTTAAGGGCTTCCCTGGTGGCATGAGTGATAAAGAGCCCACCTGCCAGTGCAGGAGACATAAGAGACCAAGGTTCGATCCCTGGGTCGGGAAGATCCCCTGGAGGAGGGCATGGCAACCCACTCCAATATTCTTGCCTGGAGAATCCCACGGACAGAGGAGCCTGGAGAGCTACAGTCCAAAGGGTAGCAAAGAGTCAGACACAACTAAAGTAACTTAGCACATACAAAGTATTATGAAGGAAAAGTCTCAAACTTTTGTTGAAAAAATAAAAACAGAATTTTCATCTTAAGTTTGCCTGCAACAGCACACAGCCTCTACTAGGCCCTACTAACGCAAAGTGGTACTTCTATCTGCAAGATTGAATGCGGATTCTATTTTTAGTGGGTAATCTCATGTTTACTTTAACTGTGAGATACCTAATTATAAGCTGTCATTAGAAAATTCTCATCACTGTACTTGCAACAGTAAACTCACCAAAGAAGAGCTACAGTCCAAAGGGTAGCAAAGAGTCAGACACAACTAAAGTAACTTAGCACATACAAAGTATTATGAAGGAAAAGTCTCAAACTTTTGTTGAAAAAATAAAAACAGAATTTTCATCTTAAGTTTGCCTGCAACAGCACACAGCCTCTACTAGGCCCTACTAACGCAAAGTGGTACTTCTATCTGCAAGATTGAATGCGGATTCTATTTTTAGTGGGTAATCTCATGTTTACTTTAACTGTGAGATACCTAATTATAAGCTGTCATTAGAAAATTCTCATCACTGTACTTGCAACAGTAAACTCACCAAAGATAGGACAGTTTTCTCATCTCTTAGCATGTTCAAAATATATCAGTTGTCTCAGGGAAAACCCACAGGAGCCCGAGCTGTATTCCTCCATTTTAATTGATCTGGACTACACACCGCAGGTAAGATCAGCAGACACACCAGATACTCTCTCATCGTTAGGATTAGGCTTGCTTGTTTATTTTGTTTTAGAGGGGATGGGGGGTTTTTGTTTGAGCCATCATAGTTAAAGGCTGCTCACACATCTGAGACTGGCTTCTTCTGGTCAGTGAAAGACATGGGAGGCACTGTCAGAGATATAAAGGAAGAACACCTCTGTAGCTGCTGCAGCCTTTTTGTAATCCTCTCTAAAAATAGGATCAAGGATTTTAGAAGTCAAGCAAATCCCTTAATAATTACATTGTTATATTCTTCCTAATAAGTTCATCTTCCTTTTCCCAAGCTGGCCTTTCTTCAGCGATAATACCAGGTGACAAAATGGCTAGCTAGAATTTTCAGTCATCAACCTTATCTTCTTGTCTTCTTTATTTCTGGTGGAAGTGCTAATATAAATGAGCAAATATCAAGAGGGAGAATAAACAAGAGATCTCAGAGAGATTAATCAGTCCCTGAAAATCTGAAAGCGACTTTTGTTATTATCAATCAATATACATGATTTCTTTTAAACACTAGATAAAAGCATATAATACATCAAAAACATGATTAAAAGGTAAATAAATATAATGAATTTTCACAAGATCTTGGATTTATTTTTCTGTTGTAAAACCAGTATAGAATAGATTTAGTTTTCTTTCTGTCTCATTATACAATGATGAGTGCATTAAGGAGAAGTTTCAAAATTTCCACATTGTGTATCTGGGCTTTTAACCTCTCCCAAGATCAGATAAAGACTGCCAAACCAAAAAGCATTCTTGGCTCATGTACACAGCTCATTCTTTAAATAGGAGATTCAGCACGTCTGAGCAAGAGCAAAGACTTCTCCAGAGTCTTTATCTATTGATTAACTGTAGAAGCTATTCTGTTTAAAATGAGTCTTGAATATGCTGTAAAATAAATGTTTTATTCTCTTTTGGAGTAAAAGGTGTGAAGGGAAAAATGAGACGTACATACTCCTCCCTTACCCTACAAATATATGCTGTATTACATTTTTGCCCATGATATTTTTATAAAAAGTTGGAAGCAAGAAAAAAAAATCCATTTGGCAATGAGATTGTATTTTACCTCGTGAGATAAAAATCTAACACCAAGTGTCAATTATTGCTCCACTGTACAGAGGTTACTTGGGGGCTCCTCAGTACATTTTAGGAGCTTCCCTGAGACCTTTGGTGAAACTGCTGATATGCCCCACATCTCAAAGGAAGTAGGCAAAACCTTCTTTTTTCTGTGCTTCTCATGGTTACAATACAAGATCCCTGGATTCTCAGAAGCAGGCATCACATTGTGAAGAGATTTGTTTAAAGTGAGAAATCCTCCAGGTTCTTCTATGGTCATTATCTTTGTAATTATTACAAGTGGGGTCAGCCAGGGAACCAGAAACCACTCAGTCTCAAAAAGAAGAAATTTAGCACGAAGAATGTGTTACTTTGCTGATGGAAGAGCTGAGTCATCAAACTGGATGGTGAACTCTGATGGCAGTTCAGAAATGAGCAGCTGCAACATGGCACTCTCTGGGCAGGAGGAGGAAAGACAAGGTGAAGGCGATGCTGCAAGAGAGCAGAGAAGGCCAGAGCGTGAGCTAGATCAACAGTGGGGGACTCAGCGGAAGCCGAGACCGCAGCGGGAAGGAACGGCCCAGGACAGGCTGGAATCACGAAGGTGGCACGGCAATGGCTAGGCAGCGCTGCAAGCACAATGAACAGCAAAATGCCCTGGCTTCTTCCTTTCTCCTACCTCACATTGGCCGAGACGACCAAGACTACCGGGAAAACAGAACAAAGGAGCCTGAGAACTGTAGTTCCCTGAGATGCAGAGTTAACCTTAAGAAGCTCAAGGAATAGATAGGAGAGGAAACGGGTAAATGTCACCAAATTAGCTATAGCTAGACTCACCACTTGGAACCTTTGCTTAGCTTGAGAGATCCTCATTGAAAAAAAAGAAGCCTTAAGACTACCAGCTGCTGGAAACTAATAGATTGAGAGCCTTGATTGCAACAATCCATGAGTCCTCCCTGAGCTGCAGAGCAAAAATATGGAATGTGTTTCTGAGCCTTCATATCTCAGTGATGAACTTGCTGCTGAGAAGTCACATTTACCCATCCAAGAAAGATCCAAAAAGTTTAGCACGTGCTTTCAGTCAAAGAATAGGCTTCAGAGAAGGAAATACGTGAGTCCATGAAGCACCTGTTCTCAGAGAATAGAGGGAGAGATGAACCTGAAATAAAACCTGAAAAAAGCTTGGCCATCAAAATGATCGTTTCAGATGTCAGTGATTAAACTTTGGCTACCATGCTTTGGATCACAATTGATCTTAACTCCAGATTTTCACATGACTAATAGTAGCACTTTTCTAAGCCTTTATCTGCCAACCCATATACATCAGCTTAGTTTTATATCCTACTTAGTGGAACATAAAAATGATGAAAGCTAAATGATCTTCCAAGAGAGAGAACTTAGATTTTTTTCAAAACACTGACTCTATTAGTTTAATAATACTTCAGTTCAGTCACTCAGTCGTGTCCGACTCTTTGCAACCCCATGAACTGCAGCACGCCAGGCCTCCCTGTCCATCACCAACTCCCGGAGTTCACCCAAACTCATGTCCATCGAGTCAGTGATGCCATCCAGCCATCTCATTCTCTGTCGTCCCCTTCACCTCCTGCCCCCAATCCCTCCCAGCATCAGAGTCTTTTCCAATGAGTCAACTCTTCGCATGAGGTGGCCAAAGTATTGGCGTTTCAGCTTCAGCATCAGTCCTTCCAATGAACACCCAGGACTGGTCTC
>SJYT01046604.1:334021-396915 GCA_006410635.1 Cephalophus harveyi | reverse complement strand
TGATTTTGGAGCCCCAAAAAATAAAGTCTGACACTGTTTCCACTGTTTCCACATCTATTTGCCATGAAGTGATGGGACCAGATGCCATGATCTTCGTTTTCTGAATGTTGAGCTTTAAGCCAACTTTTTCACTCTCCACTTTCACTTTCATCAAGAGGCTTTTTAGTTCCTCTTCACTTTCTGCCATAAGGGTGGTGTCATCTGCATATCTGAGGTTATTGATATTTCTCCCTGCAATCTTGATTCCAGCTTGTGTTTCTTCCAGTCCAGTGTTTCTCATGATGTACTCTGCATATAAGTTAAATAAGCAGGGTGACAATATACAGCCTTGACGTACTCCTTTTCTTATGGAAACAAAACAAAGTTTTACAGATATTTATCAGGAAATATAAATGTTGAGGCACAGTGATGTAGATTCAGAAATATATTTTCAATGAGAAGTCATTTACATCAGTGCTGAAAGATGGAGATACATCAGTATGCCTAAAAACAGCATTCTAAATAACTTCAAGCTTTATGATCTAGTTATTCTTTGCTAAAATTTTCCAAAAACAATAATAATCTCATTTCAGAATGAAGTCCAAGATAGGAATTTGGAAGATTCCCTAAGATTATCGATCATTTTGAAGGTGATTACAACTATATCTTAAAGAAACTACAAATAACCTATAGGAAAATGCAGATGTGGCCTTAAGACTGGAAAAAGTCAGTTTTCATTCCAATCTCAAAGAAAGGCAAGGCCAAGCAATGTTCAAATTACCATACAATTGCACTCATTCCACATGCTAGCAAGATATTGCTCCAAATCCTTCAAACTAGGCTTCAACAGGACAAGAACCAAGAACTTCCAGATGTACAAGCTGGATTTAAAAAGGCAGAGGAACCATAAATCAAATTGCTAACATCTGCTGGATTATAGAAAAGACAAGAAAATTTAAAAAAAATCTACTTTTGCTAGATTGACTACATTAAAGCCTGTGGCTATGTGGATCACATCAAACTGTGGAAAATTCTTCAAGAGATGGGAATACAAGACCACATTACTGCCTCCTAAGAAGGACAAGAAGCAACAGTTAGAATCAGGCATGGAACGATGGACTGATTCAAAATTGGAAAAGGAATATGTCAAGGCTGTTTATTGTTACCCTGCTTATTTAAATTATATGCAGAGTACATCATGGGAAATGCCAGGCTGGATTACTTACAAGCTGGAATCAAGATTGTCAGGAGAAATATGAACAACCTAGACAGCATATTAAAAAGCAGAGACATTAATTTGCCAAAAAAGGGTCCATTATAGTGAAGGCTATGGTTTTTCCATTAGTCATATGCTGATGTGAGATTTGGACCATAAAGAAGACTGAGTGTTAAAGAACTAATGCTTTCATATTGTGGTGCTAGAGAAGACTCTTGAGAGTCCCTGGAACTGCCAGGAGATCCAACCAATCCATCCTAAAGGAAATCAGTTCTGAATATTCATTGGAAGAACTGATGCTGAAGCTTCAGCTTCAATACTTTGGCCACTTGATGTGAAGAGCTGACTTATTGAAAACCCCTTGAAGCTGGGAAAGATTGATGGCAAGAGGAGAAGGGGTCAACAGAGAATGAGATGGTTGGATGGCATCAAAACTCAAAGAACATGTATTTAAACAAATTCAGGGAGATAGTGAAATACAAAGGAAGCCTGGTGTGCTGCAGTCCAGGGGGTTGCAAAGATTCAGACATGACTTAGGGACTGAACAACAACATAATTTGATACATTTTTATTATAAACATATACCCATTGTATTTAAACAAATTCAGGGAGATAGTGAAATACAAAGGAAGCCTGGTGTGCTGCAGTCCAGGGGGTTGCAAAGATTCAGACATGACTTAGGGACTGAACAACAACATAATTTGATACATTTCTATTATAAACATATACCCATCAAATCGGAGAAGGCAATGGCACCCCACTCCAGTACTCTTGCCTGGAAAATCCCATGGATGGAGGAGCCTGGTAGGCTGCAGTCCATGGGGTCGCTAAGAGTCAGACACGACTGAGTGATTTCACTTTAACTTTTCACTTTCATGCATTGGAGAAGGAAATGGCAACCCACTCCAGTGTTCTTGCCTGGAGAATCCCAGGGATGGGGGATCCTGGCGGACTGCCGTCTATGGGGTCAAACAGTCAGACACAACTGAAGCGACCTAGCAGCAGCAACCCATCAAATAATCACTAAAATCAGGACAATGAACACATTCAACATATGTATATAACATAAAAATCAAGCAATACTGGTGTTTTACAACTTCAAGTGAAATATAGAAAATCACCAACATCTAGGTTCGTTTCCTCTCATTTTATACTGTGATTTTCATAAATATTTTCTCTGTATATACTGTGACACCATACAATATACATTTTGCTTCTAACCATCTCATATAATAATAAAGAAGAGAAGACTGTTCTATTATTTTACCTGCTTATTTATCCTGTTTGCTACTCTTTCTCCATTCATATTCTTTCATCATGCTTTCATTTCCTCTTTGTTTAAAAGGCTCCCTTTAGCATTATTTTTTCTGTAGCAAACTATCTTAGTTTTCATTAATAAAGTAATGTCTTGTTTCATATTTATTCCTTAAAAATATTTTCAACAGATATGCAATTTTGGGGTGGTAAGCTTCTTTTTTTTCTTTTTCTTTCAGTACTTTTAAAATACTTGCCACTTCTAACTGGCCTGTATGGATTATTGTTGCTGTTGCTCAGTGGCTAAGTTCTCCATTGAGTCAGCTCTTCACATCAAGTAACTCCAAAGTATTGGAGTTACAGCTTCAGTGTGAATCCTTGCAATGAATATTCAGGGTTGATTTCCTTTAGGATTGACTCATTTGATCTCGTTGTAGCCCCAGTAACTCTCAAGAGTGTTCTCCAACACTACAGCTCAAAAGCATCAATTCTTCTGCACTCAGCTTTCTTTATAGTTCAGCTCTCACATCCATACATGACCACTGGAAAAACCATAGCCTTGACTAGATGGACCTTTGTTGGCAAAGTAAGGTCTCTACTTTTTAATATGCTATCTACATTGGTCATAACTTCCTTCCAAGGAGTAAGCATATTTTAATTTCATGGCTGCAATCACCATCTGCAGTGATTTCGGAGCCCAGAAAAGTAAAGTCAGCCACTGTTTCCACTGTTTCCCCGTCTATTTGCTATGAAGTGATAGGACCAAATGCCATGATCATGGTTTTCTGAATGTTGAGCTTTAAGCCAACTTTTTCTTTCTCCTCTGTTTTTTTTTTTTTTTTTTTCAGTACATGTCTTTTATTTTATTATTTTTTAATTTTTTTATTTTACTTTACAATACCGTATTGGTTTTGCCATACATTGACATGAATCCACCATGGATGTTTATAAGTTCCCAATCCTGAACCCTCCTCCCACCTCCCTCCCCATATCATCTCTCTGGGTCATCCCAGTGCACCAGTCGCAAGCATTCTGTATCCTGTATCCAACCTAGACTGGCAATTCGTTTCTTACATGATAGTATACATGTTTCAATGCCATTCTCCCAAATTCTGGAACTCTTGCTTTTTCCATGATCCAGCGGATGTTGGCAATTTGATCTCTGGTTCTTCTGCCTTTTCTAAAACCAGCAACAGAATGGGAAAGTCTAGCGATCTCTTCAAGAAATTAGAGATAAAGGACAGAAATTAATAATACTTAGCATCATAGAATCCTGTGATTTAAAAAAAAAAATATTTAGAGACATTTTGGAGTATTTTTCTCTGCATTCTTGGCTGGGTTTAGATGGAAATGCCTACTTTGCTAAGTCCAGTTCAAACGTTACCTGTGAACCTCTCTAACCCTGTCTTCTTTCTTTTTGATGTATTAGCATCTTGGATAAGCCGAAAGGGGTGTACTTATTACATTATACTGCAGTTGTTTGTGCCAGTCTATCTCTCTCTACTAGTGATTTAGACCAAAACAATTTATCAAAAGCAATTAAGGCCAGTCTGCATTATAATTTGGTCAAAAAAATAATATCCTCAGTCACTGTTGCCAAGTTTGATCATTTTGTTGTAGAACAGTGTTTTGGTTTTGGGGGAGGTTCTTTTTTTTTTTTCCCCCAGAATTGGGAGTGGAGTTTTTCTCATTTTGCTAAATTATTTTCTCTGTTAGTTGCTACTCTGTATTATTTATAAAAATTGAAACAACCAAAATACCAATTTAGGAGATTGAGTAAGACAAGTATCTAGTACTAGGCAACAAATTGAAACAACTTTGAAGTCCAAAATTCATTTCTAGAAAACAATATTTAAGATGTTTTCCTTTTTATTGAAAATACTATAATGATGCATATTCATCTTTGACTCTAGCTCATAGTATATAATAAGCACCTAATAAACGAGTATGTGCTACAGACTGAATATGTGTCCCTCAAATTCATATGATGAAACCTAATTCCCAATACAATAGTACTTGGAGGTGGGGCTTTGAGAAGTTATGAGGTTATAAAGGTGGAGCCCCTCATGACCTCTTATAAGGGCAAGTGTCCTTATAAGAAGAGATCCCAAGCCTCAGAGAGCTTTCGCATCTCTCCTACCTAATGGAAGAAACAGCAGTAAGGTCATCTGTGAACCAGGAGGAGGGCCTTCATAAGACATCGAATCTTCAGAATCTCGAACAGCCCAGAACTGTAAGAAACGAATGTCCACAGTATTCTATTATAGCAGCCCCAATGGACTGACTGTAAATATAATTTTGTTTTTTTTTCCTTCTAAATTCAATCCATATCTACAGATGGTGCCCACTCTTTCATGTATTCAATAAATATGTATATTGAGAGGTCTTTCTTTAACAAAAACTTTTCATGAGTCCATTAGTTCAAGTTTGATTCTACTGAACTGTGATGCTATTTTTCAAAATAGGAAATATTGTTTCTCTCCCTACTCTTCTCTTGTGTATTTCTCCAACTCCCAGCTCCCCTCATTCAGTATCCTTCCTCCCCAAATATTAACCAAAGTCCCACTCTCCATAAAACATATGCTGGAATAAAGTTATCCTTCTCATAAGTTATTTTCCTCCCTACTCTAAGAATTTCATTGAGACAGCACTCTTGAGGGCTCTCCATATCAAAGCTATATATTACTGCTAAAGGCAAGCAGCAGAAAAAAAAAAAAAAAAATTAGCAAGCTCATAAATTGTTCTTGAGTGGTTTTTCTACTTCCTGAATCACATAGGAGAGTATGGTTACAACAGGCATTCTTTTGAACAGACCCTGTCCAAGTGTGAACTGGTCTTATTTCCAGTGTATAATGAAGAAGATGTGAAATCTAATTTGGTATATTAATGAACACTAATGGTCTATAATCAGTTTATAACAAGAAATCAGCGAAACAAACAAGCACTTGATCGATTAAGTGTAATTAATAAGATTTCTAACTCAGGTCAGAATGTAATTGCTTTTGTCAGGACCTGTATTGGAGTTACAGTAACTCCAATCAGAGTACTATGGAGAAGTGGTTTTTTTCACAAAATGAAAAGGACTTCATATACAGTACACACCCCAAAAGTACCTGTCCCACAAAGACTGGTGAGCAGGTGTGTCATGACTTTTCAAATAATTGATTAGAGTGAAATAAAAATAAAGAGGTAGTCTGAATTATTAGAATGTAAAAGGTCATATGTTAGAGCAGTTTCCATAAAAGATACTGCCTGCTGCAATGTGAAGCTAAAGTTTTGATGCTAAATTTTAAATGGCCAATTCAAATAGTAATAACAATAATATCAACATTCTCAATTTGGCTTTTTATGATATATCTTTTCATAAACTATTTCATTTATTCATTCTAATAGAGAAAATGTCATATATATATATATATATAGTTGTTTAGTCACTAAGTTATGTCCAACTCTTTGTGACCTCATGGACTGCAACACACCAGGCTTCCCTGTCCCTCTCTATCTCCCAGAATTTGCTCAAACTCATATCTATTGAGTCGCTGAGGCCATACAACCATCTCATCCTCTGTTGCCCCCTTCTCTTCCTGCCTTCCCTCTTTCCCAGCATGAGGGTTTTTTCCAATGAATTGGCTCTTTGCATCAGGTGGCCAAAGTATTGTAGCTTCAGCTTCACCATCAGTGCTTCCAATGAATATTCAGGATTGATATCCTTTAGGATTGACTGGTTTGATTTCCTTGCCATCCAAGGGACTCTCAAGTGTCTTCGTGTATACATATACTTAGTATGTGTACATGTTTAAATATAAACAGCAAATTTTAGCACATTTCTAGAGAGCACACCAAAGAACATAAACACAAGAGATATTTGGCATGGTGTCAGATGAGCAATTGTTGGCCTAGGAGTCTATGAATGGGGCCTGTGAGTGTATAGGATTCCCTGTTATCTGAAAAACCTTCTGTATGCCGAAATGGTATAAGCAAAGAAGCACTTACCTTAGGAGGCATCTTGCTAATGGATGTACAAACCGAGATAAAGCCCAGATGCTCACAGACACAGTTCAAAGCTATGGTGCCTGGATGCTGAGATGCTGAGCATGGGAAGGAGCTTGGGGGTGACATTGTTGCTGCTCAAGGTGTAAGCTGCCTCTGAAACAGCTCACTGCAAGACACGTGCTGAATGCTATTTTCATTTTCTGTCTTTTTTGTGAAATCAGAAATCCTCCTTGGATTTCTTCTGGTTAGTGAAAACAAGAACTGATGTAAGTCTTCGTTAAAATGGCCTAAAGTGAACTTTCAAACATGAGAGTATACCTCTATGTTCTCTATTCAGAAATGAGAATCTAAAACTTTAACCAGATTCCCAAAGTGGGAGAAAGACAGTCTGGACCTGAAAAAGACTAGAAACCACCATTGTAGATAGATGCTACAGTTAACAAGTTAAAAACAAGTAGTTCAGTTAACTGGACGCTCTCAAGTGTAGGTTCATTGCACTATTTGGATCTGGAGAATTCTGCTAAAATTGTTCAGTTTTCTTCTGTGATCCCAGTTAACATATGGTGAAGAAGTTGAGTCTCTTTTTTATTCATCTGGGAGCTTTTGTGAGAATACCAAGGAAGAGATGCTCATATGAAGAAGGATATTGCTACTATGTTGACACTCTGTGTGCTTTCTGCTAGACCAGGCAGTCTGGGGCCAGGGGCAAACTGCATCCAGGTGAGCTATACACTTTAGGAAGCCAAGCAGATTTTCTCAGGTCACCAAGATGCTATTTTTAAAAACTATTTTGTTTACTTGTTAGGTCATCAAAAAGTGACAGTTTCAATCCAAAGATGCACTTCTGTTACAAAGTAACTCGTGAACAGAAAATGTATATCCACTGGGAGCAAAACTAAATCACCCAGGATTACCCAGAACTGACTGAAACAATGACACACTCATTCCAAATACTGAGATTATCTGCAATGAAAAATCATAGAGAGGTGATTTATTTTCATTATAGTCCATTTTCTTTCTTTTTTTTTTAATGTGGGCTGTTTTTAAAATCTGTTGATTTGTTACAATATTGCTTCTGTTCTGTGTTTTGGTCCTTTGTCTGCAGTCATGTGGTTTTAGCTCCCTGACCAGGGATTGAACCTAAACCCCTTGCATTGGAAGGCAAAGTCTTAACCACTAGACCGCCAGGGAAGTTCCTAAGTCCATTTTATAAATGCTGTTCCTGAGAACATGTATTGGTTGCCTGTATGTCATCAGCCAGGCCTGATTTGTGCTTCTGTTCTGATTTTCCTCATCATAATATTTCTCCCAATACTCTGTTTTATAGTTATATGTGCAATCGATCTCTATATAGAGATTTATGTTGAGATAGATGCCGTAAGCTAGGAAATGGTAAATTAATTCCATTACTCTCTTTTGTGGGGAAGAAAATGCTTGTTGTTGACCAAATACCAGCCTAACTGGCAGTTCTCTGACTGGGTTA
The DNA here is from genome assembly GCA_006410635.1 of Cephalophus harveyi. NCBI lineage: Eukaryota > Metazoa > Chordata > Mammalia > Artiodactyla > Bovidae > Cephalophus > Cephalophus harveyi. Next base: position 388,990 of record SJYT01046604.1, on the reverse strand, counting down.
ATATGTTCCAGAATGGTGTTCCTAGCAGTTGGAGTGTTCATTAAAACATTAATTCTGGGGCTATCCTAGAAACACTAACATAGCCAGTAAGTACGAGAATAAATACAAACGTTCCCTTTCACCCAAACCATGTGTAACTTTCTATTACCAAGCCACTGAGATTAGGAAGAAAACTGTCCTTAATGCCAACATAAACAAGGTCAGCTAATAACAGGAACAAAAGCAAGAGAAAAAAAGCCAGAACCATAGCATAACAAGTAAGAGGACCAGGTAAACGGAGTTCAGGGGAGAATCTATTCTGAGGAAACTGATTATGAAATGCGCAGGAAGATGTCTTCATCCTTTAAACCAGTGGACCCCAACTGACCCAAGTCTACCCTCATGTGTTATAGAGTTTCTTCATAGTCTCCATCCCCAGACCTTCATTAAAAACAAAAACGACAAAGCCACTGTCGCATCTCAGCCCTCCAGGCTCAGCTGCCTTTGTGCCCAGAGAGCAGCCTCTCGGGAGATACCTGCTGCCCCTGCTCCGCCGGCTTCTCCTCGCATCCCCTCTAGCTCTGTGCTGCCCTGATACCTCCAGCTCATGCCTTGCAAGCCCCAGCTGTTTCCCTCCATCATTTCCTAAAGAGCAAATCCTTCGAGCAAGGCCGGGAGCCAATTCTGGATTTGACAGGTGTCTGACTTGGAGAGATTGCAAGCTTGGGTCTTGAGCACGCAGCATGGGCCCAGCGGCTAGTGTTGTTTGGAAGAGCTCATTCAGGACATTCCTGAGGACCACAGAGCTTGGTGCCCTGTGACCAGGAGTGTGCCACCACCTCTGGATGCCAGCAAACCTGTCAACCAGGAAAAACAAGGCCAGGCCTTGTGTTCACAGCCTCTGATATCCCTGCTGTGGAGGAGTAGCAGTCTGATGGGGAAATCCAGTTAACAGGCATCTCTTGAGCAGCCAGTAGCCTGCTTTCCACCTGGACAGGCTTTGGGTTCTGAGATGGAAGAGCAAGATGACACGCTTAGAGTTTGAATCCAGCTCTGTCTCTGTCTAGATCCAGGTGAGGGTGACCTTTCATTAAACTGATTCCTCAGCCATGGACTGAGTGCCTGCCACCTGCCAGTCACAATGCCAGGCACTTCAGAGACAGCAGTGGACAAATAGGCCACTAGCAAAAACCGATAAATTTCATAAATATGGAAATTATGATAAACCTCGACAGCATATTAAAAAGCAAAGATATCATTTTGCCAACAGAGGTCCGTCTAGTCAAAGCTATGATTTTTACAGTGGTCATGTACAGATGTGAGAGTTGGGCCATAAAGAAGGCTGAAAACTGAAGAATTGATGCTTTTGAACTATGGTGCTGGAGAAGACTCTTGAGAGTCCCTTGGACAGCAAGGAGATCAAAGCAGTCGATCCTAAAAGAAATCAGCTGTGAATATTGAATGGAAGGACTGATGCTAAAGTTGAAGTTCTAATACTTTGGCCACCTGATGAAAAGAGCTGACTCATTGAAAAAAAAAAAAAGAAAAACCCTGCTGCTGGGACAGACTGAGGGCCGGAGGAGAAGGAGACAACACAGGATGAGGTGGTTGGTTGGCATCATTGACTCAGTGATGAATTTGAGCGAACTCCAAGAGATAGTGAAGGACACAGGGAAGCCTAGCGTGCTGAAGTTCATGGGGTCACAAAGAGTCAGACACTATTTAGCAACTGATGGATGGGAGGATAGGAAAACATAAAGAAGATGAGAAGGATAGGAAAAGGGACAAGATTAAGACATCACAAGACCCGGGGATGATACCTTCTGTACATGTTGCAGTATGAAGATCAGGTGGTCAGGGTAGACCACCATGGAGAATGGGAGACTGGTGGAAAAGCATGAAGGATACGAAGAATTAGGTAGGGAGTTTTTTGGGTCATCCAGGAGAAGAGAGTTCCAGGAAGAGCAACTGGCTAGAGCAAAGGATTTAAGATACAATGGAGGAGGGAGGAGATAACTTGGGAGACTGGGATTGACACATGCACACTAGTATGTATAAAATAGATAACCAGTGAGAATCTACTGTATAACACAGGAGGAAAAAAAAGAAGGTGCAATCTGTTTGTAGGACAAGTTAACCTTAAAAATGCATTCCCAGCATACAGTAGGTGCAGATAAATACTATTGGACTCCATTATACGAGGTACCTAGAATAGAATAGTCCAATTCATAGTCAGAAAGTACCCTGGTAAGTGCCAGGGGCTGAGGGGGAGAGGATGGGGGAATGGGGATTAGTGTTTAAAGGGGACAGAGTTTCAGTTTAGGAGGATGGAAAATTCAGGAGATGGACAATGGTGAGAGCTACATAGTGTGAATGTACTTAGTGCCACTGAACTGTACAGTGAAATATGGTGAAAATAGTATGTTTTATTTATGTGACTTTTACCACAATAAAAAATATTTTTTTAAAAAAGATACAGTAAAAAAAAAAGATACAACAGGGCATGAAGGTCAAGGAACAGTGAGGGGACAGGCCAGGAGGGGAGTGGGTGAGGGCACGAGCGAGAGGAGAGGCTGCAGGGGGGGCTTGGAGACCACCGTGGGAGCAAGCCCCTCCCCTCGGCGCTCGGCTCCTCCTGAGTGTGATGGATACGAAACGCCTTCTGTGAAGGGCTGTGAGAACGCGATAACGGCTGAAGGGCTCCGCAGAGCACAAAGTGGAGCTCCATTAAGATCAGAAGAATTTCCTTCCACCCCTTTCACCTCAGGTGCAAAGCTCGTGCAAATGAGCCCAAAAGCAGGGCTGGGAAACGGAAGCTGTGCCCCAGAGCAGAGTGGCAGAGGGCAAACGTCTTAAAACGAGGTGTCTTTTTTGCAACAAATTTGAACATTTTCACCATCACCTCCCCCCATACCCACCCTGCAGCCAGCAGTCCAAGCTCAGGCCCACCACAGGCCCCCTGGAGCCCCAGGGTGGAGGGAGAGAGTCAGAAATGCAGGCACTTTTGTTCACAGGGAGGGTCCCCTTCCCTGAACGGGTCTCCCTCTGCGCTCCACTCCCATGCCTGACCAGGCCCTGAACTGGGACGTGGGGTTCTATCCTGCAGCTCAGGGTCAGGGGGCCTGACCCTCAATTGGGTGCCACTGGGCACACTGAAGAGTGAGGTGGGTGTGGACCAGCAGGTCCCCGAGAAGGAGGGGGCAGGCTGAAGAAGGGGCAACAAGCAGGCGGGTGGGGGCCCTCCCCAGAAGGCCTTGCTCGGCTGCCCCTCTCTGGCGCTTCCTGGGGGAGGGAGAACTAGTCGTCATTCCTCTGGCTGACGTCTCACTGCCACTGAGAGGAGCTGAAATGCTGATGTGAAGAGAGAGCAACAGCCGCTTCCTACCACAGAGGTGCAGTGCTTGGATGGGAGTCCACCGAAGCCAGGTTCCCACAGCACCACCGCTTGCAGTAAGGGCCCCCCTTCACAGGGACCTCCATCTCCAGGGAGGAGCCAACACAGGGAAGTGCTCTGGATTCCTTCCCCGCAGGACCGCAGGCCTTGGTTTCCTCTCTAGCCCCACCTTCCCGCCTGGAGGGAGAAGAGACTAGGAACGACCGGAGGGGCAGGAGTGGCCACCCCAGGTCCTGTTCCACTGGCGCGTTACTGACTTCCAGGAATTGTTCATCCCACTCAGCGGCCAGCACGGCCTTGTTCCTCTTCCTCTTCCGAGAACGCGCTGTACCTCCCTGCCCCACGCGGGTCACAACTCTTAAGAGTCGGGTCTTAGCTCAGAGACACAAGACCTGAACCCCAGCGAAAGCTCGCCCTTGTCTGTTTTGACTAATATGGGGCTTCAGAGAGAGCAATTAGGCAGGGACTCTAGAAAGTAATGCTCAAAATTCTCCAAGCCAGGCTTCAGCAATACGTGAACCGTGAACTTCCAGATGTTCAAGCTGGTTTTAGAAAAGGCAGAGGAACCAGAGGTCAAATTGCCAACATCTGCTGGATCATAAAAAAGCAAGAAAGTTCCAGAAAAACATCTATTTCTGCTTTATTGACTGTGCCAAAACCTTTGACTGTGTGGATCACAAGAAACTGTGGAAAATTCTGAAAGAGATGGGAATACCAGACCACCTGACCTGCCTCTTGAGAAACCTATGTGCAGGTCAGGAAGTAACAGTTAGAACTGGACATGGAACAACAGACTGGTTCCAAACAGGAAAAGGAGTACGTCAAGGCTGTACATCATTGTCACCCTGCTTATTTAACTTCTATGCAGAGTTCATCATGAGAAACGCTGGGCTGGAAGAAGCACAGGCTGGAATCAAGATTGCTGGTACCTGCCTCTTGAGAAACCTATATGCAGGTCAGGAAGCAACAGCTAGAACTGGACATGGAACAACAGACTGGTTCCGAATAGGAAAAAGAGTATATCAAGGCTGTATATTGTCACCCTGCTTGTTTAACTTCTATGCAGAGTGCATCATGAGAAACGCTGGGCTGGAAGAAGCACAGGCTGGAATCAAGATTGCCGGGAGAAATATCAATAACCTCAGATATGCAGATGACACCACCCTTATGGCAGAAAGTAAAGAGGAACTAAAAAGCCTCTTGAGGAAAGTGAAAGAGGAGAGTGAAAAAGTTGGCTTAAAGCTCAACATTCAGAAAACTAAGGTCATGGCATCTGGTCCCATCACTTCATGGGAAATAGATGGGGAAACAGTGGAAACAGTGTCAGACTGTATTTTTGGAGGCTCCAAAATCACTGCAGATAGTGAATGCAGCCATGAAATTAAAAGATGCTTACTCCTTGGAAGGAAAGTTATGACCAACCTAGATAGCATATTGAAAAGCAGAGACATTACTTTGCCAACAAAGTTCCATCTAGTCAAGGCTATGGTTTTTCCTGTGGTCATGTATGGATGTGAGAGTTGGACTGTGAAGAAAGCTGAGCGCTGAAGAATTGATGCTTTTGAACTGTGGTGTTGGAGAAGACTCTTGAGAGTCCCTTGGACTGCAAGGAGATCCAACCAGTCCATCCTAAAGGAGGCCAGTCCTGGGTGTTCATTGGAAGGACTGATGCTAAAGCTGAAACGCCAATACTTTGGCCACCTCATGCAAAGAGTTGACTCACTGGAAAAGACCCTGAGGCTGGGAGGGACTGGGGGCAGGAGGAAAAGGGGACGACAGAGGATGAGATGGCTGGATGGCATCACTGACTCAATGGACGTGAATCTGAGTGAACTCCGGGAGTTGGTGATGGACAGGGAGGCCTGGCGTGTTGCAGTTCATGGGGTCGCAAAGAGTCAGACACAACTGGGTGACTGAACTGTACTGAGCTGGACTCCTTACCTAAGCACACAGCTTTGTATTCACGGTGTCATAGTGATTTGGGGACAGGAATGTACTTGGACTCTCTGTCACCTCTCCCCAGAAGTCTCTATAAGAGCTGGGGGAGGGAAAGGTAGATCCGGGAGGTGAGGAGCCAAACAATATGGTGGGCCCTTCACAAGGGCCTGGCTGGGACAGGAGTGAGACCGAACTGTCTTTCCCAAGTAAACTAGAGGAGGATGGAAGAGGGGAGACGGAAGAGAGGAAGGAGAGCCTGTCAAGGAAACAAGGAAAGAGAAATAGCGTCTCTCCAGCATTTTCAGGCATTACCAATAAAAATTAGACAGATTAAAGTCTTTCCAGTTCCCTGAGCTTGAAAAAATTCAGTGTTAGTACGTAGAACACTCTACAGCACTTAAGCCCATAGCAACACTTGAAAAATTCTTCAAGGCATAATTAAAGTTTAAAATAAAATTATCTGAGATTTCCACCAGTATAAAATAAAATAACTCAGCATGAGGTAAGGTAAAACCAAAGGTAAAACCAAAGGTAAAACCAAAGGTAAAACCAAAAAGTCCTGTAGCCTGAGCCTTATCTAAAGGATATGCGTGCACGTGTGCTAAGTTGCTTCAGTCGTGTCCGACTCTTTGTGACCCTATGGAGTATAGCCTACCGGGCTCCTCTGTCCATGGGATTCTCCAGGCAAGAATACTGGGGTAGGTTGCCAAGCCCTCCTCTAGGGGATCTTCCTGACCCAGGGATCAAACCCGCGTCTCTTACTTCTCCTGCATTGGCAGGAGGGTTTTTACCGCCTGCGCCACCTGGGAAGCCCTATGTAAAATATATTAGGCATACATTTCTAACTTTGAAGTCAGCATTTCCTTTGTTCATGTGTGTTTTTGCCTTATGTGTGTGGCGAGAAGACAAGATCTGCTCTTCTAGAAAATTTCTCTTTCTTCTCCTTTTAGATTCCACACATAAGTGAAATCACACAGTATTTATCTTTGTCTGGCTTATCTCATGTTAGTGTAATGCCCACCAGCTTCATCCATGCTGTCACAAATGGCAGAATTTCCTTCTTTCCTGTGGCTAAATAATATCCCCCTGTATATACCTACCACGCCTTTGTCCATTCGTCCATCCATGGGCAATAATGCTTCTAAGTCGCTTCATTCGTGTCCGACTCTGTGCGACCCCATAGACGGCAGCCCACCAGGCTCCCCTGTCCCTGGGATTCTCCAGGCAAGAATACTGGAGTGGGTTGCCATTTCCTTCTCCAATGCATGAAAGTGAAAAGTAAAAGTGAAGTCACTTAGTTGAGTCCGACTCTTCGCGACCCCATGGACTGCAGCCTACCAGGCTCCTCCATCCATGGAATTTTCCAGGCAAGAGTACTGGAGTGGGGTGCCATTGCCTTCTCTGTGGGGCAATAATATTCCCCTGTATATACCTACCACGCCTTTGTCCATTCGTCCATCCATGGGGCAATAATATCCCCCTGTATAAACCTACCACGCCTTTGTCCATTCATCCATCCATGGGGCAATAATATCCCCCTGTATATACCTACCATGCCTTTGTCCATTCGTCCATCCATGGGGCCTTAGGTTGTTCATGTATCTTGGCTGTCATGAAGAAAGCTGCGATGAACTTGGGGTTGCAGATGTCACTCCAAAATACTGATTTTATTTACTTCAGATACATTTTCAGATGTGGGACTGCTGAATCATATGGTAGTTCTAGTTTTCATTTTTTGAGATGTGAGGTGATATCTCGTTATGACTTTGACTTACATTTCCCTGATGATTAGTGATATTTATACCTTTTCATATACCTGTTAGCCATTTGTCTATCTTCATTTGAAAAAATGTTTCTTCAGGTCCTTTGCCCATTTTAAAATTGGATTGTTTGGTTTTTGGCCTCATGTGAATTTTTAAAGCCTTACACACAATTTTAAGTGATTTCCCACTTAGTAATTTTGTAAGTGAGAACTAGCCTTTTTATGACATCAGTCCTAAATCCACTGTACATATGAAACAGTCAAAGAATAATTGGCTTTGCTTTCCTTTTAGACACACACAAGATGTAGTTTTGTCCTTCTTATGACCCAAGCAGATAAATGCCGAAAATATATGTCACCTAAGTATTACTGAAGTGATGGCAGCAAGAAGCAGAATGGTGGAGTAATTAAGAAGGTGGGATCTACCATAAAAAAGAATGAAATAATGCCATTTGCAGAAACACGGATGGACCTAGAGATTATCACACTGAGTGAAATAAATTAAACAGAGAAAGAGAAATATATAACACTTTGTGTGAAATCTAAAAAATGATACAAATGAACTTATTTACAAAACAGAAACAGGCTGACAGGCACAGAAAACAAATTTCTGGTTACTACAGAGGGCAAGGGAGACATGAATTAGGAGGATGGGATTAGCAGTTATATACTAGTATATATAAAATAGATAATCAACAAGGACTTACTGCATAACACAGGGAACTATACTCAATATCTTGTAAAAACCTATAGTGGAAAAGAATCTGAAAAAGAATATATATATGTATCTGAATCACCTTACTGTATGCCAGAGACTAACATAACACTGTAAATCAAGTAGACTTCAATTTTTTTTTTAATGGAAAAATAAAAAACAAAGTGGGCTCTAGAGTCACACTTTGGGGTTTGAATCCTGGTTCCACAAACTTAGTTTTTTCATCTGTAAAATGGGGAAACATAGAAATTACCTCATAGGGCTGTTATGAGGATTTAGTTAGATAATCTGTATAAAGCCCCAAGCATAATTTCTGGCAGAGATGTGCTCAGTAAGTGCAAACTATGATGATGAGGGGGAGGATAATTAGCGAGTAGCTGGTAGAGAGAAAGATAAAAAAATGTGAGAGTTTAAATATAACCTTCCATCTAGTAGAATGTGAAGTTCTTGAGAGAAGGGCTATATTGACATGTATTTATGTCCCAGCAACTAACAGAGTACTTGAAATATGGAAGGTAATATTTACTTATTGATACTAGTTATACAACAATTATTGACTAAGTGTCTGCCTTGAGACTACCCCTGACTGTGCTAGATGCCAAGGACACATCCCTGAATCACTGTTGGCATTCAGTGGAGGAAAATGTTGCTCACCCAAAGCCAGAATATTCTTACAGGGGCAGAAAGAAGAAAGTAAGGTTTTCTGCCAGTCACATATAAATACATGCAATATTTACTCCTGCAATGTCCATTCTTTGTAGTTTTGGCTCAGCTAAGGGAACTTACAGGAGTCTCACCTGGTGCTGGCTGTACTAGGGGTCCCGGACAGGAAGCAGTACACCAGTAGAGATGCTCCCAGTTGACCAGGGGCTAATTCTAAAGGCATATGTCAGAGGTCAGAGACGAGAGCCTGGAAACATGCAGGTGGGGGAGAAGCCCCATGCATCAGTCCTTGAGCCACAGCCTCCTGGTCCCGATGAGGAGAAGCCCAAAGCTGTGCCTTCTCACCAGGCGGTTATATTCATTTACGGACATCCTAGTCCACATGCAGCTTACCAACCATGGGTCATTCTTACCAGAAGCAGTGTTGCCTGGTAACACAGCTAACATCCATTTCTGTCAGACTGCCGGGCAAGCAGAGCTAGAAAGGTAACCTAAGGCCATTTTTTTTCTCATAAAGAAGAACATACTTTGTTAATCTTTTACTCACTCTTTGCCATCCCTGGCCCACTTGAACTCCCCCAAATCTTTTCAGAAACCATCAATGAAAAGTCTCTGATGTGCCCTAAACTCAGTATGTATAAGACCCTGCCCACATAATTCTATCCTCTCTCCCTCCCTGGACACCTATGTTCCCTGGTTTGTTTGGGTTTGGGGGTTTGTGTTTGTTTGTTTGCTTTGGTGGTGTCTAGTGGCTTGCATGCAGGATATTAGTTCCCTGACCAGGGATCGAACCCAGGTCCGTGGCAGTGAAAGTGCCAGGTCCTAACTACTAGGGAATTCCCTATGTTACCTGTATTGATTAACACAATCATCATCCATCCAATCATCCACTGCCTGGCATTTTTCCAGGGTTTCCATCCCAAATTCTGGAGCATGACAAAGCTCTTCTGAATGTCGACATGATCTGATTTGCCTCTAGCCTCTTCCACTCACCTGATCCTCTAGACACAGACTGTTTGTTATTTTCGAATGTGTCATCATTAGAAAGTGTTTACAAATCTAGACGATCTTTCCATTAACTGTGATTGGTCAACCAAGATCTTGAAACCCTTGAAAAACCAACTCAAACACATCTCTTTGAAACCACAATGTCATCCCCCGTATGAACTCATCACTTCTTTTTGTCTCTTCCTGAAGCACATTTGCAGCCTCCCTTGAAGTACTGTCCATACAGCTGTGGTCCCCATCACCCTCAGATCTGCTCAGGAAAGAAACTGAGCTTTATCTATATTGTCTTCCCCAGAACCAGGCATCCATGATGCATCTCTGCACACAGAGGTCCCTCAATGTCTGCTGACTTGAATGCAAATGATAGAACCAAAGTTGTGCCTTAAAAAACTTGTGCCATCAACCCATACAGATAAAAAATTAAAGAAACAGAAAAAATATTTTTCCTTGTTATGACAGCTCTTAGGATTTGCTCTCTTAACAGCTTCCACTTATAACACAGCAGTGTTAATTGTATTTATCATGTTGTACATTACATCCCTAGTATTTACCTGTCTAACACTGGAAGTTTGCACCTTTTGACTGCCTTCATCCATCCAATTCCCTCTCTCCCATCCCCACCTCTGGTAACCACAAATCCAATCTTTTTCTAGGAGTTTATTTATCAAGTATGATTGACCCACAACACTATATTAGTTCCTATTAGACAATATAGTGATTTAACATTTCTGTACATTTCAAAATGATCATCACAAGTCTAATTACAATCTGTCACCCTACAGAGATACTACACAGTTATTGACTGTATTCCCCATACTGTACATTTCATACCCATGGCTCATTCATTTTACAGCTGGAATCCTGTACCTCTAAATCTCCCTCACCTATGTCTTTCCTCCCCTCACTCATCTCCCCTTTGGCAACCATCTGTTTGTTCTCTGTATCTGTAACACCACTTCTGTTTTGTTACACTTGTTCCTCTGTTTTATATTTTAGATTCCACCTACAAGTGAAATCATGTCGTGTCTTTCTCTGTCTGACATGTCACTTAGCATAACACCCCCTAGTTCCTTATGCAAGGGCTTGGAAAAAACTTGAGAGGTTACACAACAATCAAGTCTATAGATATGATTATTTCTAAATGATGAAATTCACAGATCTTTTGGGAACAAAAAGTTTCCTCAAATCAAGGCTATAAACGGTAAAAAAGGATATAATGTAAAAAGTACTAGGATTTTGGCATGCGATTTCAGCTCTCCTAACACACAGCCTTTAAAATGAAGGACAGCTGCCAGTGCTCTATAACATGGGAGTATTAGACCCATGTGAACGCCATCTTTGGCGTCTGAGGATCCCTTTATACCCTGTTAGCACAGGGCATCCAGTCGTAATAATGAGATTGTGAACACCTGCCAATTCAAAGGCACAGCTCACTCTTGAGTGGCAAATGAAAAGAGCTGGGGCAACCTGCAGACCAAAATAATGCAAGGCTTTTGCAGTCAATTTCAAGTATAAGAAGCTGAGAAAAGTACTAGACAAGATGACCCAATGTACCCTTTGCAGTTCTTGTTTTTTGGAAATGAACAAAACAAATTCCTTAATATGATTATAAACCTTCCTACTTCTTTCTCACCAGGAGCGTACTAACACTCCAGCCAAACAATCCCAGAATAGTTATTTTTGGTTTTGTTTTTTTATTTTTTTATTGAAATATAGTTATTTACAATGTTTCAGGTATACAGCAAAGTGATTCAGAAAATATATATTAATAAGACAAAATAGGTCCCATTTGTTTATTTATTTATTTATTTATTTTGCTTTTATTTCCAATATTCTGGGAGGTGGGTCATAGAGGATCCTGCTGTGATTTATGTCAGAGAGTGTTTTGCCTATGTTTTCCTCTAGGAGTTTTATAGTTTCTGGTCTTACATTTAGATCTTTAATCCATTTTGAGTTTATAGCTTTTGCACAACAAAGGAAACTATAAGCAAGGTGAAAAGACAGCCTTCAGAATGGGAGAAAATAATAGCAAATGAAGCAACTGACAAAGAATTAATCTCAAAAATATACAAGCAACTCCTGCAGCTCAATTCCAGAAAAATAAACAACCCAATCAAAAAATGGGCCAAAGAACTAAACAGACATTTCTCCAAAGAAGACCTACAGATGGCTAACAAACACATGAAAAGATGCTCAACATCACTTATTATTAGAGAAATGCAAATCAAAACCACAATGAGGTACCATCTAATGCCAGTCAGAATGGCTGCTACATCACTCATTATTAGAGAAATGCAAATCAAAACCACAGTGAGGTACCATCTCATGCCAGTCAGAATGGCTGCTATCAAAAAGTCTACAAGCAATAAATGCTGGAGAGGGTGTGGAGAAAAGGGAACCCTCTTACACTGTTGGTGGAAATGCAAACTAGTACAGCCACTATGGAGAACAGTGTGGAGATTCCTTAAAAAACTGCAAATAGAACTACCTTATGACCCAGCAATCCCACTGCTGGGCATACACACTGAGGAAACCAAAATTGAAAGAGACATGTGTACCCCAATGTTCATCGCAGCACTGTTTATAATAGCCAGGACATGGAAGCAACCTAGATGTCCATCAGCAGACAAAAGGATAAGAAAGCTGTGGTACATATACACAATGGAATATTACTCAGCCATTAAAAAGAATACATTTGAATCAGTTCTAATGAGGTGGATGAAACTGGAGCCTATTACACAGAGTGAAGTAAGCCAGAAAGAAAAACACCAATACAGTATACTAACACATATATATGGAATTTAGAAAGATGGTAACGGTAATCCTGTATGCGGGACAGCAAAAGAGACACAGATGTATGGAACAGTCTTTTGGACTCAGTGGGAGAGGGCAAGGGTGGGATGGTTTGGGAGAATGGCATTGAAACATGTATATTATCATATGTGAAATGAATCACCAGTCCAGGTTCTATGCAACGTTTAGGATACTTGGGGCTGGTGCACTGGGATGACCCAGAGGAATGGGATAGGGAGGGAGGATGGGGAACACATATACACCTGTGGCAGATTCATGTCAATGTATGGCAATACCAATACAATATTGTAAAGTAAAATAAATAAATAAATGAATTTTTTAAAAAAAGAGAAAATACATAAACATTGCTTTTCAGATTCTTTTCTACTACAGGTTATTATAGGCTATTGAATAGAGTCCTGTGTGTTGTACAGTAGATTTTTGTTGTTTGTCTATTTTATATATTGTAGTCTCTATCTGTTGATACCATCCTCTTAATTTCTCCTTCCTCTTCCCCTTCTCCCTTTGGTAACCCTATGTTTGTTTTTCTATGTTTGTGAGTCTGTTTCTGTCTTGTAAATAAGTTCATTTGCATCATTTTTGAGATTCCACATATATCACATGATATTTTTGATATCACATGATATTTTTGATATCACATGATATTTGTCTTTCTCTGATTTACTTCACTTAATATCATCTCTAGCTCCCTTCATGTTGCAACAAATGTCATTATTTCACTCTTTTATGGCTAAGTAATAATATTCCATTGTACACACACACAAACATAAATATAGGCTTCCCAGGTGATGCTAGTGGTAAAGAACCTGCCTGCCAATACAGGAGATGTAAGAGATATGGGTTAGATTCCTGGGTGGGTAAGATCCCCTGGAGGAGAGCATGGCCAGTATTCTTGCCTGGAGAATCCCATGGAGAGAGGAACCTGGCAGGATACAGCTCATAGGGTCGCAAAAAGTCAGACAAAACTGAAGCAACTTAGCATGCATGCACACGCACACACACACATACACACATATGTATACACAACATCTTCTTTATCCTCAAAATGGTTGTTAAACACCTAGAATGATGGCAGTAGTCCCCCTGACCTTATGAGGCAAAAAAGGAAAAGGGGAAAAAATGAAGTTTCTGCCATTGAGAAGTATGTCTCACTAGGGAAATAAAATTGAAAGCCTAAGCCATAAGATATGGAAGCCGTCCAAGATGCATTGTGGAACAGAAAAAAACAAAGTATAGACTGTCTATATAATTTGCACCTATTTGTATAACATATACATATAATGATATAAACATCTTTCTGCAAGAACATTTTCTGCATGATATGCCAAAAAATCGTTGCTGGTGGTTACCTCTGGACAGTGGGTCTGGTTTGGGAAGTCAGAAAGGCAGTTTTAATCATGTTCCATTTTACACTGTTTGTTTATCATGTGCATGAGTTTCTTTAATTTTTAAAAGTGTAATAAGGTAAGTAGCACCACAAGACAGGACACAATTGCATAGCAAGTGAGTAAAAGAAAAACCAACCTTTATTGACTAACATCTATGAGCCAGGCACACCTCTCTGCCACTTCCCAGTCACTACCGCCCCACGGGTGTGTCTAGGACACTTCTGGCCCCTGGAAGCAGCCTGCAACCTCTCCTTGGGTATTCTGCCACCTCAGTCAAACCCACAGTTGGCTCCAGCTCCGAGCTTTTTCTAGCATATGGAATGCAGCCAAATTTGGATGGTTTCCCAGGGAGGGTAAATAGTGTGTTGGAGATTGAGTTAAAACAACCAAACTCCTTTTTAGCAAGCCAATGGGATCAATCCAGCCCTTGTAAAGTACCACCTAAATTGTTTTTAGTTCCTTTGATTGCTTTTTCATCTTGAAAACTACAAAACAAACACACCCTCTTCAACTCAGGATACGCTGCTTTAAGGACTATTTACCCCACGTTGAAACCAAGCACAGCACAGCTTCTTTACTTTAGTTGTGCTGATGAAACCAGGATATGTATTTTCTACTACTATCATTGTTTAAAAATCAAATTAAATTTCTATGAGAGCTATACACGGTGAATCCATATATCAAACCCTTATCAAATGCTGCCCTCTAGTGGAACAGTAGTAAAAGCTTCTGCTAAAAATAGGTGTTTAATTAAGGCTCAGATGTGTTTTAAAGGAGAGAAGAGAGTTGAATTTAAACAGTCACCATCCAACAATGACCTCTATCCGATATTGTCATCATTTCTTTAAATATTTTAAACATTTGCTTTGCTGAGAATTTTTTACCTTAACACACAAATGTAGTTTTACTTTCTAAAGCAGACCTGAGTTGACTTCACAACCACTCCAAAAAAAAAAAAAGGTTAAATGCATACTATTTCATAAGAAGGTACTTTCAGAACTGTGCTGTTGCTGCTGTTCAGTAGCTCAGTCGTATCTGACTCTGCAACCCCACGGACTGCAGCTTACCAGGCTTCCCTGTCCTTCACTATCTTCTGGAGTTTGCTCAGACTTATGTCCATTGAGTCAATAATGACATATGTATGCACAATATTTTAAAAATCACATATCAGCAACCCTGTTCTGAGTCTGAATATTGTTAAAACAGAAAAAAAGAGCAACTTTTACAATGTAAGGGCACTGTAGCAAAAAAGCAGCTGGGGAACCTGGATTTGGTGTCCTTGCTGTAGACATATTGGCAACCACTTGGAAACTTCTCTCTAGCCTCTCTGCCTCATTGCCTGGAAGTCATTCATCACTTAGTTTAATAAAACTCAGGACCCAAACACACACACGCTGCCAAGTTTTCTAAGCTTTAAAAATTATTCTTTTCCAGCCAGGTCAGACTTTGTATTTACAGAATACTTTTCCCTCCCTAAGAAGCCCAGAATGGTTTGTCCAGATCTCCACAGAGTGATTCTTAATCCAATTACGTCCAAGCAAAGGATGGGGGGGTAGAGAGACGACAGGTACCAGAGCATCCTTTCAGCGCCTGGGGGCAGAATCTCTGCATCTGATGACAACTCCCTTTCCTGGGCCTCATCTATCACGCGGCTTTTACATCTATCCATCCAAAGATAGGAAGAAAAATACATTTTAAATCTCCAAGAGCCTGCGTTTTTCACAGCAGGCCCTACTCCACCTTTCTAAGCTGCGGTGCCTGGCTCCCTGCTGCCCGGAACAGCTCCGAGCAATGACGGCCAACATGACTGTCGTTCGGAGGCCTGGCCAGGGGAGAGTGAGGTCCCCTCACGCCCCATCCTGGGGACGAGGACGGTGAGCCCGCCCTCTGGGTCCTGTTCCGAGACGCGGTCAGGGTTAGAGCACAGCAGAGCTCAGCCAGTTCCTGAAGGTCACCTTTACAGCCTGACACGCAGCCCAGCCACAGTTCACACTCCAAATTCAGCTTCCTTACTCTCTCAGCTAACCATCTCCTTCCTGTCCCCTTACGGTCCGTGTTTAAAAGCATAAGTCCATACCTCAGTGAAATATCTTTTTGCTGGAAAAGGCTTGATTTTAACACCCAAGAGGAGAAATAGACATAACTTGGAAAGAGCGAAAATTTCCACGGAAGAGGTAAGTCAAGGGACCGTCCTCGGGCCACTACCCACCCTTCTCAATTTTAACTCTCCCTCAGGTTCACAGATAAATGCCTGTTATTATCACCTCTATTATGAAACTCTGTCTCCACTTACAATTATCACCCCCTTTCATCTTCCCTGAGGTTGCTTCCTTTGATCCAGAGTTGTGTGTGGCTTCACCCGCTGTGGAGACTCCCAGCCAGTATTTCTGTCACACTTTCTTCAGTTTTTCAAATTCTTTCCTTCTTCCTTCCCCGGCTCTCTTTTCCTTACGGGCAGAAACACATCCAGGGTGGAAAGACTGCATTTGAACCAAGTTTAATTTTTTAGACACTAACATTTGTGATAAGACAGCATGGCCTTTTAAAAAGATTAATGGATAAAGAAATACCTTGTATAGGCTTGGCTTAACCAAAAGGAGAAGAAGCAGAGTGGAAAAGAAGCAGAGCAAAGAGAGAAAACTGTCTTCATCTCTCATCAGGAAAGACACAAAGAAATAAAAACAGAAGGCCCAGCTCCCTTCCTACGTAATCTGCTGAATGGCTACACAGTTTTCAGGACATAGTACAAAATAAAAATGAGGAACACTTCCTTCAAATGTTATTAAGATTTTCAAGTGACAACACCAAAGTATTAAACAGTGAGTCCCCTATATACCAACAAGTTCCGATCTGAGAATGTGTTCATGGGTCCAATTTGTTCGTATGTCCAACAAAGTTAACCTGGATCTCCAGCTCACACAATCAGCTATATAGTATTGTTTACAATTTATAGTACAGTTTACAATTCTTCTTATAATTTTGTTTATAGTATGGTTTATAATTCATGTCACACAAATTATACATAAAAACAAACATAAAATACAAAAAAAAAGATAGCATTTTAAATCTTACATCACAGTACCTTGAAAGTTCAGTAGTTCAGTACCACAGCTGGCATACAGGGCTGGCATCGAGTGAACAGGCAAGAAGAGTTACTGGCTGGAGGAGAGAATGGAGGTGGGAGATGGTAGGACTGCAGGGTCGTCAGCAATATGAGATGGAGGGCAAGCTGCAATTTCACTCACACCTGACTTCAATGGAACACACATTCCCATCTTTGAAAGTACGCAACTTGAAGGTTGGTATGTAGGGGACTTAGTGTACCAAGCATGGGCCCTTCTGAGGGTGGGGCTCTGTGTGACTACTCTACACCAGTCACACACTCCTGAAGCTAAATAAGCTAAATAAGCTAAACAGCAGCCTTGCTGTACTAGCAATATTGGAGAATTTTCCCCAAAATGGTCAGCCCCTGCTAGGCTGATCAACTTGGCCTGGTTTGTCCTAGACTATCAGAGGTTTAGCACTGAAAACCCTACATCCCAGGCATTTCCCGAGACCCAGACAAATTGGGACAGTGGGTCATGACCCTCTTCTCTGAGGACCCAGCCTAGTGACAGAGCTGCTGGATTTCTGCTGGTCTCAATTTCTTGCTCTCAGAACCAGTGGCAATCTGAAGCCAGTCTCCATCTCTGTGAGGTGTGTGAAGCTATTCCAAATGTCCCTAGACTTATTGCCTGACTTCTCATGTCCCCAGAGAGAAGCCTAGCAAATTATGATTCTAAATGCTCATGTGTGTCAGAAGTAATCTAGAATGTGCTTCCGTGCAGCAGAACTTGTTGGAATTTCTTGTAACTTTAGAAAGAAAACTGCATTTCAGGATTTGGCAGTTGTACACTTGTAGTCTTTCTTTCTTTTTTTTTTTTAAAGGTGTGAGACTCCAACAATGTGCAAAGTATTATTTCTATTAAGACAATCACACATTATGTAATGCCTGGCCATGAAACAGAATAGTCATTAAAGGTAACAAAAAACATATCCAGGTAAAAACTAATGAGGACTTCCTTGGTGGTGCAGTGGGTAAGAATTTGCCAAATACAAGGGACACAGGTTTAATCCCTGGTCCAGGGAGATCCACATACGACGTAGCAATGAAGTGCCGGGGCACAACCACTGAACCCATGCTCTAGAACCCACAGCTGCAACTACTAAAGCCGGCATGCCCAGAGCCCGTGCTCCTCAACAAGGGCAGCCACTGCAGCGAGAAGCCAATGCGCCTCACCAAGGAGTAACCCTTGCTCACCACAGCTAGAGAGAGCAGCGAAGAGTCAGTGCGGCCCAAATAACTAATTACATAATTAACTGAAAAACTAATAAACTGTCATTTGTGGCATTTTTTTTCCAAGGGTATGATCTTAACTACAAATTGAATTTCACCTGTTTACTGTTAAACCTGAACTGAACATTCACTAAGCACTTTCCTGGGTCTGGAGATATCTTGGTGAACTTAGTACCATATCTTCCATGGAACTGGTTAAGGTTTAACATTCAAATGTTCTCAGTAATATGCTAAGACAAAAAAATTAGTTAATGAGCTCGGTAAACAGATATCAACCCTGCTTCTGTCTTCCTGTCATTTCCTGGTACATATTACACTCCCCTGGGATAATGGATATACCAAAAGTATTTCAAAATTTCTTACTCAGTTGATGTCCCTCACCTCGGTTAATGTCCTTGTATATTCTTCACTGAGAAATTAAAAGACACTAGACAGAAGCTCCTACAGCCTCCTCAAAGCAAATGGACCAGTCTGCTTGACCTGCCCCCTGCCTTGCTGGTCTTCTTGGAAGCCACAAGACAGTGCTCTGGGCCTACCAGAGGCCAACTCTCCATGATATTGTGCAGTCCACCCCTTTTGTCCCCTCAAAGACTTGCTTCCCATCCCCAAACAACTTTTAAATATTCTTTCTCTTTCATAAATCACCTTCCAACTGAAAGCTGATACGCTAGGATGATGGTTCTCAAAGTATGGTCCCTGGAACATCAATATCAGCATCACCTGGGATATGTTAGAAACACAAATATTTGAGGGGGTGAGAGAGCTGGACTGGTAGTTTGGGATTAGCGGATGCAAGCTATTACATATACAATGGATAAACAACAAGGTCCTACAGTATAGCACAGGGAACTATTTTCAATTGCTGTTGTTCAGTCACTAAGTCATCTCCAGCTCTTTGTGACCCCATGGACTGCAACACGCCAAGGTTCCCTGTCCTTCACTGTCTCCTGGAGTTTGCTCAAATTCACGTCCATTGAGTCAGTGAGGCCATCCAATCATTCATCCTCTGTCACCCGCTTCTCCTCCTGCCCTCAATATTTCCCAGCATCAGGGTCTTTTCCAATGAATCAGCTCTCCAATATCCTGTAATAAATCATAGTGGAAAAGAATATGAAAAAGAATATGTGTGTGTATATATACATATATATATGACTCACTTTGCTATGCAGCAGAAATTAATACAACATTGTAAATCAGCTATACTTCAATAAAATAGATTTTAAAAATAATACTTGGGTCATATTCCAGACATCCTGAATCAGAAACTCTGGGGCTGAAGCCCAGTAATCTGGGCTTTAATGAGCCCTCCAGGTGGTCCTGCTACACATTAAATCTTGAGACCCACTGATCTGTGGATGACACCCCTCAGCTTCCCTCCGCACCACCTCACATCTGTGACCAAAGAAAAGGTGGCTAGATTACCAGGACAGAGAGAGCTCTCCAGAGTAGACTGGAGACTCCTGTCCTTGACCTTCTCCTGATCCTATTTTTATTAATGACGGTGGAAGCACAGAAGGCACACCCATCTCATTAACCGATGATAGAGAGCTGGATGGCATAGAGATGTTGAATGATGACATTGGTACCCAAAGACACAAAGTGATGGTCCAAATATCTCAAGATGAAACTTAATAGGGTATATTAGTTAGGATTAGATTCAGCTTTGAGTGACAGAAAACCCAAAATAGCATTGGCTTAATAAGAGAGAAATTTGATATTTCTCATTCACACAAATGAACTCTGGAAGTGTCAGGCCAGAGTCAATGGGGTGGCTCCACTCCCTGGAATTCCCATCTGTCCCATTTGTAAGATACAGCCTCATCGTCAAGTCAAAGATGGAAACATTTATGTTTCAGATAGCAAAATGGAGAAAGGATGGAGAAAATGGTCCATTCTTTCTGTCTTTTAAGGATTCTGGATAAAATCACATTATCCTGCTGAATCCTACTGGCCAAAACTTAGTATGGCCATAGCAACAATGGAGGCTAAGAACTGTAGTCTTTATTTCTCTGGGAAGTTCAGCTAGAAAACTGTGCTATGGAAGAAAGGGAGAACAAATATTAGGACACAGTGAGTAGTCTCTACCGACCAAAGCAAAAACAAAGACCTTTCCAGGAGGTCTAAATGCAAATGTCAGACTTCCCTGGTAGTCCAGCGGTTAAGAAGCCACCTGTCAATGCAGGAAACATGGGTATGATCCCTGGTCCAGGAAGATCTCACATTCCACAGAGCAACTAAGCCCCAAGAGCTGCAACTA
The DNA here is from genome assembly GCA_006410635.1 of Cephalophus harveyi. Taxonomy (NCBI): domain Eukaryota; kingdom Metazoa; phylum Chordata; class Mammalia; order Artiodactyla; family Bovidae; genus Cephalophus; species Cephalophus harveyi. The sequence goes on along the minus strand of SJYT01046604.1, from coordinate 368,736 downwards.
CTGAGGCCCAAACACCCAGAGCCCAGAGTTCTACAACAAGAGAAGTCACCACAATGAGAAGCCCAAGCACCAAAAGTAAAGAATAGCCCTCTCTCACCACAGGGCTTCCCTGGTGGCTCAGAGTTTAAAGCGTCTGCCTCCAATGTGGGAGACCTGGGTTCAATCCCTGGGTCGGGAAGAGCCCCTGGAGAAGGAAATGGCAACCCACTCCAGTATTCTTGCCTGGAGAATCCCATGGACGGAGGAGCGTGGTAGGTAACAGTCCACGGGGTCGCAAAGAGTTGGACACGACTGAGTGACTTCACCTCTCTCACTCACCACAAGTAGAGAAAGCCTGCAAGCACAGCAACAAAGACCCATCGCAGCCAAAAAATAAAATGTGAATGTACCTTGAAGAGTGTTGGCAGAGGAGGGGGAGGTAGGGAGTAACAGCTCTCTGCTGTCTCTCTATGTGCTGTGCGTAGCTATTCAGTCATGTCCGACTTTGCTACTCCATGGACTGTAACCCATCAGGCTCCTCTGTCCATGGGGATTTGGGCTTAAGTAAACAGAAAGTGCTGGTGGTAGTGGTTTTGTCGCTAAGTTACGTCCAACACTTGGCATCCTCTGGACTGAAATACATGAGGCTCCTCTGTCCATGGGATTTCCCAGGCAAGAGTACTGAAGTGGGTGACCATTTCCTTCTCCACGGGATCTTCCCGACCAGGGATCTAACCTGCTTCTCCTTCATTGGCAGGCAGGTTCTTTACCAACTGAGCCACCGGGGAAGCATGAGAATTAAAACTGGAGTTCTCAGACGCAGTGTTAACTTCAGGGATGTCATCAAGACGTGGCCCTTCTCCATATCTTGGCTGCATAGTCCTCCGTGGTGGGTTAATTCCTATGCTTCACATGGTGGCAAGATGTTTGCCCACAGATCCAGGCCGCTCTCCTCTGAACCTGTCGGTGGGCCGGGAGAAGTTCACATTCACTCTGCTCCATCAAATCTCCACCTGCTTCTCAAGTCAGCCTCCTCCAGCAAAGAGGTTCCCAACCCTGATTACTCGTTGAAATCCCTTCAGGAGCTTTTAAAAATCCCTGATACCCAAGCCTGTCTTCCTAAATCTGACTTTATTGGTCGGGGTGGGACTCTGGCATTTTAGCAATTTTTAAAAATCCCTGATACCCAAACCTGTCTTCCTAAATCTGACTTTATTGGTCGGGGTGGGACTCTGGCATTTTAACAATTTTCCCAGGTGATTCTGTTGTTTATCCAGAGTGAAGAACCCTTGATCAAGCATACCATGGAAAAGTGGAAGCTTTGGCTCTTGAATGTCTCTGAAGTCAGGTCCCCAGACTCTGTGTGCGGGTGTCATGTGTCTCCTCCATCGGGTCTTTACTGAACGGTTGGGGACCCCTGAACCTCCACATCTGAGTTCCCTTCATAGGATTCCATGTCTCTCTATGGGGCTAGATGGAGACCCCTAGACTGCCCTGCCTTTCTATCTCCCCAAGGTCTCTGCATATGGCTGTCAAGGTTGATTTTCTTTTACGAAAGGACTGGGATGATTTTAAAAGGAAAACACCAACAGGAAGGATCCCTTGATCAAGCATACCATGGAAAAGTGGAAGCTTTGGCTCTTGAATGTCTCTGAAGTCAGGTCCCCAGACTCTGTGTGTGGGTGTCATGTGTCTCCTCCATCGGGTCTTTACTGAACGGTTGGGGACCCCTGAACCTCCACATCTGAGTTCCCTTTATAGGATTCCATGTCTCTCTATGGGGCTAGATGGAGACCCCTAGACTGCCCTGCCTTTCTATCTCCCCAAGGTCTCTGTATATGGCTGTCAAGGTTGATTTTCTTTTACGAAAGGACTCTGATGATTTTAAAAGGAAAACACCAACAGGAAGGAAAAAAAAAATTAAAGGTTTGGAGAGGCATCTGCTCATAGACTATAATTGAAATCTAAGACCAAGACCCAAAGAATGTCAACAATAAAAGCTCCATAGCAAGGATTAGTTGATCAAAGAAGGTAGGAAGGATTATCCAGAGCAGGTCACAGGAAATCCACAAGAGCATGGACTCTGGAAGCCAAGAGAACAAAGGCTGAAAGCACCAGCAACGAGCTCACCCACTTTAGTTAGTCTTCTGTCTACTGACCTCACCTGGTGTCATCTATGCTGGTGACTTCTTTCAGTGAAATGTGAATATTCAGAGCGATGGCTGAAATTTCACTGGGAGCTCAAGTTACTCCCCTTGGATATGTTGTCCATAGATACTCAGATTTCTCTACAAAAAAAAAAACAAAACAGAAACTCATATAGTTCAGGGAACTCTGCTCAATATTTTCTAATAAACTGAAAGGGGAGAGAACTTGAAAAAGAATAAATACATGTATCTGTGTAACTGAATCACTTTGCTGTACACCTAAAACTAACACTTTTTCATTGTTAATCAACTATCCTCCAATGTAAAATGAAAACTTTTTAAAATAAATAAGATGAAATGTAAGGACTTACCTGGTGGTCCAGTGCTTAAGATGCTGTACTCCCAAAGCAGAGGACCCTGGTTTGATCCTTGGTTTCAAACTCTTTCAGTTCACATGCCCAGCTAAAGATCCTGCATGCTGCAATGAAAGATCCCACATGTGCAAGTAAAACCTGGAGCAGCCAAATAAATAAACAAATATTTTTAAAAATAAATAAGGAAGGCACAAGCCCCGGCCAGCCACTGGTGACCGCTGCCTGAGAAACAGTGTGATGACCACCAAGGAGATGAAGGCGGCCAAGAGCAGGGAGCAGTTGGCACTGCAGCCCCTTGAGGGAGTGGACCTCAGCCCCGAGCAAGATGAAGGTGTGCTTAAGTTCATCAAGCAAGAAGGCCCTGGCATGGAGATGCCGATGACCGGGGACTGAGTCTCTGTCCACTACAGGGGCTGGCTGCTCGATGGCACCGAGTTCCACTCCAGCCTGGACCGCAAGGACAGGTTCTCCTTTGACCTGGGGAGAGGGAAGGTCATCAAGGCTCGGGATGTTGCTGTGGCAACCATGAAGGCAGACGAAGTGTGCCACATCACCTGTAAGCCAGAGCACGCCTAGGGCTCAGTGGGCAGCCCTCCCAGGATCCCTCCCAAAGCCACACTTGTGTTTGAGGTGGAGTTGTTGGAGTTCAAGAAAGAGGACCTGATAGTCGAAGAAGACAGGGGATCATCAGGAGAATATGGAGGTGATGGGGAGGGCAATGCCAAGCCCAGTGACAGCGCCACCCTGAAAGTTGCGCTGGAAGGATACTCGAGGACCAGATCTTTGACCCACGAGAGCTCAGCTTTGAAGCTGGTGAGGGAGAGAGCGTGCATCTTGCCCTGTGGGCTGGAAAAAGCCATTCAGTGTGTGGATAAAAGAGAACATTCCATTGTGTATCTTAATACCTGCATGCTTTCAGCAATGCTGGGAAGGAGAAGTTCCAGATCCCACCAAATGCTGAGCTGATGTATGAAATACGGCACAAGAATTTTTGAGAGGACCAACAAGTCCTGGGCGATGAGGTCTGAGACGCTGGAGCAGAAGACCGTAGTGAAGGAGCGAGGCGCTGTGTGCTTCAAGGAAAACAAGTACGTGCAAGTCGTGCCGCAGTGCAGGAAGACTGTGTCCTGGGGCTTCTCTGGGGGTCGTGGTTGAGAACCTGCCTTGCAACGCAGGGGACACTGGTTCAATCCCTGGTCCAGGAAGATCCCGTATACCATGGGGCAGCTGAGCCCGTGCACCCCAACTGCCAAAGCCCGAGCACCCTGGAGCCTGTGCTCCACCACAAGGAGAGGCCACTGCGGTGAGAAGCCTGTGCCCCGCAACTAGAGAGTGGCCCCCGTTCCCTGCAACTACAGAAACCTGAGCACAGCAGCGAAGACCCAGCACAGCCATAAATAAATAAGTATTTTTTTAAAAAAGAAGAAGATTGTGTACTGGCTGGAATAAAAGTGGAGCTTCTCTGCTGAGGACGCACAGGAAGGTGCAGGCCCTTCAGCCGGCCTCCCACCTCAACCTGGCCGTGGGTCATCTGAAGCTGCAGGTCTTCTCAGATGACCTTCAGGTCTTTTTCAGCTGACACTGAAAACAGTAACAAGGCCCAGGAAGTGGACAGCAACAATGAGGAGGGCCTTGTCGACCAGGGAGAGGCCCACCTGGCGGCAAATGCACGGGCTGACTTGCAGAAGGGCCTGCAGCTCTACCCAGCAACAGGGCGGCCAAGGTTCAGCTGGCCATGTGCCCGCAGCAGATCCACAGGCAGCTGGAGGGGAGAAGAAGCTCTCTGCCAGCATGTCTGAGAGGCTGGCTGAGGAGGAGAGCAAAAGGCCCAGGCCGCAGTGGCTGCAGGAGAACAGCCGGCTGACATGGAGATGAGAGAGAAGAATGACCGGGGAGGTGAGGGGGTGGGAGTGGGGCAGCCTCAGCCTTGCCCCAACCCTGTCCCCAAGACCGCCTGTCCCCCAGACCCCCAGCCCTCACCCTACTCCACCTTGGGGTGTGTGTGTATGTGTGTGTGTGTGTGTTTTAGTCTCTCAGTTGTGTCTGACTCTTTTCAACCCCATGAACTATAGCTCACCAGGCTCCTTTGTCCATGGAATTCTCCAGGCAAGATTATGGAGTGGGTAGCCGTTCCCTTCTCAGGGGATCTTCCCAACTCAGGGATCTAACTTGGGTCTCCTGCATTGCAGGCAGATTCTTTACCATCTGAGCCACCACAAACTGAAAAATTTTGAGAGAATTAGAGCTTTAAAAAAATTACTTAAATAAATAAAATATAGACGCCTCAAAACAAAACAGAAGCTCACGCAGAGCTAGGAACTTCCGAATAGATCTTCTCCAAATGTAGTGCTCCTCAAATCCTTCCACCTATCACGTCAGAGATCTAGAATTCCCAAACTGTGTGTGCTGAGGAGCCCAGGGTCACCGCAGTGAATCAGATGAGCCCCGCAGGACTTTTTAAACTTTTGAGGAAAACACAAGAACAGTTGTAGGGTGCCACACGAATTACAGTCAGTAAATTACTTTGGCTCTAACTACTTAGTAATCTAAAACCTTATACATTTTTGGCCTAAGAATAAATAACTGAGCTGACTATAACCATGAGCCTAGAAAGTTTGGGAAAATCTGAAACAGGTAAATACTTGACTCTCTCTTCCTCAAATTTACCATCACTGCAGCTGTCAGCCTAAAAATAAGATCCCCCCTGATCAAGAGCACAAATATTTGTTTCTTACTCCAGCTCTAAGGGAAATAATTGTTCCCATTTAGAAATTATAAACAACTATGGGTTACGTGAAATTCGAATTTACAATAGAAACAATCTAGATAGCATGCTAAACTGAAATATTTCTCTTCAAACTCAGCAAATATCTGAAGAAATTTAATTTGTATTCAGAACATTTTCAGGGTTTATATCTTTTGCTTTTAGGCCAGGCATGCAGGATGAGTATTTTAATAACAAAAGAAAATAAAGCCATTAGGTAAAAACCATAGGCCTAAATCCTAGTTTATATCAATTAAATTTGTTCAATTCCATGGCTAAAAAACAAATTTCTAACTCTGGCTTTATATGTGTGTTAGTCAGGATAATCTTGGTTAATGTTACAGTAAGTCCTAAAAAGAAAAACTCTAAAAATCAGTGGCTTAACACCCTGCCCCCCACCCCTGCCATCCCCTTGCCACAAAGCTTTATTTCTCACTTACCTAGGCAATAAACAAGATATCAGATAAATAAGCAAGGAGGTAATCACAGACTGTGGCATAAATCTTATTAATGAATTAATGAGCTAATGTGGGGTTTCTTCATTAATTTATCCAACAAATTTGGGTTTGAATAGTAGATTTTGTACCAGATATAGTTCTAGTGCCAGCAATATGATGATAAATAAAACAAAGCTTATATTATTCTGGAAGGAGAGACAACCCACAAATGACATAGAGAAAAATAAGCAGAGATAAGAGCTCTTAAGAACAACAAGGCAAGATATGTGGTGGCCTTGGCTGTAGTGATGTTTGTGTATTTTGGGGTTCCATGTGGATGCTAATGAACCATCAGTAAAAAAGAGGTAAGTAGTGTTATGATGTATGAAGAGAGAATATAACCACTGTTCTGGGATAAATCAGAGGCTTTTCTACCTCTAAATTTGTGCTGCCCAAAATCATCAATCCTGGGATGATTCTGTCCAAGCCATTTCCCTGGATGAGGATACAATCCAGAGGAAGACCTAGAAAGGCTGGAACTCAGCTGGATCCCTGAGGTTCCAAGAAAATGGGAAAACCTCATTTGCTTTCACCCAAACAACAGGAATCAGAAGTACAAGATGAGGTCAGGGTCACCAGTAAGGGAAATGAATGTGGGACCATGACTGGAGATTCTGGCTTTTAGATCATAACTACTGTCACCATCAACAACACGGTCATCCTGATGATGCAGGTATGGAATCTTAATAGAATGCCAGGAAATGTGCTATTTTCATGATCTCATTCAATACACTATATGCAAATTAATTTTACTTGTGTTATATACTTTATGGACTTCTCTGGTGGCTCAGATGATAAAGCATCTGCCTACAACACAGGAGACCCAGGTTCAATCCCTGGGTTGGGAAGATCTGCTGGAGAAGGAAAGGCAACCCACTCCAATATTCTTGCCTGGAAAATCCCATGAAAGGAGGAGCCTATTAGGCTACAGTCCATGGGATCACAAAGAGTTGGACAGACTGAGCGATTTCACTTTCACTTTCTATATACTTTATATATTTTAATATCTGGACATATCTTATACTAGAGTACTCACAAACAAGGTCATGTTAGGGAGAAGAACACTTCAGGGCTCAGGCAAGTAACAATTTCCAGGTGCAAAGAAGAGTCTTTGGAGGCATGGACAGGGAGCTTGTGTGACAGGGATGCCGAAGTTGTATTAATAACAGAGATAGAAAGTGATTTACTATTTCTGGATGGGAAAAAATTCTGGATGGGAAAGAATTCTTCTTCTCACTTGGGAGTTTTCCACTGAACTCTAAACGAAGACTCAAGAAGTAGAATCATAAAAGAAGGCAAGTGGGGAAAGATCAAGACGTGGCAAATTACCCTCGCTCTTTTTTTGCTCATCCTATTAGGTACTTGTTCCATTCCCATCCTATCTTGGGACACTACTCTGGGATAATGGAAACATCTGCTGTAAGCTAAAATTAAGGGTCAGGAAGAGAAAACGTTAAGAAGTATCCAGAATGACTATTTCCTAAGTCCTGGGCACTAGAATGTATGTGAAAGGAGAACCAAAAAGCTGCCTATAATCAGCAGACACAGAAAAGAAGCTTATGGCTACTGAAAGGGAAAGACAGGGAAGGGATAAATTAAGAGTTTGGGATTAACATATGTACACAGCATTGTACATAGAATAGACAACCAAAAAGGACTTACTGTTCAGCAAAGAGAACTATACTCAATATTTTGTAATGACCTATCAGAGAAAAGAATCTGAAAAACAATATATAGATGTATAACTGAATCACTTTGCTATCCACCTAAAACTAACACAAATTATAAATCAACTATACTGCAATAAAAAAAATTTTTTTTAATTCTGCAGCAGAAAAAAATTACCATACTAAATAGAAAAAAAAATTTTTTTAATAGGACTTCCCTGGTAGTCCAGTGGCTAAAACTCTGCGCTCCCAGTGCAGGGGGCTTAGGTTCAATCCCTGGTCAGGGAAATAGTTAGATCCCACATGCTGCAGCTAAGACCCAGCACAGCCAAATGGATAGATAAGCAAAGTTTAAAAAAAAAAAAAAGCTTTAGGTCAGTTCAGAGCAGATTTTGTGAGTACTTTTTGCACACCATCCACATCTAAAGTTTTCTAATTCTTTGTAGTCCTGGCTTTTATGAGGTCTCTGTGGCTGTACAGTTAGGCTAGCACACCCCTTCAGCTGTTCCAAATCACCTGTGTGCTTTGCTCTTTCTATGAAAACTGAAAACAAAATTTTAACCTTAGTTTTCAGAACTTGAGAACTTCAGAGTTTAACTTCAATTGAAGGAATTGTAACAGAGATCGCTAATTTTTTTTTTTTTTTACTATTGTACTCTTTCAGTATACCATTTTTAAACAAAGTTTGTAAATCTAAAGAACAGGTGTAACTGTAGTTCTGGCTGTGTGTGATAGCCACATCATCTAATTGTCTTTTATGTAGGTTCTAAACCAACAGGCTATAGTCCTTTAAATCTCTCCCCTTTGTTTTCTAGACAACATCCCATTCATCCGTCTTTCCCTTCTGTTTCACCCTGAAATGACCTGAGTCTGCAGTATGCGGACACAGCCTGAGCCTGCCTTTGCCTGATTCTTGGTCCTCACTTCTATTAGGATCTGTGTTTATAGTTACCCCCTACTCTGTGTTTCTGAATTACAACAGAGTGTTTTATGGATTTTGGGGGGACAAAATATGTATCAAAAAGTGAACTTTCTCTGTGGACATTGATTTTTTTTTTCAGACTTTAAACTTGTTATTTTGTATTGGGGTATAGCTGATTAACAATATTGTGGTAGCTGCAGGTGAACAGCAAAAAGACTCAGCCATACATATACATGTATCCACTCTCCCCTAAACCTGCCTCCCATCCAAGCTGGCATATAACATTGAGCAGAGTTCCACATGCTATTCAATAGGTCCTTGGTTATCCATTTTGAATATAGTGGTGTGTATATGACCTTCCAAATCTCCCTAACTATCTTGTACCCCTGGCAGCCATAAATTCTTTTTCTAAGTCTGTGAGTTTCTTACTCTTTATAAATTCATTTGTATCATTTATTTTTAGATTTGTGGACACTGATTTCTATCTTGTGCTTATAATATATCAATCTGCCTCAGGATTAAAGAGGTCCATCGGGCTTCCCTGGTAGTCTAGTGGTTAAGAATGTGCCTTGCAATGCAGGGGACACTGGTTCCATCCCTGGTCCAGGAATATCCCACATGCAAAAGAGCAACAGCCCTTGCTCTAGTGCCTGTGTGCTGCAACTACTGAAACCCAAACGCCTAGAGCCTGTACTCTGCAACAAGGGAAGCCACCGCAGTGAGAAAGCCAGGCATCACAACCAGAGAGTGGCCCCTGCTTGCATGTAGCAACGAAGACACAGCACAGCTAAAATTATAAATAAATAAAGAATTTTTAAAAATAAACAAATTTTTAAATTATAAAGAGCTTCATCTTTTTGCCTGCAGCATCTTGCCTTATGTCCCATCAATAGCCACATTGTAAATCTAAGACTTCTCTTGAAATGTTTCTGTCCCATTGTTGCCCCCTTACCATCAATAATATTTTTCCTTCCAACTATTTGATTTAATTATTCTTTTACTTTTCACAGAGATTCTCAAATTCTGCAAAAACACATTCATGGAGCAACAACCTTCTGTCTGAAGTTGTAATGACTAGTGTACTTATCAGAGTATTCCAGAGAAACAGAACCAGTGGGAGACTGTATACATACATTCTTTATTTATTATGAGATATTGGTTCATAATATTACAGAGGCTAAGAAGTCTCACAGCGTCTTCCTGGAGACCCAAGAAAGCTGATGGTGTAGTTGGAAAGCCTTACAGCTAGAACCAGTGGTGTGGATTCCAGTCCAGGTCTGAAGGCCTGAGAACCAGGAGCTCCCAGATCAATGTCCCAGCTCAGCAGTCAGGCAGAGAGACAATTCAAACTTCCCCTGCCTTTTCATTCTCTTCAGGCCCCCAGGAGGTTAGATGAAGCCCCCACACACTGGGGAGAGCCATCTGCTTTACTTAGTCCACCAACTTATGTATTTCTCTTGGAAATACCCTCACGTGCATGCATGCTAAGTCACTTCAATCATGTCCGGCTCTTTGCAACCCTGTGGACTGTAGCTCACTAGGCTCCTCTGTCCATGGGACTCTCCAAGCAAAACACTGCTGTGGGTTGCCATGCCCTCCTCCAGGGGATCTTCCCGACCCAGAGACTGAACCCATGTCTCTTTCATCTCCTGCATTGGCAGGCAGGTTCTTTACCACTAACACTACCTGGGAAGCCTAAACTTTCTCATGCTGCTGCTGCTAAGTCACTTCAGTCGTGTCCGACTCTGTGCAACCCCATAGACGGCAGCCCTCTAGGCTCCCCTGTCCCTGGGATTCTCCAGGCAGTAACACTGGAGTGGGTTGCCATTTCCTTCTCCAATGCATGAAAGTGAAAAGTAAAATCGAAGTCGCTCAGTCGTGTCTGACCCTCAGCGACCCCATGGACTGAAGCCTTCCAGGCTCCTCCATCCATGGGATTTTCTAGGCAAGAGTACTGGAGTGGGGTGCCATTGCCTTCTCCAAACTTTCTCATAGGCACCAAGAATAATATCTAATCAGTTATCTGGACATCCCAAGGCCAAGTCAAATTGATACATAAAATTAACCCACAGCCAAGTACATCAAAATAAAAATGCTGGCCTTGGAGATCAGAAACCAGGCTGGTAGGCCTGCCTGCGTCTCCTCCCACCTCTACGAGCTTGGAAAGTCTGAGGCCATCTGGGGTCTGCCATGGGGAGGCTTGCCCAGGGCTTCCTCAATGCCTTCTCATGCTCAGCTACAGGACCATCTCATAAACAAGTTTCCTACTGTACAGCACGGAGAACTATACTCAATATCCTATGGTAAACCATAATGGAAAAGAATATTTTTTAAAAAAAGAATATATATATATGTATGTATAACTGAATCACTTTGCTATACAGCATAAATTAACACAATATTGTAAATCAACTATACTTCACTAAAGTATATATATATATATAAAACCATCTCTGAATCTGTCTACCCAAGGCAGGTGGGCATTGATAGAGGGGGTCCCATCAGCAATTTTCCATTAGGGCTCAAGTGGAGGAAAGGCCCAAATTGCCAATTGAAACAATTTTAGGAATATAAGTAGGAAGTAAGGGAATGTCTTTCTGGGAGAATGGTCTGTGCTTTTACAGGCAAAATCAAAGGAGAAGTGAGGCACGAGCAACCTGCTCAGGGTTTGTTTTTCCTCATCTGTTGTTTTTGCCTGGACAACATCCATGCCCTTTCCTTCTGGTACCAACACTTTGAGTTTGCTTTAAGAAATACCCTCCCACCACTGTGCCGAGACTCGGTATGACTTTCCAAGAATCCTTGGACCAAACCCAGGTAAGCCAGTAGAAGCTAATTTATCCTTGAGTCTAGCCCTGAAGACTGTTCGTGGGTTCCTGCTCCCTAGGTCTCTGGAGCTGCTCTTTTTTTCTTCTTCTTCTTCAATTTAATGGTTATTGTTTTAAACAGCTTAAATTATAGAGTAAAACCACTGAACACATATTTTATTTCAAAGAGATCATATATTCTTTTTCTTACCTATAGCAAGGTTATTTTTCTTTTTAAAACTGTCATTTATAATATCTTGCACTATCTTCACTATCTTGAAAAGGTAGAACCTTTCCACCTATAGCTATCAAATATATTATCACTCTTGTATAAAAGTATTTGATTGCATTCACAGTTTTAAGACATAAACTAGTTATTGTACATTTCTCCTTGGTTCCACGCTTTTTCTCTTTAAGTGTACAGCTTTTTCACATATGTGTATGTGCACAGTTGTTCAGTCGTGTCCAACTCTTTGCAATCCCATGGACTGTAGTCCACCAGGCTCCCTGGTCCATAGGATTTCCCAGGCAAGAATACTGGAGTGAGTTGTCATTTCCTTCTCCAGTGGAAAAGACACTACTTTGCACATTACTATATACAAACTTGGTAACCAACAAGAACCTACTGTGTAGCACAGGGTAGAGCTGCTCTTATAAGTGCCCTCTGAGTCTAGTTCATGAATTTATTTTTAAATCCCATGACTTATCCATACCTCTGCAATGCTTAAGTTATCCATAGTTAATTTCTCTTGTTTATAACTTATATAACCCTTACTATCCCTCCAGATTTTTCCATGGATAAGTTTCAGGACCCTCTTTTTTCTATGTTCTCCCCACTTCTTTGTCTTTTTAAACATTTTCCCCTTTTTAGGAAGGAAGGGGTAAAGGGATAGTTAGGGAGTTTGGGATCAACATTTACACCTTTGCTGTATTTAAAATGGATTGCCATCAAGTACCTACTTTATAGCACCAAGAACTCTGCTCCATGTTACATGGCAACCTGGATGAAAAGGGAGTTTGGGGAAGAATGGATACATGTGGCTGAGTCCATTTGCTGTCCACCTGAAACTATCACAACACTGTTAATCAGCTATACTCCAATATAAAATAAAAAGCTAAAAATTTTTTTTAAATTTCCTTTTTTTCCCCCTCATCACACTTGCTCCTTCTTGCATTTTCCACAAAGTCCTTAGTTTCTCCAACTTGAGGGGTTGCAGGAGGTTCTCATCATGCTTCTTGGGAGAAGTTTTGGACTTTAATATTCTTTAGAGCAGAACATCTACTGGAAAAACAAACCTTTTTCTTCATCACATTGACCACCTCCCCTAGCAAAATTCTGAAGTATTATTCAACAGAATCTCTCTCTACTCTGTCTGCAAAATATCTTCTTTCACAAAAGATGATGAGAGAAAGGAAAGATGGGTTTGAAGGTAAAAGATAACTCCATCCTGCCACATTTGTAAGAGGAAAAAGCAAAAATAATTTAGGTGTCCAACAGGGCTGGTTAAGTAAAGTTACGAGAGTATCTACTTACAAAACTGTTAAAATAACTGTTATATCACATATCAGATAAATGCAATACCATCACCAAATAGAAACTCAATGTATACAAAATAAAACATCTTGTTAACATAGCAAGAGTTCCCCAAGGAAAATAAATAAATATGAGATGGAACATGAAAATGCCTATCTTGGGAAGCACCAACAGAACGCTGAAAACCCCTTTATCAAAGAGCAGGAGATATTTCTCACAGAAGGGGCTTCCAACAGAGCTATTAAAATCCATGAATATGTAAATTAATTATTGGCTAACCCCAATAGCTTTTGTTTTTATCTGCCCAGCCCACTTTGTCTCCGCTTTCCCTAGAAACAAACCCTAACCCCCTTCCTCAAGAATGTCACAGGACCGTCTTCCTGTCTTAGTGACTGGTCCAGGGATGGGCATGGAACACAACCGGGGCCAAGTGAAGTCCTCGACAGAGATTTTTCTGCTGCGGCAGGTGAGAAAGCTTGCTCCCTCTTCGATCACGAGTCACACTCACCTGACTCAGCTCAGTCAGCATCAGGCCCCACTTACCTTACAGCAAAGCCTGAGAAGATGACCAGGAATAATCCAGCCCCGAGTGCTTGAAGCTGCTCTCGGTCTCATACATGCTGTGTGCCAAGTTGCTTTAGTCGTGTCCAACTCTTTGTGACTCCATGGACTGTAGCCTGCTGGGGTTCTCTGTCCATGGGATTCTCCAAGTAAGAATACTGGAGTGGGTTGCTATGCCCTCCTCCAGGGCATCTCTCTAACCCAGTGTCTCTTAAGTCTCCTGCACTGGCTGGTGAATTCTTTACCACTAGTGCCACCTGGGAAGCCCCCTCAGCCTCAGAAATGGTCTTCAATTCTGTGCTACCTTCCAACAAAGCCTCCTTGTTTCTTTATCGGATGAGTTTCTGCCATAGCAGCCCACCTAGAACCATCATTCACCTTAAAGTGAAATCGCTCAGTCGTGTCAGACTCTTTGCAACCCTGTGGACTGTAGCATACCAGGCTCCCCCATCTATGGGATTCTCCAGGCAAGAATACTGGAGTGGGTTGCCATTTCCTTCTCCAGGGGATCTTTCTGACCCAGGGATCGAACCCAGGTCTCCAGCACTGCAGGCAGACGCTTTACCCTCTGAGCCACCAGAGAAGTCATTCACCTTAAACGGTGGCCAAAGGCATCTGTGGACTCACTGTCATTTGCACAGAGCTTTGCATGATTTTGGTACCAGTCATCCCTACCTCCATTGTCTTCTAGACTGACTCTCCTGCATAGCAGTTCAGACAAGCCAAAGTCCAAATCCAGGGAGCTGCCCGGGACCACACACAGACATTCTCTTCTCTCTTTCTTTGGGCCATGCAGAACCACAGTATCTTCAGAGTCTTGGTTATACAAAATCACCCCCATGCGTTCATACAGAAATCACTTATCTCATTAAAGAAATAACACGCTAAGGGGAAAGATCTCAAAATTAATAGATGACAATCACCAAGAGGGCTATCTCATTGCCTTTGTCTGGTCCAAATTTATCTTTCTGCACAGCTGGGGCCATAACTAAACACCTGGACACAGAAGTGGAGGCAAATGGAGAAGCGAGGCACTTAGACTGGCAATTCAAAATAAGAGTAAGAAGGACTTTTTACTTGAAACATGGGTTCAGGCTAAGCTGACTTAAACCCCTAAAGAGAGCAATGTGGACAATAAATGACTATCCACAGGCTGTTTTCAGTTACAACTGTCTCTGAAAAAGAATATATATATATATATATATATACACACACACACATATATATGACTAATCACTCTGCTATACACTTGAAGCTAACACAAATTTGGAAATCAACTAGACTTCATTTTTTAAAAATTTAAAACTGTCATAAATTATTTATTTAAATCAAATTTGTTATTAACAAAGTATGAGCCATTGTAACAACAGAGAGGTTGCACTAAGAGTTTATATTGTCTGAACAGAAGTTTAATGCAAAGTTGGGGTGAGGGGGGCAGAAGAAAAACTCAAAGAGCTCAATTACATTTAAAATGAGTGACAAAAGCTTGTGAATTATCACTAGCTCTAATTCTAGCCATATTTTATGACTTTCTAGAATTTTCAAAGATATGTTTTATGAATACAAATGGTTAATTTTATGTGTCTACAGCTTCAACTGTGGTACCCAGTAGTTCGGTCAAACACCAATCTGGATGCTTCTGTGCAGATATTTTTTATGTTATTTATATCAGTAAACTTTGAGTAAAATAGATTTCTCTCTAGAATGTGGAGATTAATTAATTAATCTAATTAATTAATATAGATTATTCTCTTTACATTACCCTCTCATCCAATCAGTTTAAGGCCTTAAGGGAAAAAGAATAACATCCTCCAAGAAGGAAGAAATTCTGTCTCCAGACTGGAGACAAGACTTCAGTGTCAATTCTTGCTGAAATTTCTAGGCTGCCAGTCTGCCCTACAGATTTTGAACTGTAGACGAACCCTGACTAATACATTAATACATGTGTATGAGTGTATGTATACATACTCACAGCACAAATTTATATTCCAAAGGAATAGAGTCAGACTCTGGAGTAAAACAATTTGATAGCCCCTATATTGAATTAGGAAACACTATGAAAAGAAATGGCTCAGATGATAAAGCCTCTGCCTGCGATGCGGGAGACCTGGGTTCGATCCCTGGGTTGGGAAGATCTCCTGGAGAAGGAAACAGCAACCCACTCCAGTATTCTTGCCTGGAAAATCCCACGGACGGAGGAGCCTGGTAGGCTACAATCCATGGGGTCACAAAGAGTCGAACACGACTGAGCGACTTCACTTTCACGAAAAGAAATAATACAGGATAGGAGTTAGAATATCTTTGCATTTAATCTTACTTGAATTCTTTAACCCAACTAATAACACAAAGCTGGGATTTATTTACTATTATTAATACAGTGCTACATGATCTACCTCCTAATTTCTCTTTAATTAAAGTCACTTCTGTTCTTAAAGGGAGACATATTACTAATTTTGGTTCTGCTTCTCTTTAAAGGAGCTTACATTTTTCTATTTCCACAGCAAAATGATATTTATCTGGCTCAGACGGTAAAGCATCTGCCTACAATGCGGGAGACCTGGGTTCAATCTCTGAGTCAGGAAGATTTCCTGGAGAAGGAAATGGCAACCCACTCCAGTATTCTTGCTTGGAAAATCCCATGGACAGAGGAACCTGGTGGGCTACAGTCCATGGGGTCGCAAAGAGTCAGACACGACTGAGCGACTTCACTTTCTCAAACTTCAATGTGCGTAGGAATCACCGGGGATCTTTTTAAAATGTAGATAATGACTCATTTGGTCTGGGGCGGGGACACTGAGATACTTCATTTTTAACAAGTTCCCAGGCGATGCTAATGCCTCTGTCTGGGTCCCACACTTTGAGAAACAGGAACTAGAGCAGCGGTTCTCAAGTTTTAGAAGTGCTGGAATCCCCTGCAGGGCTTGTGAGATAACAGAGAGGTGGGTCCCACCCACAGGGTTTCTTTCTTTCTTTTTTAAAAATACTTGTTTATTTTTGGCTGCGAGTGGGCTTTCTCTAGCTGCAGTGGGTGAAGGAGCTACTCTCGTTACGTGCGTGGCTTCCTCCTTACCGTGCCTTCTCTTGCAGCGGAGCACAGGCTCTAGGGTTTGAAGGCTTCAGTAGCTGCAGCTCCAGGGCTCAGGAGTTGTGGAGCCCACGCTTAGTTGCCCCGAGACACATGTGATCTTCCAGAATCGGGGATTGAAACTGTTACATTGCAAGGCTCATTCTCAATGACTGAACCACCCGGCAAGCCTTTCCTCCCAGGCTTTCTGATTTGGGGGATCTAAAGTGGAGCCCCAGAATCTGTATTTCTAACAAATTCCCACGTGGTACTGATGCTGCTGGTCTGGGAGCCACACTTTGAGAAACACAAAACGAGTGATGTGTCCCTAATCATGGGAATTACCTGGAGCACCTTTAAAGTTAGCAAGACCCATACCCCTCTGTTAGAGTCAAGACAGTAGGTGCTGGGGACCCATAATCTGTGTTCCCAACAAGCACCTCAGACTGTTCTTAGAACAGTGAGACCATCAGCCAAGGAGTTCTCTCAGCCCTTGATGTTTTTCCAAACCCTGTGTCAATATAGAAGTGTGAGCCCAGTAGACCCCCGAATCCCACGTCTGGAAGTGGGGGCAAGCAGCTACACATTTTGAACATTCACCAGTGATTCTAACGCCCACAGAGCTCAAAACCACTGGACTGGAACTATGGCCTAACTCTGGCTACACATTAGAGACTTTCTGAAGTTTTCATTCCCTTTTGTATCACCATCCCTGCTTCTGACTTAATTAGTCTGGAGTAGGAATCTGTATTTTAGGAAAAATATTCCTAGTAGCTTCTGAAGTTCAGTAAAAATAGATAATTCCAAATGGGAGTTTCAGCCCCAGATTGGCTTTAGGATAAACTTAAAACCACAAGTATCTCCTTTTCTAAGCTCTTGAACAGGGTGAGCAAAGCAGCCCTTTCCACATCTCCGTTCCCCCTCCTACACACGTGG
This sequence comes from Cephalophus harveyi, assembly GCA_006410635.1. Lineage (NCBI taxonomy): Eukaryota > Metazoa > Chordata > Mammalia > Artiodactyla > Bovidae > Cephalophus > Cephalophus harveyi. Next base: position 351,484 of record SJYT01046604.1, on the reverse strand, counting down.
GACACACTTGTCTGCTAAGGGTGAGACTCTACCCTTGCAAGAGGCACCCCTTCCTCCTGCCTGAATGCGGCATCCCCCAAGATAGTGAAAAAAGTGGCCTCCTCCACTTTACTTTTGATACTTTTAACTGTGATGTTGAAGAAGACTCTCGAGACTCCCTTGGACTGCAAGGAGATCAAACCAGTCAATCCTAAAAGAAATCAGTCCTGAATATTCATTAGAAGGACTGATGCTGAAACAATCTCCAAAACTTTGGCCACCTGATGTGAAGAACTGACTCATTGGAAAAGCGATGCTGGGAAAGATTGAGGCCATGAGGAGAAGGGGACGACAGAGGATCAGATGGTGGGATGGCATCACCAACTTGATGGACAAGAGTTAGAGTAAACTCCGGGAGTTGGTGATGGACAGGGAAGCCTGGTGTGCTGCGGTCCAAGGGGTCGCAAAGCAGATACAACTGAGCGACTGAACTGAACTGAACTCCATTTTACAGTCAGATCTAAGCTCATTCATTCATTCAAAATATTTATTATGTTCCTATTATGAGCCAGCACTAAACTAGAAGTTGAGAATATAATTAAACAAGTTGTGTCCCTGCTTTTAAGGAGCTCATGATCTAGTAAAAGATTCAAGCAAATATGGCCAACAGGCACATGAAAAGATGGTCAACAACACTAATTACTTCACATCTACCAGAACAGCTATTATTAAAAAGACAACAACAACAAAAAAAACAAAAGTTGTCAAGGATGTGGAGAAAAGGGAGAAGGCAGGACGAGTGAGTGACAGAGGATAAGATGGTTGGAGGGCATCACCAACTCAGTGGACATGAGTTTGAGCAAATTCTGGGAGATAGTGAAGGACAGGGAAGCCTACCGTGCTGCAGTCCATGGGGTCACTAAGAGTCGGACATGGCTGAGCGACTGAACAACAGCATGCATTATTGGTGGGAATGTAAACTGGCAGAGCCACTATGGAAAATGCTATGGAGATTCCTCCAAAAATTAAAAATACAATGATCATGCAATTCAATTCCTTGGAATTTAGCTGAATAAAATTAAAACACTAATTTGAAAAGATATATGCACCTCTATGTTCATTGCAGCATAATCTCCAATAGCCAAGATATGGAAGCAACCTAAGTGACCATCGATAGATGAGTAAAGAAGATGGGACATATATATATATACTGGAATATTCAGGTCAGGTCAGGTCAGGTCTGTCGCTCAATCGTGTCCAACTTTTTGCGACCCCATGAATCGCAGCACGCCAGGCCTCCCGGTACATCACCATCTCCTGGAGTTCACTCAAACTCATGTCCATCGAGTCGGTGATACCATCCAGCCATCTCATCCTCTGTCGTCCCCGTCTCCTCCTGCCCCCAATCCCTCCCAGCATCAGAGTCTTTTCCAATGAGTCAACTCTTCGCATGAAGTGGCCCAAGTACTGGAGTTTCAGCTTTAGCATCATACCTTCCAAAGAACACCCAGAGCTGATCTCCTTCAGAATGGACTGGTTGGATCTCCTTGCAGTCCAAGGGACTCTCAAAAGTCTTTTCCAACACCACAGTTCAAAAGCATCAATTCTTCGGTGCTCAGCTTTCTTCACAGTCCAACTCTCATATCCATACATGACCACAGGAAAAACCATAGCCTTGACTAGATGGACCTTAGTCGGCAAAGTAATGTCTCTGCTTTTGAATATGCTATCTAGGTTGGTCATAACTTTTCTTCCAAGGAGAAGAAACTTTTCTTTTAATTTCTTTAAAACTTTTCTTTTAATTTCATGGCTGCAGTCACCATCTGCAGTGATTTTGGAGCCCAAAAAGATAAAGTCTGACACTGTTTCCACTGTTTCCCCATCTATTTCCCATGAAGTGATGGGACCAGATGCCATGATCTTCGTTTTCTGAATGTTGAGCTTTAAGCCAACTTTTTCACTCTCCACTTTCACTTTCATCAAGAGGCTTTTTAGTTCCTCTTCACTTTCTGCCATAAGGGTGGTGTCATCTGCATATCTGAGGTTATTGATATTTCTCCCAGCAATCTTGATTCCAGCTTGTGCTTCTTCCAGCCCAGCATTTCTCATGATGTACTCTGCATATAACTTAGCCACAAAAAAGAATGAAATCTTGCCATTTGCAATAACGTGGATGGACCTAGAGGATAAGTGAAATAAGTCAGAGAAAGACAAATACTGTGTGATTTCATTTATATGGAATCTAAGAAACAAAACAAAAACAGACTCATAGATACAGAGAATGAACAGGTGTTGCCGGAGGGGGAGGAGGGTTGGGAGAGAAAAGAAATAAGTGGGGAAGGTTGAGGTATAAGCTTCCAGATCCTAAATATATGAGTCCTGGTTATGACAAGTACCATGTGGCGAATTCAGTCAATAACTATGCAGTATCTTTTTATGGTGACAGATTGTATCTATACTTATTCTGGCAATCATTTTGAAATGTATAGAAATATTAAATTACTATGTTGTATAACAGAACTAACATAATATTGTAGGTCAATTATGCTTCAAAAAACAAACAAAAAAACTCATAAGAAAAGAGATCAGATTTATGGTTATCAGAGGCCTGGTGAAAGGAGAGGGCTGGGTGAAGGCAGTCAAAAGGTGCAAACTTCCAGTTATAAATAAGTTCTAAGATGTAATGTACGAGAGGATAAATATAATTAACACTGCTGTATGTTATACATGTAGATTGTTAAGAGAGTAGGTCCTGAGTGTTCCCATTACAAGGAAATATTTTTTTCTTCCTTAATTTCGCAGCCATGAGATGAGATGAGATGGTAGATGTTCACTAAACTTACTGTGAGAAGGCTTTCATGATGTCTGTAAGTGAAATCAAGCTTCCCAGGTGGCGCTAGTGGTAAAGAACCTGCCTGCCAACGCAGGAGACATAAAAGATGCAGGTTTGATCCCTAGGTTGGGAAGATCCTCTGGAGGAGGGTATAGTAATCCACTATCCCATGGACAGAGGAACCTGGTGGGCTACAGTCCATGGGGTCGCAAAGAGTCAGACACGACTGAGCGACTTCACTTTCTCAAACTTCAATGTGCGTAGGAATCACCGGGGATCTTTTTAAAATGTAGATAATGACTCATTTGGTCTGGGGCGGGGACACTGAGATACTTCATTTTTAACAAGTTCCCAGGCGATGCTAATGCCTCTGTCTGGGTCCCACACTTTGAGAAACAGGAACTAGAGCAGCGGTTCTCAAGTTTTAGAAGTGCTGGAATCCCCTGCAGGGCTTGTGAGATAACAGAGAGGTGGGTCCCACCCACAGGGTTTCTTTCTTTCTTTTTTAAAAATACTTGTTTATTTTTGGCTGCGAGTGGGCTTTCTCTAGCTGCAGTGGGTGAAGGAGCTACTCTCGTTACGTGCGTGGCTTCCTCCTTACCGTGCCTTCTCTTGCAGCGGAGCACAGGCTCTAGGGTTTGAAGGCTTCAGTAGCTGCAGCTCCAGGGCTCAGGAGTTGTGGAGCCCACGCTTAGTTGCCCCGAGACACATGTGATCTTCCAGAATCGGGGATTGAAACTGTTACATTGCAAGGCTCATTCTCAATGACTGAACCACCCGGCAAGCCTTTCCTCCCAGGCTTTCTGATTTGGGGGATCTAAAGTGGAGCCCCAGAATCTGTATTTCTAACAAATTCCCACGTGGTACTGATGCTGCTGGTCTGGGAGCCACACTTTGAGAAACACAAAACGAGTGATGTGTCCCTAATCATGGGAATTACCTGGAGCACCTTTAAAGTTAGCAAGACCCATACCCCTCTGTTAGAGTCAAGACAGTAGGTGCTGGGGACCCATAATCTGTGTTCCCAACAAGCACCTCAGACTGTTCTTAGAACAGTGAGACCATCAGCCAAGGAGTTCTCTCAGCCCTTGATGTTTTTCCAAACCCTGTGTCAATATAGAAGTGTGAGCCCAGTAGACCCCCGAATCCCACGTCTGGAAGTGGGGGCAAGCAGCTACACATTTTGAACATTCACCAGTGATTCTAACGCCCACAGAGCTCAAAACCACTGGACTGGAACTATGGCCTAACTCTGGCTACACATTAGAGACTTTCTGAAGTTTTCATTCCCTTTTGTATCACCATCCCTGCTTCTGACTTAATTAGTCTGGAGTAGGAATCTGTATTTTAGGAAAAATATTCCTAGTAGCTTCTGAAGTTCAGTAAAAATAGATAATTCCAAATGGGAGTTTCAGCCCCAGATTGGCTTTAGGATAAACTTAAAACCACAAGTATCTCCTTTTCTAAGCTCTTGAACAGGGTGAGCAAAGCAGCCCTTTCCACATCTCCGTTCCCCCTCCTACACACGTGGGACACACTTGTCTGCTAAGGGTGAGACTCTACCCTTGCAAGAGGCACCCCTTCCTCCTGCCTGAATGCGGCATCCCCCAAGATAGTGAAAAAAGTGGCCTCCTCCACTTTACTTTTGATACTTTTAACTGTGATGTTGAAGAAGACTCTCGAGACTCCCTTGGACTGCAAGGAGATCAAACCAGTCAATCCTAAAAGAAATCAGTCCTGAATATTCATTAGAAGGACTGATGCTGAAACAATCTCCAAAACTTTGGCCACCTGATGTGAAGAACTGACTCATTGGAAAAGCGATGCTGGGAAAGATTGAGGCCATGAGGAGAAGGGGACGACAGAGGATCAGATGGTGGGATGGCATCACCAACTTGATGGACAAGAGTTAGAGTAAACTCCGGGAGTTGGTGATGGACAGGGAAGCCTGGTGTGCTGCGGTCCAAGGGGTCGCAAAGCAGATACAACTGAGCGACTGAACTGAACTGAACTCCATTTTACAGTCAGATCTAAGCTCATTCATTCATTCAAAATATTTATTATGTTCCTATTATGAGCCAGCACTAAACTAGAAGTTGAGAATATAATTAAACAAGTTGTGTCCCTGCTTTTAAGGAGCTCATGATCTAGTAAAAGATTCAAGCAAATATGGCCAACAGGCACATGAAAAGATGGTCAACAACACTAATTACTTCACATCTACCAGAACAGCTATTATTAAAAAGACAACAACAACAAAAAAAACAAAAGTTGTCAAGGATGTGGAGAAAAGGGAGAAGGCAGGACGAGTGAGTGACAGAGGATAAGATGGTTGGAGGGCATCACCAACTCAGTGGACATGAGTTTGAGCAAATTCTGGGAGATAGTGAAGGACAGGGAAGCCTACCGTGCTGCAGTCCATGGGGTCACTAAGAGTCGGACATGGCTGAGCGACTGAACAACAGCATGCATTATTGGTGGGAATGTAAACTGGCAGAGCCACTATGGAAAATGCTATGGAGATTCCTCCAAAAATTAAAAATACAATGATCATGCAATTCAATTCCTTGGAATTTAGCTGAATAAAATTAAAACACTAATTTGAAAAGATATATGCACCTCTATGTTCATTGCAGCATAATCTCCAATAGCCAAGATATGGAAGCAACCTAAGTGACCATCGATAGATGAGTAAAGAAGATGGGACATATATATATATACTGGAATATTCAGGTCAGGTCAGGTCAGGTCTGTCGCTCAATCGTGTCCAACTTTTTGCGACCCCATGAATCGCAGCACGCCAGGCCTCCCGGTACATCACCATCTCCTGGAGTTCACTCAAACTCATGTCCATCGAGTCGGTGATACCATCCAGCCATCTCATCCTCTGTCGTCCCCGTCTCCTCCTGCCCCCAATCCCTCCCAGCATCAGAGTCTTTTCCAATGAGTCAACTCTTCGCATGAAGTGGCCCAAGTACTGGAGTTTCAGCTTTAGCATCATACCTTCCAAAGAACACCCAGAGCTGATCTCCTTCAGAATGGACTGGTTGGATCTCCTTGCAGTCCAAGGGACTCTCAAAAGTCTTTTCCAACACCACAGTTCAAAAGCATCAATTCTTCGGTGCTCAGCTTTCTTCACAGTCCAACTCTCATATCCATACATGACCACAGGAAAAACCATAGCCTTGACTAGATGGACCTTAGTCGGCAAAGTAATGTCTCTGCTTTTGAATATGCTATCTAGGTTGGTCATAACTTTTCTTCCAAGGAGAAGAAACTTTTCTTTTAATTTCTTTAAAACTTTTCTTTTAATTTCATGGCTGCAGTCACCATCTGCAGTGATTTTGGAGCCCAAAAAGATAAAGTCTGACACTGTTTCCACTGTTTCCCCATCTATTTCCCATGAAGTGATGGGACCAGATGCCATGATCTTCGTTTTCTGAATGTTGAGCTTTAAGCCAACTTTTTCACTCTCCACTTTCACTTTCATCAAGAGGCTTTTTAGTTCCTCTTCACTTTCTGCCATAAGGGTGGTGTCATCTGCATATCTGAGGTTATTGATATTTCTCCCAGCAATCTTGATTCCAGCTTGTGCTTCTTCCAGCCCAGCATTTCTCATGATGTACTCTGCATATAACTTAGCCACAAAAAAGAATGAAATCTTGCCATTTGCAATAACGTGGATGGACCTAGAGGATAAGTGAAATAAGTCAGAGAAAGACAAATACTGTGTGATTTCATTTATATGGAATCTAAGAAACAAAACAAAAACAGACTCATAGATACAGAGAATGAACAGGTGTTGCCGGAGGGGGAGGAGGGTTGGGAGAGAAAAGAAATAAGTGGGGAAGGTTGAGGTATAAGCTTCCAGATCCTAAATATATGAGTCCTGGTTATGACAAGTACCATGTGGCGAATTCAGTCAATAACTATGCAGTATCTTTTTATGGTGACAGATTGTATCTATACTTATTCTGGCAATCATTTTGAAATGTATAGAAATATTAAATTACTATGTTGTATAACAGAACTAACATAATATTGTAGGTCAATTATGCTTCAAAAAACAAACAAAAAAACTCATAAGAAAAGAGATCAGATTTATGGTTATCAGAGGCCTGGTGAAAGGAGAGGGCTGGGTGAAGGCAGTCAAAAGGTGCAAACTTCCAGTTATAAATAAGTTCTAAGATGTAATGTACGAGAGGATAAATATAATTAACACTGCTGTATGTTATACATGTAGATTGTTAAGAGAGTAGGTCCTGAGTGTTCCCATTACAAGGAAATATTTTTTTCTTCCTTAATTTCGCAGCCATGAGATGAGATGAGATGGTAGATGTTCACTAAACTTACTGTGAGAAGGCTTTCATGATGTCTGTAAGTGAAATCAAGCTTCCCAGGTGGCGCTAGTGGTAAAGAACCTGCCTGCCAACGCAGGAGACATAAAAGATGCAGGTTTGATCCCTAGGTTGGGAAGATCCTCTGGAGGAGGGTATAGTAATCCACTCCAGTATCCAAGCCTGGAGAATCCCATGGACAGAGGAGCCTGGTGGGCTAGAGTCCACAGGGTCGCAAAGAGTCAGACTGAAGCGACTTAACATGTGCGCGCGCGCGCGCACACACACACACACACACACACACACACACGCAAGTCAAATAGCTATGCTGTATACCTTAAACATATACAGTGCTGAATGTCAACTCAGTAAAAGTAGGGGAAAAATTCAATTAATTAATTTTTTTTTAATTCTTCAAGATTCAAAGAAATAAATGGTACCTTGATTCATGTCAACACTCCAATTCCCTGGGATTTAGGCAACAGTGGGAGGAACTCTAAACCACTCCCTCAGAGTTAAATGAAACACAAGATGTGTGAGCTACACCATCTTCTTCCAGGAGCAGAACTCCACCTGCCACCCTGGGCAGGAGCTGCGTCATTTAGCAGCTCCAATAATTCAACCTGCCCTTTGAGTGAAGGTGTTAGTCTCTTAGTCATGTCCAGTCTTTGCAACCCCGTGGACTATAGCCCGCCAGGCTCCTCTGTCCATGGGATTCTCCAGCCAAGAATACTGGAGTGGGTTGCCATTTCCTTCTCCAGGGCATCTTCCCAACCCAAGGATTGAATCTGGGTGTCCTGCATTGCAGGCAGATTCTTTACCATCTGAGCCACCCAGGAAGTTTTTGAGAGCTCTCTCAAAAAAACAGTAAAACAGGGATTTCCGTGGTGGTCCAGTAGCTAAGACTCCATGCTCCCCAAGCAGAAAGCTTAGGTTCGATCCCTGAGCAGAGAACTATATACTACATGCCACAAGTAAGACCCAACACAGCTAAATAAATAAATATTTAAAATAATAATAAAAGAGAACTGGAAGTATATTTTGTTTGACATGGACAGTTCTGTTTTCTACCATTTTCCATAAACTGAAATGCCCACAGGAGGGGTTGTTGCTGTTTCCCAGAGTATAGATGATCCCGGTGAAGTCCAGAAAAGAACACAATTCACCCAAGGAACTGATGCTCCCTGAGCCAACTGCTCCTGCTCACTGCCACTCTCGAAACCATCTTTTCATCCCGTGTGTTAAGTCAGGCAACAACCACAGCATGGCGCTGGAGCAGGATGGCCGCAGCTGAACAATTGCCTCTCATGAAGACATCCCGCTGTCTCCTTGTGGATTCCTGATATAAGAAGTCATCAGTCAGTCAGCTGTCTTCGTCATTTGGGGTTAAAAGTAAATAAAATGTTTCTCAGTATTTCTTGTCTTCCTCTTATTAGAATGTTATGAAATATTTCCACCAATTACCCACAGTCCTGTTAACCAGGCCACAGTCTGCCGTTCACATCTGGAGGGGAGGATATTGGTGAGAAGAGTTTTAATTTAGGTAAGAGTTTTCTTTAATGAATCTCATTTTGGCAGAAGGAAGTCATGACAGGCATTATAATGTCATCTAATCTGCCACAACCATTTTCAAGTTGCTGTTTTTCCCTTTCTTCGATCAATTCCATTATTCCTTTCCTTTCAACATCCCCAAAGGGTCAAGCCCCCGTAGCTAGAAAAAAATAATATATTGAGCTGTTAGCTTTTCTTTAAATGAAAAATGTTTCAGGTTGCTTCATCTTAATTTACTGTTTTTTCCCTCTAAATTATACAATTTGTGCCTGGCTAAACGTAGACTAGGTCTAGCTTAATTGCAATATTTAATATGCACAGTCCTAAGGCTTTGCTGCAAAGCAAATTAATTTTCCAAGGAAATTGACAAGATTAATAAGTCTCCATTGAAGCCAGGTTCCAATAAGTGAAGCTGAAATTGGTTACATAGGTCTCTTGGTTTCTTCAACTCATTTCTGTGTTGGCTGAATTTGTTTTTGTGTGTGTGGAAAAAATTTCTTTTTCCAGAAATGAGGTTTCCTCAGATAGAAGAGTAAAAAGCAATGGTATGTTTTAAATACCACTCAGCTGCTTTCTTGCTTGCTGTAAAACCTGGACAAGTTGCACAAGCTCTATAAACCTCAGTTCCTCACTAGTAAAATGGGGCTAAAATAGTACTGACGTCATGGGGTTATCGTGAGCATTAAATGACAGCAGATCAGTATCAGGCTGAGTGCCACACTCAACCTCAGAATAGTCATTCAGTAAGGTTACTGCTGATACTCTATTATTATTATTCTCTTTAAAACTAATAAGGGAGGATTTGGATTAATTAAAGGCAACTATTTACTTTTCTCTCAATATTCTTTATCCTAAATTTTCAGATCCTAGCTTTCTGGTTTATATAGGCTCTTCAGCAACTAGATTTTTGGATGAATTTGTAGGGTGGTTTATAGAGACACAGACTTGCTTTGCCAGTTAAAGGAAGAGAGATATTATTCAGGGAAATAGAGCAATTCATGCACTGGTAGCATACCATTGTACTGTACATCAAAAGAGAAATATTTTTTCTGTAATCCTTTCTATAAAAGCAAAATAACAGTGTTGAAGCATTAAAGGTATTATAGAAAACATCACCTCTTTAATCATTTACCAATGTCCCCAAACTAAGGGAGCAGGGGGACAATCAAGAAGCATGAAGTCCCGAGTCTGAATTCCATTTCTGCTTCTAATTGGTGACCTTGAGAAAGACTTAGGACTTCACCATTTGGGGGTGAGAAATTGTATTAATATATTGGAAAGAAGGCTATAAATTTTAAGTTATAGTATCTGAAAGAAATGTGACTTTATTAACAAGTATGATAATTTGCCACTGCTTATAAAGAGAATAGGGCTTCCCAGGTAGTACAGTGGTAAAGAATCCACCTACCAATGCAGAAGACACAAGAGATGCTGGTTCAATCCCTGGGTCGGGAAGACCCCTAGAGTAGGAAATGGCAACCCACTCCAGTATCCTTGCTTGGAGAATTCCACATATAGACTGGCAGGCTACAGTCCATGCAGTTGTAAAGAGTCGGACACGACAGAGTGCGCACACACACACAAAGAGAATAAAACTATTTTCCATGTTGATGCTGTCCCAGATTTTTGCACTATATTTCAAGAGGAAGATGGCTTTGCTGTGCACAAGACCGTGATGCCCAGGGTTGCCTGAGCCATCGATCTAAGCAGATGGAGAAGAATTAATGGATTCTCAAAGCTGGCTTCACCACTGCCGGTGTCATCAGGAAATTTGCTGCTGCCTAAAGACAGGGACAAAGATAATAAAACCGAGAGAGAGAGAGAGAGAGAGAGAGACAGAGGAACAGTCAATACTCTTAGGCCACCTCCTGGGGGCAGATAACCCCCTGTGTTATCTGGATATGAGTGCAATCTGTTAATAACATTTCCTAGGTGGTAAGACTGAAATTGTGGATTTGTAAAGAGTGTTAAAATGGAACTGCCCCCAACCCAGTTTAAGTTTAATTATAATAAAATAATCTCTAATTTTTTGCATCATTCAGACTCACACAGATATCTGTGTTTCTATAGCAGTTTCTCTATTTCTTCCTTTAAAACACTCTTCACTCATTATCAGATCTCCCTTAGGAGCATATGTTGGCTTCCTAAAGGTATTTCTTTGACAAGGAAATTTCAGTTTAGTTTAGCAAACTGCTTCCCAAACTCTCACCTAAAAAGAAATTTTTTTTTTTTTTTTTTTTGTATAAAAAAGAAAATTAAAGGAAAATTAGTCCCGTAACAAAGTCTAGAAATTACAGTGGTATTTAAAATAACATCAGACAGTTTGGTTTTCTTCGTCAAGGAATGAATATTTCATGCATCAGAGTGACTCTGAAGAAAATATACACTGATCCATAAGGCCAGATCAAAGTAGTCTATGTGTACCTTAACTTATATAATATTGTGCATCAACTATACTGCAGTTTTTAGTGGATTTGTACAAAGTAGCTTACGTGGGAAAATGACAGAATGAAAAGCTTGCGAGCGGTCAGAAAGGTCAGTAGGTGTGTGTTGTAACCAGCGGGGAGCCAGACCTCAGGGCCAGCTGAACCAAAGCAGCTGACTCACTGTCCTCACACCTCCCAAGCCTGAACATCCATTTGAGGTCCTACTAATATTAACTTCAAATGACAGTGGCTCTTGGCATCCCCGGTGTGATGCCAGGATGCTACTGCTCCTCCCAAATCTTCCCCGGTTATTTCTGGGAGCCTTCAGAGTGATGCCTCAGGCACGTCCTATCACATCTACCCACATTTCCCTGTTCCTGCTCTCGCTTCAGGATGTCATACCTGTCTTAGCTGCTCCCCAGTGTGGGACAATAAAAAGGCCATGTCAAGACCTTCCCAGAAGCACAGTGCATGAGATGCCATGTCACTGCTGGGTTCTGGGGGGATGGGGGTGGGAGGAGGGCAGGCATGGCCTCTTGTTGACTTGAGGACACCTCTCTGTCACTCAGGCCTGAAAACTTATGGCAAGATTCTTTGAAAATCACCTAAAGAAGGGTTCTTTCAGCTTCCAGCTCAACTTCTTTCTCCTGTGGGGCCTTCCAACTAGGTCAAGGGCCTAGACGGAGAAGAGATACACACCAAGGCCATTTCTTTCCACCGTCCTTGTTTTCATCCCTCCTCTCTGTAAAAGAAGAAAAAGAAACAAACAAAAACTCTCTCCTCCTTCACTAAAAAAACAAAAACAAAAAAACAGCTCTAGAATATCAACTCTATCAGTAAGGATAGGCCATATTATGCAGCAGAAATAAACCAAAATTAACAGTGGAGTAGCAGCAAAAGCGTATGCCTTGAGCCTCCTGTGTGTTCAGTGCAGGCAGTCAGGGGGTGTCTCTGCTCACCGGGGTTACCTAGGAAACCAAGCTGATGGAGGTATCATCTTAACATGCTCCCCTGGCTTCTGTGGCCCAGCAGCTGCTCCATGTGACACAAATCACCTCTAAATGCATTTCATCAGCCAAAGTGTCATGGATGTGCCCGAACTCAAGGCAACAGGAAAGTACAATCTTACCATGTGATTGGAAGGAAGAGAAGCACAATAGCTGTGAACAGCCTGATGCCATCAAATAAAACCATTCAAGTAGCTGTTGACCCCCTGTCAGGGGCACACACAGCCAAACTCTGAACCCAGGTTGGGGCTCAGCCAGAACCCTTGCCATAGTGAGGAGATTGGGGAAGTCACTTACTTTGGGAATTCCAGATGTCACCCTGACTGTTTGGGTACCTGTTTTGTAGGCCCTGTGTAACCTGTGGAACCAGGAGGCCCCCATGAAACTGGGAAGAGAAACACTGCCTTTTTCAAAACCTTATTCTCAAAACCTCCCCGAAGTACAGATGTTTTATTTAAAAGTAGAATTTTATCCAGAAAAAATGATGTATTTTTTTACTTCCTAGAGCATGTAGTGAAGCCATCACACAGACACTCGTGAGTTACCACTCGGTCATCTAGCATCTATCAAAGTCCAGGCACTGTGGTCAAGTCTTTAATTATACTGCCTCTTATCTTCTCAACTATCCTTTAAGGAAGATACCCTATTATGTGGTTGAGAATTAAGGAAATTAATAATTTGTTCATGGAGAATTCCCTGGTGGCCTGGTGGTTAGGATTCCACACTTTCACTGCCACAGCTTGGGTTCAATCACTGCTCAGGAAACTGAGATCCTGCAAGCCTAATAAAAATAATAATAAATTTGTTCATCATCTCGTGTCTTGCTTCAGTTTGCTCTCACTGGTACATTTTGTCCTTCAACAAGCCCTATTTTGTTCTTCCTTTCTTTCTCCCTTGGTCTCCCCATTTTATGTGTTACTGCTTTTTGCTTGCTTGTTGTCCAAAGGACAAATAACCTAGCCAATCCCAAGCTTTCCTCTTGATTGATTGGCATTTTCTTCTTGGGCCTCCTGTTGGACTCCACCCACTTCATCCTGATAGTGCAAGTGAAAGACACCTTCTCGCTGTCAGCTGCCTCAGAGCAGGTCAGCCACAGGTCCACCAGGCTCCCTTGTGTGTCGGTGGGACATCTAAGGTACAAATACTTGAGGTGAGCAGGCCAACCACTAATGTCTAAAGGGCCAGCCAGGGATTGAAATGGCTCACCAAGCTGTCAGTGGTGAGGACTTGGGAGTAGGAAGGAGGGGAGGAGGTCTGGTGAGCCCACAGTGAACCCAGAGAAGGCAAGACTAATGGTGACATAATAGGAAATCTGCGCTAAGTTGCCAGATCCAACTTTCATGAAAAGTCATAAACCCAGACTTTTATATATGAAATTCCTCAATCACTAAATATCAGCTTAAACTTAAAAATATTTACACATGTCATTTTGGAATGTATACCATTGTTCTGGGTAACTTATTCAAAATAAAACAATATTTTAAAATATATCTGTTAGAGAATGAACTTACGGTTGCCAAGGGGAAGAATGGGGGGAGGAGATAGTTGAGGAGTTTGGGATGGACACGTATACACTACTATATTTAAAATGGATGGCCAACAAGGACCTACTGTATAGCATATGGAACTCTGCTCAGTGTTATGTGACAACCTGGATGGGAGGGAAGTTTGAGGGACAATGGATATGTGTATACGAATGACTGAATTATCTTACTGTCCCTCTGAAACCATCACAACATTGTTGATCAGCTATACTCCAATATAAAATAAAAAAGTTTTAAAAAAATATGTCTGCCAGTAAATATTTGACTCTCCAACTTTCAGTGTGTGGCTCCTCTTTTGAGCAATGAACAAATAATGGAGTACACGCATGCAGGCACACATACACACATACTTGAAAACATCTATAGCAAGAAGTCACTTAGGACATTTAATAACAGAACAGAGTTTTAAACATTACCCATTAGAAAATGAAGTAAAATAAAAGTTAAGACGTATGAGGAAAGCCATTTCACAGAGAGGAATAGGAGATCAGAAACTCAGGAGCCAGAAGCGTGAATGCTGACCCTGCCAGGACACTATGGGGCCACAGAGAAGTGGCAGGGTGCTACTTCCTCAATGTCTTCATCTTGAAACAGGTATTTTTTTAAAAAATTAGACCAACTTGCCACAAAGGGTTTTGCAAAACACGAATAAAAACTTAACAGGACTTTCACATCAAACTTCCTCAGATTGACTACAAAAGCAACAGCTCTTGGAATTTTAGATAGTTAGGGGTGCAAAAGACCCTCATTGGAAAAGACCCTGATGCTAGGAAAGATTGAGGGCAGGAGGACAAGGGGGCAATAGAGGATGAGATGATTGGATGGCATCATTGACGCAATGGACTTGAGTCTGAGCAAGCTCCATGAGATGGCGAAGGATAAGGAAGCCTGGCGTACTGCAGTCCACAGGGTCTCAAAGAGTCAGATAGGATGCTGCAACTGAACAGTAACAACAAACGGATGCAAGGTCTTAGGAATCACCTTGAACCATGTACTCATTTTACACCTGAGGGATGCAAGGCCTGGACCAGACCACACATCCAGAAACCATGCAAGCCTGGCAGAGAGAGGGAGCAGGAATAGAACCAAGATGGAAAGAGCCTGGAAAAAGAGCCTCAGGTGATGCAAATGTGAAGGCTGGTTCACCCCTTACAAAGAGTATAGCTCTCGATGTCTCCTACCCTGAACATCATGGGGATAATACCCTGTCCCAGCCTGCAGGTAGGAAAACTGCCAGGGGGAGAAGACATGAATGGAAGAGAACTTCCGCAAATCAGAAGGCATTATTCAGTTACCAATGTTAGCTTGCTTCCGTTATCTCCATTGAGCTCCCACCCAAGTCTTGCTCAACCACAGCCTTTATCCCCCTGTGCTGAAAATACCCATCAACCTGCACATTTTCCCCAAGTTTCTGAGCTCTCTCAGGGCCAAGGGCTTCGTCTAATTGTGTTTAGTGAAGCCAGGTGTCCTTTGACGAATGTTTGCTGAATGTGCTGTTCTGTGCTGAGTTGCTTCAGCCATGTCTGACTGTGACGCTATGGACTGTAGCTCACCAGGTTCCTGTTTGCTGAATGTAGAAACCTCTAAATTTCCAAATTTGCAACCCCAAAGACCAAAGTTAAACTAAAAAAGGGTGCGCTTCTACAGTCTCACTATTAGTGTGATTCTTTGCATTCCCATGGGCTGCACCCCTTCAGGTTCCACTGTCCATGGGATTTCCCAGGCAAGAATACTGGAGAGGGTGGCCATTTCCTTCTCCAGGGGATCTTCCTGACCCAGGGATCAAACCTGCATCTCCTGAGTCTCCTATATTGGCAGGCAGATTCTTTATCACTACTAGCGCCACCTGGGAAGCCCCTAATCATAAATTTGTAAGTAAAACCTGCCTGAGAAATATTCACAACTTATAGATCTATAACACAATAGTCATTTTGTGGGGACTCTAAGAGTGATGTGGAGGGGTTAAGGGGTGGAGACAGGAGGGGGTTGGGAGGGAGACAGAGAAAGAAATGACTATAATTCAGGATGTCTCAAAGCCCCTAACTTTCCAGGTTCCTGTCTTTTTGAAAATTATAGATCCACCTAGAATCGAGCTTTCAGGTCTAACTAACACCTGTATGTCTGTGGAGTTAGTCACCTGACATGATGACAATTCAGACACTCACTCCAGTGTCCAAGACCTGGGTTTCTGATGGGAGTCCCAAATTAACCTGCTGCTAAGTATGGACATTTGCAAAGCTCCCTTTTGTGTAACTAAGCATTAACGCCTACTTTATCTCCTACCACATCATCTGCCACAGTCAAAAAGTGGCAGCATAAATTCAAATTTCAAGGAAATTAAAAAATATATTGCACAGGAATTCCCCTTTAATGCATGACCTTAAGAAAATTCCTTTGCCTTATGTCTTCTGGATAGGGTAAACGGGGGTAGAGAGGAGAAAGAAATGGTTGAATTTCTATGGCCCCAAAAAGCCAACAAAGATAATTTGGGTAGGTACTATCCTGTACTTACTTTGGCCTCCTGATGCGAACAGCTGACTCATTGGAAAAGCCCCTGATGTTGGGTAAGATTGAAGTCAGAAGGAGAAGAGGGCAACAGAGGATGAGATGGTTGGATGGCATGACCGATTCAACAGACATGAACTTGGGCAGACTCCAGGAGATGGTGAGGGACAGGGAAGCCTGGCGAGCTACAGTCCATGGGGTCACAAAGAATCGGACACGACTTGGTGACTAAACAATGACAACTATCCTGTACCCTACACATTTTGGAGCACTTCGAATTCAAAGATCTTGGTAATTTTTCAGATTCAAATTCTGAAAGTTTGACATTTTTATTAGTATTATTCTCACATCGGAAGAAGCAATGTTTTCTTTACCAGAATATATATAAGATCCTCCCTCTCCTGCAAATTTTCTGCCCATCTAATAATCAACTTTTACATCAGTTCAGTTCAGTCGCTCAGTCGTGTCCGACTCTTTGCGACCCCATGAATCGCAGCACACCAGGCCTCCCTGTTCATTACCATCTCTCGAAGCTCACTCAGACTCACGTCCATCGAGTCAGTGATGCCATCCAGCCATCTCATCCTCGGTCGTCCCCGTCTCCTCCTGCCCCCAATCCCTCCCAGCATCAGAGTCTTTTCCAATGAGTCAACTCCCCGCATGAGGTGGCCAAAGTACTGGAGTTTCAGCTTTAGCATCATTCCTTCCAAAGAAATCCCAGGGTTGATCTCCTTCAGAATGGACTGGTTGGATCTCCTTGCAGTCCAAGGGACTCTCAAGATTCTACTCTATCACCACAGCTCAAAAGCATCAATTCTTCGGCGCTCAGCTTTCTTCACAGTCCAACTCTCACATCCATACATGACCACAGGAAAAACCATAGCCTTGACTAGACGGACCTTAGTTGGCAAAGTAATGTCTCTGCTTTTGAAAATGCTATCTAGGTTGGATATAACTTTTCTTCCAAGGAGTAAGCGTCTTCTAATTTCATGGCTGCAGTCACCATCAGCAGTGATTTTGGAGCCTAAAAAAATAAAGTCTGGCACTGTTTCCACTGTTTCCCCATCTATTTCCCATGAAGTGATGGGACCAGATGCCATGATCTTCGTTTTCTGAATGTTGAGCTTTAAGCCAACTTTTTCGCTCTCCTCTTTCACTTTCATCAAGAGGCTTTTTAGCTCCTCTTCACTTTCTGCCATAAGGGTGGTGTCATCTGCATATCTGAGGTTATTGATATTTCTCCCGGCAATCTTGATTCCAGCTTGTGTTTCTTCCAGTCCA
>SJYT01046604.1:239588-324531 GCA_006410635.1 Cephalophus harveyi | reverse complement strand
TTTTTTTTTTTTTTTTCCCTTTTACAGAATTCACCGGTGAGGGAGAATGCCCTGTGACTCTTTTTAACATGTGAGAGAGAGGTTATTATCTCTTTGCTTAAAAATTCTGATATTCTCACCACTGGCAGATGACATTTCTCAAAACCAAAAGTGAAATTTCTCAATAGAGTTTCAAGTGTGAATAACATTTATTAGAAAATAAGATTGAAGGGATGGGGGAGGAGAGAAAGATGCTTAAAATTTTTCACAGGATTCTCGTTTTTGTCTCAACAGATTAATCTTAATTGAATTTATAAACAACATTTTGCCATAATGTCATTGCATGCCTTGCTTTTTCTTTTATACTCACAGCTGAAGTCAAACAAAAAGACTAATCAATATAGAGTTTGGGTTAACCAATTCAAATTAGCTAGATGAAAGTCTAGAATTAAAGCATTAAACATCCACTGAACAGAATACCTAATTTGTATTGATCACCAAATAATTCTAAGCACATGTGCTATTTACATAGAAAGGAAGCAATATATTTTCTTAGAAAAATAAAAGCAACAACACTATATGTGGACCTCATTACCATGAGGAAGAGAGGAAAAACTTATAAAATGGGACTTGGGACACTGTCACACTAGAAAACAAGTTTATTGGGCAAAACATATTATTTGGCGGAAGCTGTAATAGTGTCCAGAGACAGAAGATAAGACTCAGGATGAGGGCTACGCTAGGAGAGAAGTCTGAGTGGACAAGAGTGATAGACTGAGTGTCCAGATGGGATTCTCTGCTTGGATAAAAAGAAGAATAGCTGGCATTTTTTGTGTGTGTGCAAGATGCTGGGCAATAAAGTTACATATATTATCTGCCATCCTGATATTGACCTATAACACTCTCTTACCCACTGTATTACTACTATTGCACAATTGTATAGGCTTCCCTGGTGACTCAGACAGTAAAGAATCTGCCCACAATGGGGAGACCACGGTTTGAAGCCTGAGTTGGGAAGATCCCCTGGAGAAGGGAATGGCTACCCACTCCAGTATTCTTACCTGGAAAATCCCATGGACAGAGGAGCTTGGCAGGCTACAGTCCATGGGGTCCCAAAGAGTTGGACACGACTGAGGACTAACACTGACCCATTGTACAGGTGAGGAGTCCCCAGCACACCCAGGACACAGGTGGCAAAGATGGAATTCCCTCTCCTTTTTCCCTCTTCATCCTTCCATCCCAGTGATTAGTGTGTGTGGGGGGGTGGGGTTCGGGAGGTGGGTGGAGACCCCCATGGAAAGGAACACATGGACAAGCACTTTTGAGCTATTTAGAGCTCTTATTGCTGTACTTTGTGTTACTCATATCACTGGGGGAGGCACCAGAGCTGGGGGTATTGCTAGCTTTCCTTATGGAGCAAAGTTTTTAGATAATATCATCTCTTTTACCTAGAAGTGGGTGGAAAGCAGAGGTTATCTCTTGAGCATCCAAGACGTGCTTAGCAAAATCCAGAAGACTGACTGTAGTTTTCAGTATTGAACCAAAAGTTTTGACCTAATAGAACTGAGAGGGTGATGACTGCTTAGGAGTGAGTTGAAGAAAAATGGGAGAGAAACATTCTTAGCTAATCTACTAGCTGAAACTTGTACGTGCTTAGCAAAATCCAGAAGACTGACTGTAGTTTTCAGTATTGAACCAAAAGTTTTGACCTAATAGAACTGAGAGGGTGATGACTGCTTAGGAGTGAGTTGAAGAAAAATGGGAGAGAAACATTCTTAGCTAATCTACTAGCTGAAACTTGAAATAAGGACGGAGGATGATGTTAATAAGTATTATTAAATCTAATCAAACGATCCTCATTGTGTGGAATGTGCTTATTTGGAAATCATTAGTGTATTTCTTTATGGTCTGAGGGAAAATCAGGGATAGAAGCACTGGGATGGAGGAGGAAAGGTCTCCCTGAGGTGCTGACTTTATATAGCAGCACCTCCACCTGTCTTTAATGAGCTTCCTCTGGGGCTCAGATGGTAAAGAATCCACCTGCAATGCAGGAGACCTAGGTTTGATCCCTGGGTCAGGAAGATCCCCTGGAGAAGGAAATGACAACCCACTTCAGTATTCTTGCCTGGAGAATCCTATGAACAGAGGAGCCCGGTGGGTTATAGTCCGTAGTGTCGCACTTTCACTGGTTAAGAAGGCGCCAACCTTGAGGAGAGCTGGGAAGGAAGAGAGATGGGGAAATTGGGGGTGGGGCTGGTTTGAGGCAGCTTGTGCCAAGACCTTGTGAAACTGACAGCTTCAATCTTTCTGGGATTCCACCCTTTCCTCTGCTGTCTAACAACCAAACTTCCAGACCAAGGACGTATTTTATCTTTACTGATCTTCCCCATTAGCCTAAACTAGACAAGAATGTTCCCACCCCCTTTTATATGATGCCTTAACAATGTTTACCCAGGGAGTTTACTGTTGGGATTCAGGGCCATGAGCATATTTCATGGCACCCAAGGGCAGGTGCACCCTGGCCCAGAAAGGACTTAGTTCCAAACTCAAAGATCATCAGGAGTGAGACTGAATGCCTTCCCCATTTCTGCCTTTTGTTTCTACTTTTCTTCAGGAACCCTTACCTTTTCACCTCTGCAGACCTGTTCTGCTCCTCCTCTGAACACGTGATCAGTGAAGTCAGAGACGAGTTTAATTTACATCACCCTAGTTCCAGGAACACTACACACTGAATCTTATAGCCAAATGTGAGGGCAAATATGAGACTGATCAACTCAGTTACGTGTCCACCCCTGAGCCAGTCACCCAGAGTTGAGGATGATGATTTCATACAGGGAGGAAGGTCCCTCTCTGAGAAAGGGCTTTGAGATGAGCTAGAAAAGCAGTTTCCTACACAATCCCCACATCATGTTTTAAATCCTCACATCTTGACTTCCATCTTCTAAAAAATATGCTTTTTTCCCCTTTTTCCATGTTTATTGCTATTCATTCTCATTATTTTAACAATGATAATAAATGTGTTCTCTACTTTCCATAGCCCCAATTTCACACTTTCATCCTTCCATGAGATAGACCACAATCTTCCATGAATCCCCCCTCCATTCTTTTTGTTTCTGGCTTAAGGAGCAGAAGGAGAAGAGGGCATCAGAGGATAAGATGGCTGGATGGTATCACTAATGCAATGGACATGAACTTGGGTAAACTTTGGGAGATGATGAGGGACAGAGAGGCCTGGTGTACTGTAGTCCATGGTATCACAAAGAGTCGGACACAGCCGGGGGACTGAACAACATAAGGAGCAGCAAGGAAGGCTGAATTATGGCAAGGCAATCAAGTACAGTTCAGTCCAGTCGCTCAGTCATGTCTGACTCTTTGCGATCCCATGAACTGCAGCACACCAGGCTTCCCTGTCCATCACCAACTGTCAGAGCTTGCTCAGATTCATGTCCATCGAGTCACTGATGCCATCCAACCATCTCATCCTCTGTCATCCCCTTCTCCTCCTGCCTTCAATCTTTTAGTCCAGTCGCTCAGTCATGTCTGACTCTTTGCGATCCCATGAACTGCAGCACACCAGGCTTCCCTGTCCATCACCAACTGTCAGAGCTTGCTCAGATTCATGTCCATCGAGTCACTGATGCCATCCAACCATCTCATCCTCTGTCATCCCCTTCTCCTCCTGCCTTCAATCTTTCCAAACATTGGGGTCTTTTCTAATAAGTCAGTTCTTCTCATCATGTGGCCAAAATATTGGAGCTTCAGCTTCAGCATCAGTCCTTCCAGTGAATATTTAGAGTTGATTTCCTTTAGGATTGACTGGTTTGATCTCCTTGCCATCCAAGGGACTCTCAAGAGTTTTCTCCAACACCACAGCTCAAAAGCATCAATTCTTCGGTGCTCAGCTTTCTTTATGGTTCAACTCTCACATCTATACATGACTATTGGAAAAACCATAGCTTTAACTAGACAGACCTTTGTTGGCAAAAGTAATGTCTCTGCTTCTTAATATGCTGTCTAGGTTTGTCATAGCTTTTCTTCCAAGAAGCAAGTGTCTTGTTATTCCATGCCTGCAGTCACCAACTGCAATGATTTTGGAGCCCAAGAAAA
Source organism: Cephalophus harveyi (assembly GCA_006410635.1). Taxonomy (NCBI): domain Eukaryota; kingdom Metazoa; phylum Chordata; class Mammalia; order Artiodactyla; family Bovidae; genus Cephalophus; species Cephalophus harveyi. Next base: position 320,445 of record SJYT01046604.1, on the reverse strand, counting down.
GCCTTCCTCAGTAATCAGTGCAAAGAAATAGAGGGAAACAATAGAAGGGGAGAGACTAGAGATCTCTTCAAGAAAATTAGAGATACCAAGGGAACATTTCATGCAANTGGTACCGTCCACGCTGGGCGCCTCTCCCTCGACCGCAGGCTCTCGTAGGTAAGCCCAACATAACTTAAAAGAGGAGGAAGAATGAGAAGACACACAAGCCAAAAACAGATAAATACAAAATCTGTAAGTGGCACTTTAGAGGGAAGGAGCTTGGATATTTCCAAGTATGCTGGGGGGGAAAAAAGTCTAAAATGCCGAGCAAGAGATGTGTATAAGAGACAGCCACAATGATGTGATCACTCACCTAGAGCCAGACATCCTGTAATGTGAGGTCAAGTGGGCCTTAAGAAGCATCACTACGAACAAAGCTAGTGGAGGTGATGGAATTCCAGTTGAGCTATTTCAGATCCTAAACGATGATGCTGTGAAAGGGCTGCACTCAATATGCCAGCAAATTTGGAAATCTCAGCAGTGGCCACAGGACTGGAAAAGGTCAGTTTTCATTCCAATCCCAAAGAAAGGTAGTGCCAAAGAATGTTCAAACTACCACACAATTGCACTCATCTCACAAGCTAGCAAATTAATGTTCAAAATTCTCCAAGGGAGGCTCCAACAGTACATGAACTGAGAACTTCCAGATGTTCAAGCTGGATTTAGAAAAGGCAGAACCAGAGGTCAAATTGCCAACATCCATTGGCTCATAGAAAAAGCAAGAGTGTTCCAAAAAAACATAAATTCTCCAAGGGAGGCTCCAACAGTACATGAACTGAGAACTTCCAGATGTTCAAGCTGGATTTAGAAAAGGCAGAACCAGAGGTCAAATTGCCAACATCCATTGGCTCATAGAAAAAGCAAGAGTGTTCCAAAAAAACATCTGCTTTATTGACTATGCCAAAGCCTTTAACTGTGTGGATCACAATAAACTGTGGAAAATTCTTCAAGAGATGGGAATACCAGACCACTTGACCTGCCTCCTGAGAAATCTATATGCAGGTCAAGAAGCAACATTTAGAACCAGACATGGAAAAATGGATAGTTTTCAAATCAAGAAAGGAGTATGGCAAGGCTGTATATTGTCACCCTGTTTATTTAACTTATATACAGGGTACATCATGCAAATGGCGGGCTGAATGAAGCATAAGTTGGAATCAAGATTGCAGGGAGAAATATCAATAACCTCAGATATGCAGATGACATCATCCTTATGGCAGAAAGCGAAGAGGAACTAAAGAGCTTCTTGATGAAAGTGAAAGAGGAGAGTGAAAAAGTTGGCTTAAAACTCAACATTCAAAAAGCTAAGATCATGGCATCCGGTCCCATCACTTCATGGCAAACAAATGGGGAAACAATGGAAACAGTGACAGATGATCCCTGGGTCGGGAAGATCTCCTGGAGAAGGAAATGGCAACCCACTCTGATACTCCTGCCTGGAAAATCCCATGAACAGAGGAGCCTGGCAGGCTACAGTCCAGTGTCACAAAGGGTCAGACACAACTGAGCACACACACACACAAGCGTCTGTTGTTTTTTTCTCATTTATCTTAGAGATCATCTAATCCAGTCTATTAAGAACTAAAGGTGTTAAGTGCCTTGTCTGAGGTCACACACCTCACATGTGGCAAAACTTTCTGTACAGAGGTTTTTCAGTTGTATCATGCTGCTTTCCACCCAAGTGTATCAGGGACCAAAACACAGCACAAAAAAAGGAAGAGCAGGAACCTCGCCACCAGTGTATGTCTCAGCTCAGGGTGGGCAACCTTTAGTGATGGGCTCACTCTGCCGTGGTGACCGTGCCATGGTGCCACAGTGCCATGCAATTATACAGATGTTTCCAAGGGCAGGACTTGGGATGATCAGGTCTCAGCATGTGGTGTTCTTCTAAATCTTCTGCTTTCTGGAGAAGGTTTGCTCCAGGAAAGGTCAGTGATGGTGTCTGGGCTGTGGTTCACTTCTAGGGCACAATGTTTCTCTGCCAGTAGAGCTGCTGCATCATAGAAATGAGATATCTTGGAGAAATCACATGAAAAATGACTCTCTCTCTGGGTCACCATTACCAAATGAAATGGTTGGATAAGAACTAAGGGACTGCCATGACCACTCACAGTTCTAAAATCCCACCGTTCCATGATAAATATATTAAAAGAATAGGAGAAATTCATCATATAATAAAATGCAAAGGGGGTAGACAGTACTCAGACTAAATGCAATTTTTAAAAATCCAGGATATTTCAAAACCAACGCCTAAATAATGAACTGCTTAAGAATTGTAAGAAAATGCTCTTGTAACCACTGTGTAAAGGAAAAAACAGTCTTAACAATAAATAATTTTTAAATTATGAAATGAAACACTCTATGTTAAATCTTTAAGACATAACCAAGTTATACTCTTCTATAGTTTACGGAGCTCTTTAAACATGGATTATCCTATAGTAGTGATCCTGTTCTGAAGCAGATAAATACCCTTTTTACAAGCAAAGACAGTGTGAGTCAAAGAATTATTTAATATGTCTCAGGCAAAATTACATGCTGATGTGTCCATAATCCAAGGTTTCAAGAGATGGGCAAAATTGAAATTTTTTTAATACAAGAAAAACTGTTTTCTCCAATAAGCCTACTTTTATTTTGATTTTTCAAAAAAGGCTAGCCATGAAATCTCAACTTTATAGTTAAATGTTAAGTCAGTTATGCAAATCAAGGATATATATGATTTTTCAAATTACACAGTTTTATGCTGACATATTTGAAAAATATGAATAAACTTATTTCCCTCAAAATTGCTATTAAATTGACTAATATTAGGAAAATTTGTAGGTATATAAATTGATAAATTTTCTTCCTGTTTGCCAATTTGAAAAACATCCATTTTGAGAATGCATGTTTGGGAACGTGTGTGTGCCTGTGTTTGTGTGTGTTGTTTCTCAGTATGTGAATGTGTCTGTGTAACCATGTTGATGGGGCTAAGTGTGACTGCTACATGGAGCAATGAAGAAAGATCTGGCTTTCATTATGTAAAAAAACATATCTCAGTCTTTTAAAAAATGAGAAAATCCCAATGTATTTACTTTCTCATGAAGAAATTCTTCAGAAGGAGTCATGAGGCATAAAAAGGGTATTATTTCTAGACAGCATTTTCAAAAGTTTAGTGGGGTAGATAATTTAATGTAGCATATAAATAAAATTTTTATTGAGGTGTATCATTAATTTACAATGTTGTATTATTTTCAACTGTACATCAAAGTGATTCAGATATATATATATATATATATATTCTAATTCAGATTGTTTTCCATTATAGGTTATTACAAGATATTGAATATAGTTCCTTGTGCTATACAGTAGGTCCTTGTATACCTATTTTATATATAGTAGTGTGTATATATTAATTTCAGACACCTAATTTATCTCTCCACGGCCCCTGAATAAACTTTTTATGTGAATAATCATGCATAGATTTTTATCATTCACCCCTCCACCCATCCACGTCTTATACTTTTCCTTGGTCACTGGTTTTATTTGCAGCATTTATTTGGTCCCTCATGTCTATCACCAGAATCCCAAGCCCCGAAGGTCACTCCTTGCTCCCTACTCCCTACTGAACTCTCTGCACCATCTTTTCTGAGCCCATCTCCATACCCTCCCTAACCAAGGAACTCTTGCCCAAGTCCTTAGCAACTCACAATAATGTATCAGCCAGAAATCCATCTAGCTGTCTTTTCTATAAGGCAAAGCCACTCCCTATAAACTCAGAGTTATAGGTGACCATGAATTACTTGCTTCCTATTTTGGTTACTTCATGCTACAGAATAAATTACCCCAAACTTAGTGACTTAAAATGGTAACCATTTTGTTTGCTTTCTAGATATTGTAGGTTGACAGTTCAACTGGCTGTTCTGTTGGTCTCTTTTGGAGTCATTGGAAGGATGGCTAGAACTGGAGGAGTGGGGAGACACCCCCCTCACCCCAGGAGGCAGGCAGGCAGGCTGAGTCTCCTCTCTCCATGCAGGTGATATGGTCTCTCTGTGTGGTAGTTGGGGCTCCCCAAAGGAAATACAAAATGGAAATCACCAGGCCTTCATAAGGCCTAGACCTAGACCAGGCACATCTTCTCTGTGCATCTTATTAATTAAGTAGTCCCAGAATTAGCCCATGGGGTTTCCTAGAGACTCAGCAGCAAAGAATCCACCTGCAGTGCAGGAGATGAAGGAGACTTGGGTTCGAGAGCTGGGTCAGGAAGATCCCCTGAAAGAGGGCAATGGCAACTCACTCCAGTACTTTTGCCTGGACAATCCCATGGACAGAGGAGCCTGGTGGGCTACAGTCCACGGGGTCACAAAGAGTCAGACACGACTGAAGAGACCGAGCTCACACACATATGCACAGTCGGTCTGTAGTCAAGGTAAGGGAACTAAATTCCACCTTTGAGGGAAGGGAGGTGATGACAGAATTTACAGTAATCTTTAATCCACCACAATTTCTCAAACCAAAGAGCTCCTTTCAGTTTCTATGCAGAACAAATACTTTGAGAGTTTCAAAACCTATTTACTATTTTTTGGAATAAACTTTAGTTTCTTGGGTATTAAAAGCACGATGTTTCCCCAAAGCAGTGTAAAACTGAGGTTAAGAGCTGGTTCAGACAGACGGTAAGTGATTATAGAGTAATGTACACACATGGAAATACTACTTGCCTTTCAAACAACACTGAAATCCAAGTTTTACCACCACGAACCTTACTTTATAGGTATTCTCAAATTCTCCAACTTCCTAGAAACTCAAATTAATTTAAAATTTTCTGATCAACAGCTTCTCAGCCTTTTGGCTAAGATCAAGTGTAAAATTTTCCAATCCGTGAAAACATGTTGCTGTCCACACTTCTAAAAGTTAGAAAACAGATAACAAAAGAAGTATCAATAAACTGGTTATATATAAATAGGGGAATTCTTTTTTCGACCTCCGAGTATCAGGATACTTTCAAGACAGGTACCTCTATTTCTGTTCATTTCACAACCTACCTCTTCCATCCTTTTAAAAAGTTAATTAATTTTGGGTCTTCATTGCTGCACATGGGCTTTCTCTAGTGATTAGCAGGAGCTACTGGCAAGTTGCGGTGTTTAGGCTTCTCATTATGACGGCCTCTTTTCAGGGCTCTAGGGACTCACGCCTCAGTAATTGCATCTCCTGAGCTCAGTACTGGTGGTACATGGGTTTAGTTGTCCCAGGGCATGTGGAATCTTCCCAGACCAGGCATTAAACCCACGTCCCCGGCATTAGCAGGTGGATTCTTAACTACTGGATCACCAGGAAAGTCCTCCCTTCTTTTTATTTAACCAAAAATGCATAAACTTATTTAAGGTAATGAAAGAGAATCTACGAGAAGGAACAACATTGAGAACAATTCAAACATCACTCACATTCAATTTGGTAAATATATTGTACTTATGTTTTCAATAGCTGGCTGTATGAGGGTGGTTTCCAAGCCCATTCTTTTAGCTGTGTGGCAGAAAACTGCCAACTTTGCTTTCAATTCTTCTGAGTGGTCACTCCCTGCAATTCTACTCAGGGTAGAAGTAGATGCTGGAGAGAGTGGCCTTCCCTCTGGCCTCTTCTGTGACTTGTCTGGTTCTGGGGTCAATAAATGTTTGGGTTCAAAGGGCTTTTCTCTTCCCAAAGTAAATAGAAGAAATGGAGATGTGAAGAGTGCAAGTCACTAAATGGGAATATATTGTCAGTTTACTGTAATTTACTTTACCCATTTGCTGGTCATTTTTTACTCATGTCATCATTCATTGTATTTGTTATTGCAGGTGTTAGGTGCAGCACTGAAGTAAACAGACACAAAAACAGCCTACTAGTCACTTACAGTGATGTGGGAGTTTTGCCAGCCCAAACATGTATCCGTAACAACATGGTAGCTCTTTACACCAGAGCTTTATAAAGACAACAAAAGGAGTAACTGACGGTGGTAATGATTGAACCGACACTACAGAATAAGAACTACAAACATTTTACACTATCTGGTTGATATATGACTACAAAAAGATTCATTTCCAATCCCTCTTTCAGTTCAGTTCAGTTCAGTCGCTCAGTCGTGTCCGACCCTTTGCGACCCCATGGATCGCAGCACGCCAGGCTTCCCTGTTCATCACCATCTCCCGGAGTTCTTTACTCTCTTAAATCCCTCTTTACTCTCTTAAAAATCTTAGCCAGGTGTGCAACAGAATATCCCCATAATTGAGTGAACTCTTCCCAAATTATTCAGGTTCTCCTGGTCCCTACATGGGAGCCAGCTCCAGCGTGCTCCTTGAGAGGTATCTCTTTAGTCCCACTGAAGGTAGCTTACTTTGGGGAGGAAAATCTCCTACACATTGATAGTCTTGGGAATTGGCGGCGCATTCCTGCCCCTCATTTCCAGCGCCTGGGGAATGACTTCCTGCTGGCACCAGGCTCTGATCTCGCTCCTACCCCCTCTCATTCTGAAACTGTCCAGGGCCGCACATGGGAGGGAGTTTTATTTCCTCCCGGAGCAGAAATGGGGGCCAGGCTAAAACGAGATTTCCCCCGTGGGCAGAAACACGGATGCCCCACGACTGTGTGAAATCCTAACTCTCTCCCTCCCTGCTCCACCCACACACACCCGCGGGACTCGTAGGAGGTCACTGTTCAACCATCTCGCCGGCCCGAGCATCTGGGCCGTGGCGTCACCAACACCCGCCCACCGCGCGCCCGAGCTTGACAAGGTCACGGAGGGCAGACGTGTGAAAGCTGTTCAACTTGGTACCGTCCACGCTGGGCGCCTCTCCCTCAACCGCAGGCTCTCGTAGGTAAGCCCAACATAACTTAAAAGAGGAGGAAGAATGAGAAGACACACAAGCCAAAAACAGATAAATACAAAATCTGTAAGTGGCACTTTAGAGGGAAGGAGCTTGGATATTTCCAAGTATGCTGGGGGGGAAAAAAGTCTAAAATGCCGAGCAAGCATCGGGCGTGGTTTCAGTAACAAATTAAAAAAATAAAATGCAAGTAAATTGTCCTAAATTAGCTAATTACTAAAATCCAATCTGAAAAAGGTTTGAGATTTAAACTAAAATGAACTTTTAAGTTACTTTTAAAGTGTAGGGAGACTAGAAATGGATAAGGGCTATTAAGGCTCAAAACTAGATAGAATACAAACCTTGACAGAGAGGGAGGCAAGGTTTTATATTTCTGAATCCTGACCAAAATATGCCTACAGTTTTACAAGAAAATATATTTTTCAAGAAAATATATTTTTCTGCTATAAATTTTGTTTGGCATAATAGAATGTCCAAAAGAAAAATATTCTTATGTATTTGGAAACTTAGGTGTGCAATGATTTCTTTTATACAAGGCGAGATAATGCCATCTTAAATCTTCAGAATACAAAATGAGGCTTTTAAAAAGAAGGGTAAATCACTAACAGAAAGAGGCTTGGTGAGAGAAATCAACATATCGGTTAGGGTACTGAGTGCACCTCAGCCTATGCTGGTAAAACGCCTACACGTTTGGTTTATACTGTCGTTTTACGTGGATTTCTAGAACCTCGGGCATTCACTGGAGTAGTTTGCCTGTCAGTCCGTCAGTGACATCCACCAGGTTTTGTGGTTAGAGCATTGACAGAGCATCTTGGGTCTGCTTTTCTACGTTTATGATGACACATTCTCCCCATGAAAGTGCTTTGTTCATTTTTTCTCCCCTCACCATTGACGTTTATGTGTATTTTTCTTGTTCTGCAGAGAAATACAGGATGATAAAGACACTAATTTTAATTCCACTTTTTAATTTTTGTACTTGTGTGTGTGTGTTTGAATAATACAATGCTAAAGTGTTACTCTTGCCATTCTAACAAGGTCATTTAAGCAGTTATCCAACATTGTGCCTTATAGTTGATTAAATAAAAGCGTTAGGATAAACTCTGCTAGTTTTAAAAAAGAAAAAAGTACATTTCCAACGGATATGTGTCTATAGGTGTGTATGTATATATATGATAAAGTGTATGTAAATAGATCTTCTTTACTATGACAACTTATTACTGATGTTTACTCCTGTCAGATGTCATGATCAGGTAAGCTGCATTACCCTAAAAATGTAAAACACAATTGCAAAATTCTCCCTACTTCCAATTTCATCCATTATGCCTATGAGAAAACTCATTTTGTTTCTATGTGTAAAATATGAATCTAATTCAATACCAAATATTTCCAACAGCCTTTACATGCATGTCTACATAGTGAGTTGTCTTAAGTATTTACTGTAAGCATATTGCTAGAAATTATGTCTTTGGTTTTGCAGCCTCGGGTAGGCTCCCTGCCTCTAAACACAAGCAACAAGGTTAGTTGCAAGTAAAAGTTAGAGCCCTGAGCACTTTAGAGAAGCATTCCCTAAAGTCTGTGCTGTGGACAGCAGTGAGAACTGATGTGAAAGCCTGTGTTTGAAAAAGGGGGGAGGGGAGGAGGTAGAATTCCTTGTTAAAAACATTTTGGGAAACATTCTGTATCCTCCCTGTTGGAGATTCACAACATACATTAACATATTAAAGACTCTTACATTTATGCTCAATTGCTTTTCAACAAAGGTGTCAAGGGAATTCAATAGGAAAAGGGTAGTCTTTTCAACAAATGGTACTGGGACAATTGGATATCCATGTGCAAAAAGATATATTCAAATGAAGTATCCCACCCTATTCAAACTCCATCTAAATGTTAGAGCTAAATGACAAAACTTTTTTTTTTTAAGTTTCTTTTTAAAAAAGTTTCTTTTAAGAAAACATAGGAGTAGATCTTCATGACTTTCTTAGAAATTTAAAAAAAAATCACAAGCAGTAAAAGAAAAAAGTTGATAAGCTGAACTCCAGCAAAATTTAAAATACGTGTGCTTAAAAAGACACCAAAAGAAAATGAAAAGAGGGGAAAAATATTTGCAATTCCTATCCAGAATACCAAGGAACTCTTGCGGTGCAAGAAAATGACCCAGTTTTAAAATAGGCAAAAAATTTGAATAGAACAAAGATACATATGAATGACCAATAAACACGTAAAAGGATGCTCAACATTATTAGCCATCAGGGAATGCAAATCTAAACCACCGTTAAATAACAGAACACAACCCATTAGGATGACTAGCTGGTGAGGGTATAGGGAAATTAAAACTCTCATACACTGCTGATAGAAATGCAAAATAGTGCAGCCATTTTGGAAAAACAGTTTGGAAGTTTCTTAAAAAGTTAAATGTAAATTCATCGTATGATTTACAGCTTCAATCTGAAATATATATCCAAGAGAAATACAAACAGTTGTTCAAACATAGACTATGTTTATGCTTTATTCACAATATCCCATAGTATTATTCACAATATCCCCAAACTGGAAACAATCCAAATTTCCATACACTCGTGAATGGATTAAAAAAATATGGTATATCTATTTGGAATACTGTTTGTCAGTAAAAGGAAATGAAGTCCTGATACATGCTACAAAGTAAATCAGCGTCAAAGCCATGCTTAGTGAAAGAACCTAGACACAAAAATCAAATATTGTATGGTTCCATTTATATAAAACTTCCAGAAGAGGCAAATCTATAGACAGAAGATAGATTAGTGCCTGCCTAGAGCTAGAGGTGGGAATTCAGAGTAATAGCAAATGTGGGAAGAAGGGATGTTTTTGAGTTGATGAAAATGTTCAAAGCTTAGATTTTAGTGATGGTGGTACAACTCTGTAAATTCGCTAAAAATCATTTAGTTGTACACTGAAACAAGTGAACTTCATGGCGTGTAAATTATACTTCAATGAAGTTGTTGTTTGAAGGAGAGGGTGTTCTCTGTTTAAAACAGTTTGAGAAACACTTTACTTCTCACATCTTGGAGATTCACAACATATATTAACATATTAAAGACCAAGGAACAATATAGTAAAGAAGCTTATTTAATTTTTTAATCCAGCATAAACCAAATTTACGTGACCACAGAAACTTTTAAATTACCTCAATTAAACCCTTTCAAAATGAATGTTGAGGGAAACATAATTAGGAATTGCTGGAAGTATTTCCCTTTATTCTCTATCCCTTGACTTCTCTAAGCCCTTATGTCCAAATAAGGCCAATACGCTTGATTAGTTCCTGAGATTTTTATTTTTAGTAAAAATAAATATAGTTTATATAATTAGTGAGTCCATACAAACCAGCAGCTGGAAAGGCCTCCCCTCTCCACCGTGACTGCCACTGTGTGTACTGGCTTTCTGCTGGGGTGTCAGGCTGAGATTAAACAGTAATTATAATTGAAGCTAATGCAATTAATTACATAATTTTGAGTTGTTCCAAGTTAATTCCACTACTAAAATTACATCATAAAATTAGAGCATTATGAAGGATTACTGTCAAAATTAAGTGTGAGTCAAATACCTGACTCATGTGTGATTTATCTCCAGAATACTTGGCTCATATTTGAAACGTGTGTAAAGTTGAATGACAAACATGCACTCAATAGATTCGCTGTAGTCCTTAGTTAAATAATTGGTGTAGACTGTACATCTCTGGGCTTCCCAGGTGGTGCTAGTGGTAAAGAACCCTCCTGCCGATGCAAGAGACTTAAGAGATGCAGGTTTGATCCCTGGGTTGGGAAGATCCCCTGGAGGAGAGCATGGCAACCCACTCCAGTCTTCTTGCCTGGAGAATCCCATGGACAGAGGAGCCTGGCGGGCTACAGTCCATGGGGTTGCAGAGTCAGACACAACTGAAGCAACTTAGCATGTACGCATGTACATATAGAGTCCTGAGCCTGGAACTACCATTGGGGAAAAACTGGAAGCTTTGGATGAACACGTCTGCTGTTTATGAAGGGGAAAAAATGAGTGTACAGAGGAGCCTGGCGGGCTACAGTCCATGGGGTTGCAGAGTCAGACACAACTGAAGCAACTTAGCATGTACGCATGTACATATAGAGTCCTGAGCCTGGAACTACCATTGGGGAAAAACTGGAAGCTTTGGATGAACACGTCTGCTGTTTATGAAGGGGAAAGAATGACTGTTGCATAGAAGGTAAGGAAAATTTGATTAGAACTGTTTACTTAAGAAAGGAGAAGAGGAATTTTTAAAAAAGCATTAACAAGGTGTATTCTGCAAACAACTATCCCATCCTTCTTTGTCAGAGAGAAATGACTGTGGGATGAGAAATGGGTAAACAATTTGTTATACCCAGTTGATATTAACAAAGAACTAGAACAGCCACATATCAGGACTATGGATTTGCTAAGAAAAAACTATTTTTTAATGATACTTTTCAGGAAAAAAATGGCTTCAATCAAGGCACAGATAGTGTGATTTGTCCTTTGTTTTTATAGTAAATATATGCCAAAAATAATGATACTGATGAGTTTAAATGATGTCAGCCAGAATTTCAAGAATACTGGTTTTCATATTTGAAAATGAATATGATTTTGATGGAATTATTTTGAATTCATGCAGGGTAGGAGGCAAAATGAACATTTTAAAACAACACTGTGTATAAATTTTGCATTAACCTATTATTAGTTACTCGTAATTAGAATGTTTTTCAACAAGTGTATACTGAACTGGAAAACCATAATCATCCAAGATTAAATTTACTTAAGGAGAGAAAGAACTTCTTTTTGATAATCTCTAAAATCTGAATTTGTATTCCAAGTATATGTATAAATTATAGTTTCATAACATGCTTATGAGAGAAGTTCAGTTCAGTCATTCAGTCATGTCCGACTCTTTGTGACCCCATGGACTGCAGCACGCCAGACTTCCCTGTCCATCACCAACTCCTGGAGCTTGCTCAAACTCATGTCCATCGAGTTGGTGATGCCATCCAACCATCTTATCCTCTGTCAGCTCCTTCTCCTCCTGCCTTCAATCTTTCCCAGCATCAGGGTCTTTTCCAGTGAGTCAGTTCTTTGCATCAGGTGGCCAAGGTATTGGAGCTTCGGCTTCAGCATCAGTCGTTCCAGTGAATATTCAGGATTGATTTCTTTTAGGATTGACTGGTTTGATCTACTTGCAGTCCAAGAGACTCTCAAAAAGGGTCTTCTCCAACGCCACAGTTCAAAAGCATCAATTCTTTGGCGCTCAGCTTTCTTTATGGTCCAACTCTCACATCCATACACGATTACTGGAAAAACCATAGCTTTGACTAGACGGACCTTTGTCAGCAAAGTGATGTCTCTGCTTTTTAATATACTACCAAGGTTGGTCATAGCTTTTCTTCCAAGGAGCAAACGTCTTTTAATTTTATGGCTGTAGTCACCATCTGCAGTGATTTTGAAGCTCAAAAAGTAAAGTTTGAGCTTTAAGAAGCTCTTAAGAATCTCTTTAAGAATTTTCCACAGTTTGTTGTGAGAGAAGAGCAGGCCAGAAAGGGTGCAGATACATAGCCCCAGACCACTTGGGAAACCTAGAATACCCCCTTTCTCCCAACCACTTCAGGTTAATCTGATTTTTGTTCAAAGCCTAACTTTTGTTTGTATCAACATTTGTCTCTAAAGTTTGTGGTTCAATTACATCTATTTTGCAAATCCACTTCTACCACTTACTGGCTTTCCTACGCTAGTTTTAGTTTTTTTTTTTCTCTCAAAACCAAGCTTAGCTCTGACAGTATCACATCTTCATTTATTCTTCATCGCTCTTCATGTAGACTGAGTCTCATTTCCTCAAAAACAGCCTTGCTATTCCTGCATTTGCTTTTTTCTAAATGAAAAAGTAAGATATTCATGCCTCCTTATAAACAGAATGCCTTTTTAAAACTCCACTTTGTGTGAAGGGTTGAAAATGTGGAAGGATTAGCTGGAGAAGTCAGGCAAAGACTCTTTTTGAGGAAAATTAGGTTTGGGAGTAGTTTATCTGTAAGAGCACTGTGTCCACTGTTACAATGGAAGTCATCTCCGTGTGTGTGCCTGTTGAATCTGAGTGATATGACATGGGAAGGACCTCTGTCAAGACTTTCTCCATCCTTATGTGTCACTTAATTTTAGGTGTAGCTCAAAACAATCTCTATTCTCTCCTGCTGGATTTAAGCATTAAGTACTTACCAATTGGTTTTTCCTCCCCTTTCCTTTTCTTCCAATTTTATTGACAGGTACGGTTAACTTAGCAATTATATTTTATATATGTATATATATCTTATATAAAAAATATATATATAAAATCAATCACCTTTACAGAATGTAGAGAAAAATAAGAAAAAATTATTATATGTATTGTAATATTTAATACTAAAATAAATAATAAATCCATTATTTATTTTATTGTTATATTATTATATAATAATATATTTATTATTTTTGTAATATATAATATATTCTAAATATAATACAATATATAAACAAATAATATTATATATAATATAATATATAATATATTAGATAAATAATATATATTATATAATTTATATACAAATATTTATTATTTATTATATTTATTTTATTAAAAATAAAAATAAATAATAATCATTATAATTATCATACATTATATATATAATATATATAAAATCACCTTTAAAATGTGTATAAGAGACAGGAAATGTTTACTTAAGAAAGGAGAAGAGGAATTTTTAAAAAAGCATTAACAAGGTGTATTCTGCAAACAACTATCCCATCCTTCTTTGTCAGAGAGAAATGACTGTGGGATGAGAAATGGATAAACAATTTGTTATACCCAGTTGATATTAACAAAGAACTAGAACAGCCACATATCAGGACTATGGATTTGCTAAGAAAAAACTATTTTTTAATGATACTTTTCAGGAAAAAAATGGCTTCAATCAAGGCACAGATAGTGTGATTTGTCCTTTGTTTTTATAGTAAATATATGCCAAAAATAATGATACTGATGAGTTTAAATGATGTCAGCCAGAATTTCAAGAATACTGGTTTTCATATTTGAAAATGAATATGATTTTGATGGAATTATTTTGAATTCATGCAGGGTAGGAGGCAAAATGAACATTTTAANATCACCTTTACAGAATGTAGAGAAAAATAAGAAAAAATTATTATACTATCATAAGGCAATCATTGTTAGCATTTTTAAATGTTTCCTTCTTTTTCCTATCAACTTCTTTGCATAGTTGTAATCACAATTACTGTTCTATATAATAAAATCTCCCTAGTTGCTAAATGTTCTTTATAATCATAATATGTAAGTGAAGTGAAAGTGAAGTTGCTCAGTCATGTCCGACTCTTTGTGACCCCATGGACTGTAGCCTACCAGGCTTCTCCATCCATGGGATTTTCCAGGCAAGAGTACTGGAGTGGGTTACCATTTCCTTCTCCAGGAGATCTTCCCGACCCAGGGTCAAGCTCTGCATAATACAATATTCTTGACATTCTTTAAAAAAATGTGATTAGGATTTAGATTTGTAGTTTGTTTAAATTAGCTTGCACTTAGAGTTGAAGACAGAAAAGAGGAAGGAAACATTAAAGGGAGGAGCAGAGGGTCTCACTGTCCGATTCTTCCAACTTTATCAGGGCGGGTATCCCACTTCCAGAGAGTAAGTAGAAAGGCTCATGTTTGTTCAATTGGATAACTAAAGAAGTACACTCCTGTTGGACAAAGTCAGACTACTTGTGAACTTGACAACTGCCATTTTCAAAGTCAAAAATAGGTAGTTTGATTTAAATGGGAATAAAAGGAAAATTAGGATCTAATTTAGGCCTTTTGTTCTTAACAACAACAACAAAAAAATAGCTTACATTTTATCTTCACTGAAACACTAAAGCAGTTCTACCCAAGGTTAAATGCTTCGGTATTTTCATAGATTGAAATGGTTGATAAGACCCAAGTTGGTTTCTTCAATCTCATTTTTCAGTGCTTCCTCCCAAATAATGTATTTCATTGTTAATATAAAAGTGCACTGTTGTACTCTCGAAAGAACTTGGCAGTTCATAAATAAAGAATAGGAAAAAAATATGCAAATCTCTGCCAGCCTTCAAGTCCCTTAAGGTTAATTTAACTGTCACACGTAATTTCTCAGGAAAGAAAGCAGCCTATGTCCGTGAACCAGCCAGTTAACTCATCCATGCTTGTGTCGCACATTTCACTCTTGTGTAATTTTTTCAGCACAGTATGATTTACTGTGTCAAAGGCATTGATGAGGTTAGTAACCATATTCTGTCCACACTGATTATTCAGTTAGTTTAGGCAAATCGTCCCACAGCAAGTTAACAGGTCCTTCATTACAAGATCACAAAATACCAGCATTAGATAATTAAACTTTCCATACCTATAACATGTTTCTTAACATATTAATAAGACATTAGAAGAGGTTATCACAATCATTGGTAATCACTGAAAATATTGCTTTCTGCCTCCTCCCTTAGGGGAAAAATCCAGGCATCACAAATGCATTTTGAGTGTTTCTGTTTGAAATTTAATGGGCTCTAATTAATTTTCCAGGGACTGTTTGTCCTAGTTTGAGCTCATCCTGCTGTTTCTAATCCTACTTCCATTTCCATGATGCTCCTCCATATACCTGGATTAAGAACAGGAAATAGAAGAGAGGGGGAGGGTTCTGAAGGCCTGAACCTTCCCTCCATTTCCATTGGTGTGTGAACTAGTGGTATCTGTTCGGCTTATTTATTGCTGCATAGCAAGCTACCTATTAGTATAGGGAAGTACAGGATGTAGTGCGTGTTCAGTGGTTTCTGATTCTTTATGACCCCATGGACTGTAGCCTGCCAGGCTCCTCTGTCCATGGGATTCTCCAGGCAAGAATACTGGAGTGGGTTGCCATTTCTTTCTCCAGGGCATCTTCCTGACCCAGGGATTGAACCTGCATCTCATGTGTCTCCTGCATTGGCAGGTGAATTCTTTACCACTGCACCACCTGGGAAGCACATAGGTACGTATAGGAGGCTTAAAGCAATTATTTTGCTCCTGAATCTACAGTTTGGGCACAGGGTAGATACCCTTTTCCTTCTCCTCGCAGCATCAGTTGATGACAACAGCT
The DNA here is from genome assembly GCA_006410635.1 of Cephalophus harveyi. Taxonomy (NCBI): domain Eukaryota; kingdom Metazoa; phylum Chordata; class Mammalia; order Artiodactyla; family Bovidae; genus Cephalophus; species Cephalophus harveyi. The sequence goes on along the minus strand of SJYT01046604.1, from coordinate 304,424 downwards.
CAGGGCCAGGAGCGTCATCCAGAGAGTCACTCCCACGTCTAGCAGTTGATGCTGGCTGATACTGGGACTTCAGCTCGGGCTGTTGGCTGGAACACCTGCACGTGGCCTCTCCGTGAGCCAGCGTGGCTTCCTTGCACAATGGCCGGCTTCCAAGAGCAAGTGTCCCAAGAGGACAAGGCAGAAGTCCAAGGCATTTTCTGACCTACCTTTGGAAATCATATGGCACTACTTTCCACTGTATTGAGGCCATCACAGAGGTTGACCAGGGTTTGAGAGGTGGGGACACGGGCCACACTATTTCATGGGAGGAGTGTCACCTTCTCACCAAACAAGGAGTGTAAGGAAGGGAATATATCATGGCGGTCATCTTTGGAAAAGAAAATCTTCCATAATTGCTAAGTAAATCATTCAGATGGAAATATCCACTTAAAAAAAGGACCTGCTTTTGAAAATATTTAGGTACTACTATTGGTATCTAGGTACCATTATGTAAATATTGGCTCAGCTATAGTGCTGAGCAGTATCCTAGAAGCTAGGGAGTATGGCATTATCCTTACCTTTAAAGAGTGTGTAATCTACTGGAAGAAACCGGAAGTAAATAATTACAATTATATGTGTAAATGCAATGATACAGGTAAATAGTAATACATATGTGAAAAGGAAATTTCGTCTAATTCTTGACCTTCCCCTTGTCTCCTCCCCCTCCTTCACTCCTTTCTCGTCACTGGTAACTACTCTAGCTGCATCTCCAGGTTAACTTCACATATGATATATCTGAATAAGTCATACTTGGCTAGTGACACTTTAATGACAAAAGAGAATGACATGCTGAAAATTATGAATTAGTGCCTAATATATTTTATATGTAATATCTAAATACCTAATGTTTCCACAGGACATTTGAGTGTTGGCTTCCAAAGCATTATTTACCAGTACATATGCATTGAATAAATGAAAAATAAGCCTTTGTCATTGTTCTCAAATAGCATTGTCTCTCAAAGTATTAAAGTGTTCTTAATTACTCTGAAAGAAACATTTAAATCGTGTTTATGTGAGAGGATCAAAGAAGGTTGTTTTGGATTAAAAAATAAATGTCCAAAATTTTTTTCATTTATGCATTTTTAACATGAGTGAAATAGTTATATGCAAATAGTTCTGAGACTTTTTTCACTTACAAATTGATGGACATTGAACTGTTACTGCTTATGGACATTAAGATGTTTCCTATATTTCACTGTTATAAACAATGGTCTCTCTGGGTAGTAACTGTGGATTGTTTTGACTTTTGTGCAGTTTTTAGAATTTCATTTTGGAAGTAATATGAAAATATATCCTGGGCTTTAGAAAAAGATACCAAAGTGCAGATGTATATGATAGCCAGATACAGGTTGCTGCTGCTGCTGCTGCTAAGTCACTTCAGTCATGTCCGACTCTGTGCGACCCCATAGATGGCAGCCCACCAGCCTCCACTGTCCCTTATTATATAAAAGGTGGTTCACATTTGGTTTCCATTCTATCTCCCATTTCATTTCAAAATGTTTGTTTCTAAGGGGAGTCTTCCAGGAAAAAGCCTTCTGATTGGTCTACTCTTCACTTTTACTCCAACTGGGCAAACAATATAGGAGTGAGGGAAACATTTGAATAAACAACTAAGAACAGATTGGAAATAGTGTCCCTGTTTGGACAAATTTTAAAGAAATACCTTCATGCACATGGATTTATTTATCTGTTAGAGAGCTTAGATCATTTTCTTGTCTAAACGTGTACCCCGTGGGGACTTAATGGGCAGTCTAGTGGTTAAGATTCTGTCTTCCAATGCAGGGGGGTGCAGGTTGGATCCCTGGTCAGGGAGCTAAAAAAGACCAAAACATAAACAACAGAAGCAGTATTGTAACAAATTCAATAAAGACTTTTCAAAAAAGTGTACCCCTTGTTGGAAGTCAGGGTAGTGGTTACCTGGATGGAGAGAGAATAACTGGTAGGGGTCTGGAGATGTAAATCTTCTGGGGTGCTGGTAATGTTGTTTCTTAAAAGGGCTACATGCTGCACACAGATGTACTCATTTTGTGAACAATTCATCAAGCTGTACACTTTTGTTTCCTGTACGTTTCTATGTATATATTATTCTTCAAGTACAGGTTTAAAAATAAAGAGCCACACGTGAAAGATGATGTCATTTTTGCAGGCCCAAAGGAAAAAAAAAATCAGTGAAATAAAGGGATGAGGCAGGACTTATAACTGAAGAAGTAATTTCAGGACAACTTGCTATCTCTATGTCATTCAAGAAAAAGAGAAAAAGTAGCTAATGAAAAAATGCCCACCATATCAAATAATATTTTTTTACTCTTTGTAATAAATTTAATAATATTGCAGACTTTAACTGTTATGCTTTGTTTAATCCATAAAATGGTCAGCAGGCTAGTTACTCTTTCCCAGATGAAATCTTTCACTTCCTCACCCCATCCCCAAATCCACCAACACCTTACTATATCAATTAATCATAACCTATCTTGACCTCTCCACTGGTTCTTTTTCCTCAACCTGATAAAAATACTCAAATCTCTTCCTATTCTGGAAAAATATTTGCCCACAACCAGGCTCCCTCCCCAGTGTTTGCCCTCATCTTCTGCCATTTCCTCCTCCTTACAGTCTCCGTTGCCTCTGTATTTAACTCTCCCTTAACCCTCTACAACTCACAATGGTTATGTGAATCTGTTGCACTATTGTAATCGTTTGCGTTCCCCACCGGACATTTTCAGGTAAGCAGCAGTGAAGAAACTGTGTTCATTCCTCATCTATCAGCAGAACCAAATACAGCGGCTTCCTTGCTGAAAATTGCATCCATTGTTACCACCAAGAAACTGTTGAGTAAGTGATTCCCCCAGTGCCGTTGTGTCAGGGCACATTTGACCTTCTTCCTCACACCACCACTGCACCTCCCTTGGGGTTTTGATCTCCTCTGACTTGAGTTTCCTTAGAATTGGTTAGTTCTGTGAGCTCTGGAATCTAGCCCGCCCATCACTGTTTTCCTAATAATGGACTATAGTGCCCAACTCATGGTAGGGACTTCATAGCTATTCTTCTGATAAGTGAAGTGAGGGAATAAGTGAATGAATGAAAAAGAAGTATGGAAATAACCTGAAATAGATTGGCAAAGTTCTTGAGCCGGGTCCAGAGAGAAAACCTTTCTGGTTTCCATCCTTTGCTGCACCATAGACTAGGGCAGTATTTTTCAAACTGTTCATTAAGATCAACTAGTAAGTTGTGAAATCAACTTTGTGAGTCAAAAATGACATTAAAAAATAATTTTTATTTATTTATATTTTCGGCTGTGCTGGGTGTTCCTTGCTGCACGGGGCTTTTCTCTGTTGTGGTTAACAGGGGCTACTCTCTACTTGTGATGCTCGGGCTTCTCAGTGTGGTGGCTTCTCTGGTGGAGCACAGGCTTTCAGGCACTGAGACTTCAGCAGTTTCAGCACATGTGGGATCTTTCTGGATCAGGGATTGAACCTGTGTTTCCTGCGCTGGCAGGCAGATTCTTATCCACTGAGCCACCAGCGAAGCCCCCAAATGACATTTTAAAGTGAAATAGGATAGAACAAAACAGAGGGAATAGAATGGGATGAAGTAGAAGGGAATGGAATAGAACATATTAGTGACTTGCAAATAGTAAAGGAAAGCAATATTTTGTAACACTTTTTCTCTGTTACATATATACATGTAAATGCCTATTCTAAACTTCCATATAAAGTATTTTGTATGCGTGTCAGGGTCAAAAAACTGGAAAGCTACTTCCCTAGAGGCCTGTGCAGGATAGAGTTAATGGAGCTTCAAAAGTAGATACCCATGAGAGAGATTAGGTTATCGTAAAGATCAGCAAAGTTGGAGCTACTTTTTTTTTTTTTGGTTATCGTTTGGTATTTTTGGCAGCACAAAGTCTTCTAAACAAGTTAATCTTCAACTCTGAGGCACCGTTCACTTTGAAATGTCCGCAAATGTTTTTTTAAATAGGCAATGGAAACATCAGCTGTCTGTATAGAAGTTATTACTGTAGCAACATTGCAAAAAAAAAAAAAAAAGACAAAACACACACGGGGCTCAATATGGAAATAGCATGTTACATTCTTGTGTGAAAAAAAAAGTTTCAATACATTTCAGGTATACATATATATGACATCTATTTGATTCTTAATTCTTTACAGATGTTTTCTGGGTTAGGTCTACCTTTATATTTTCTTTATCCATTAGTAGTTTCTTAATAAAATCTCACTTTATTTGTATACTACTTAGTATATCTAATTTCCCAGCTATCCTTCCAATCAGATTGAGCCAGTGACCTTCATTGCAACCTGTTCACTCTGATTCTCTTTGACCATGATCCTGTATTTAAAATTTACATTCTGGCACCTATTATTGGGTCTTGCTCTGGACACCCATGTCTCACAAGACGCAATTCCCAAAGCCTTAGCCAAGGATGAGGGGTAATGCAGTGGCTTCCATCAGTACCATGGTGGGGATGACATCCTTGCCCGTAAAGGCAGTTGTGGGGCAACTTTACCTGAATCACATGGACTAAGAATGGGAGGAAAGATGACATTGGAGATTTTGAGAAGACAAGAAACCAAACCAGGACTTCCCTGGTGGTTCAGTGGTTGAGAATTCACCTGCCGGTGCTGGGGACACAGGTTCGATCCCTGGTCTGGGAAGATTCCACATGCTGCAGAGCAACTAGCCAGTGTGCTGCAACTACTGAGCCTGCACCCGAAAGCCCACAGGCTGCAACTGCTGAAGCCCAAGAGCCCTAGAGCCGGTGCTCAGCAACAAGAGAAGCCACTGCAATGAGGAGCCCAAGCAAGCACTGCAGCTAGAGAGTAAGCCCCGTCTTGCCTCAACCGGAGAAAGCCTGCATGCAGCACTGAAGACCCAGTGCAGCCAAAAATTAAATAAATAAGATAATAAATGAAAAAAACCCAAGCCAAAGAAAGGTATCCCACTGGTAGGCCTCCCAGCTTTTAGGTTCTATCCCGCATCAAGCTGTTATTTGTATTGCTGTCTGTCGAACGCATGAATGAACCCTACCAATAGGGAAAGCTCAGTTGTCACATATTAATATTCTGCTCATTGGAAATGTTTTCTTTTACTATTTCCTAAATTCAGTATTTCCTGATTGCATCTAGGAGAAAAGAAAGCAAGCCTGAAGCAGTTAAGACACAGAATCAGACCAGACAGGTAATTCCAAATACTTTCAGGCATGTGGGAGAGCAGTTTTGTGACATTTTCTCAGAATCTATAGCAACCGTAAAGGAAAGGCAAGGAAGGAGCACTGGCCTCAGGTGTGAGATTTCTGCCACTGGAACTATTTAAGTGCAAGCCATGTGCTCTTGTTTGCAGTGTGAGGGCGAGAACGCCAGCACTGGGAGGCTGAGCGGATGAGCCCACAGCTGCAAGGCCCTTTTGTCTCCTAGAACCTGTTTCTAGATGTTCTTCCAAAACTCACAAACAGGCAAAAGACTTCAGCTTCCTGGCATGACTAAGGGCGGAGTTATCTATTAAAGACCTGAAGGCACTCAGGGGCTCTCCGACAGCCACTGATTTTTACAGATGAGTAAGATAACTCACAGAGAAACATAGAAGTGTTTTGCCTTCGCTATTTTCTCCTTGGGCTTTTAGAGACCTGTACAAGAAAAAAGGGTCAAACTCTATAATCTTTGAAAGCCCTGTAAGAATATTCCAGGGAGGGAGGTTGAGGGGAGTTGCTTAATGGGTACAAGAGTTTCAGATTTGCAAGGTGATAAAGTCCTGGAGATCTATTTCACAACCTTTTCTCAACCCTACTGAATTGAATACTTTCAGATGGTTTAGATGGTAAATTTTATGTTATCTGTTTTTGTTTTTTTTTTAACCACAGGAAAACAATATCTTACTGTGTGTTTTTAAAAATAGTATTTAAATAGGAAAACTTTTAGATTTAAAATTTCATCATTACTCTTCAGTAGTTCCCAGATTAAACAGGGATTAGAAATCAAATTGAAGTCTTGAAGTCCTGTGCCATGTGGTTGTCATCTTAACAATAACAAGAGTTGCAAGAACCCAGGCACTCAGGACCTTTAACAGTCTCACTCAAGTTGCTGCCTGAGTGCAGAATACTATTAGTCACCTCACTCGATAAACAGGGAAGGTGAAGGTGAAGTCGCTCAGTCGTGTCTGACTCTTTGTGACCCCGTGGACTGTAACCTACTAGGCTTCTCCATCCATGGGATTGTCCAGGAAAGAATACTGGAGTGGATTGCCATTTCCTTCTCCAGGGGATCTTCCCGACCCAGGGATCGAACCCAGATCTCCCGCATTGGGGGCAGACGCTTTAACTTCTGAGCCACCAGGGAAGCTGATAAACAGGGAGAGCTGGGTGAAATCCATTAGGGTGCAGTTTTCATGAGTGCCTACTCCATGCTAGATAATGAAGAGCTGAGAGCCAGAAAAGGAATTTAGTAAATTTTATAATCTATAAAGGGATATGGCATAATTAGTGATAATATGATGGCCCCTTTTGCCATTCAAAATTGAGTTAAAAGAGATGAATGTAAATTAGACATTTCCCCCATTAAGCTAAAGTGCATCATGACACTTCACAAGTTAATTTTCACAACGTAGGATTTAACAAGATATGTGTAGAAAACACCCAGCCCAGAGCCAGACACAGAGCACAGGATTTCGTCTCTATTTCATAGTGTACCTGGAACAATGCTTGTCATGTAGTAGACACTCAATACATATTTCTTAAATAAATGAGTAGTATGAACTTAACAAATGCTAGCTAACCTCCGACGGTAAAGAATCTGCCTGCAATGCAGGAGACCCAGGTTTGATGCCTGTGTGGGGAAGATCCCCTGAAGAAGGGAATGGCAACCCGCTCCAGTATTCTTGCCTGAGAATTCCACGGACAGAGGAGCCTGGTGAGCTACAGTCCATAGGGTTGCAAAGAGTTGGAGGCATTGAATGACTAAACACTTTCACTTCACTTTCACGTTCAACAATGTCTTAGATTTCCAACATGACAAAAAAAAAAAAAGCTCTCTGAAAGATGTGATCAAGATGACAGAACTGGAATTAACTGCAGGTCAAGGTGCTGTGCATAAGGGAACTGTTGCTAAAAATTCAGAAGCAGTAAGAAATAGAGTGAGATCTGCGAAAGATGATACAGAAGCAGCTTTCGGAAACCGGAGACTATGACTGCAGGTGGTCGTGCACTGTGTGGATGGATAGTCTTCTCCCACTAGCGCCTGCAGGTTTCAGACTTTCTCTTGTCTATTATAAGTGGAGTGTTAGTTGCTTGGTCATGTCTGACTCTATGCGACCCCACAAACTAGCCCACCAGCTTCCTCTGTCCGTGGAATTTCCCAGGCAAGAATACTGGGGTGGGTAGCCATTCCCTTCTCCAGGGGATCTTCCCAACCCAGGGATCGAACCCAGGTCTCCCACATTGCAGGCACGTTCTTTACGGTCTGAGCCGCCAGGAGAGCCCTTTTCTTAATGCCTCAACTTATTCAATATTCATTTACACACATTTAGTAAGTGCCAGGTGCTGTGCTTGCCCTAGAAATATGAATGCCTAAAAACCTAGGTTCTGTTATTTAAGGAGTTCACAATGGCGGGAGCAGGGGGATGCAGACTCACAACTAAATATCATAATGTGATATAACAACACAATGGAGCCACATAGAAGGGTGTGATTAAAGTTGTTGTCCAGCGGTGCGAGGAATGGAAGGGGTGGAAGCTTAGAGCAACGGTTCTGACCTGAGGGAATCAGAATCCGCTGGAGGGTCTGTGACCACTTGTATTTAGGCACCCCACCCTCCTGTACTCACTCCCCACACAGGACCCAGAGGGTTCTGAGTAGGGCCCAAGAATCTGCATATCTAACAAGTTTCAGGTGATCTTGCCATCTTTGAAAATCACTGGCTTAGGGTAATTAAATTTAGCTGGCGTTTAAATCAGGGCAGGGAAAATAAGATATTTGGCATTCTCGGTTACAACAGCTGATTCAGGTATTGAGGAACCCAGAAATCCAGCTTAGAGATGACAGTTCTGCCTGTGTGTTCTTGACTGTGAGAAGCACCTTAGCCATTGTCTTTCCTTGTCAGAGAGTGTTTGGCAAAGGAACTAGAGGCTTTTAGAAGTAGAGACTTTTAGAAGTACTGCTTCTGCAGTGAGAAAATACTGTTGTTAATAAAAGAGAAAAGAGGGACAGGGCAGGCTGGCAGGGGCTCTTGGTTCCTAGGGCAGGGGAGTGATAAGCGTAATCTAAAAACAGTAAATGTTCTGAGGTCTGCCATCTTGATGACACAGTGCTGGGTTAGGGTGTCTTCCAGCCAGCCTGCCAGCACTGGGACTCAGCCACTGCATGGTCTGAGGAGAGAGAGATTCCCTCTGCATCTCATACTGGTGCAGAATGGGGCTCAACCCAATAAGAGAGAGAGTGTCAAAGATCATGTTTTGTTGTTCAGACACCCACCCCAAGAAATCTTACTTGGACCCCAGAGCATTGAGGCTGGGCCACAGGAGAGACAGGAAACCACTATCTAATCCTGAGCTCAGAAAAAATAGAAATGCCAGAATCTGAGAGACGCCTCAAGAAAGTTTCAGGGAAACAACAAGCTTGAGGGACTTAAGGGTGGGGAGCTGGAGGCAGACAGACCTGCGTTTGAGTTCAGCCCTGCACTTGATTTCCTGTGAGTTTGGAAATGTTGTTTAAATACTTTCTTAGCCTGAGTTTTCTTTATTTGTGATTGTTGGACATTGAGGTTGTTTTTAGTTTTCACAACTGTGTACGTTACTGTGATCTCTATCTGTACATACATCCTTGAATTAATCTACGATAGTTTAGAAGAGATTCCTAGAAGCTGCATCACTTGATCAAAGGTATGAATTCAATGCACATGGTCAAATTGTTTTCCTGTTTCCAGCATTTTACTTATATTAGCAGTATATAGGAGTGCTCATTTCCCAGCAACCTAGATATCATAATATGTTAGTCGCTCAGTTGTGTCTGACTCTTGGACTCCATGGACTGTAGCCTGCCAGGTTCCTCTGTCCATGGGATTCTCCAGGCAAGAATACTGGAGTGGGCTGCCATTTCCTTCTCCAGGAGATCTTCCCAACCCAAGGATCAAATCCGGGTCTCCTGCATTGCAGGCAAATTCTGTACCATCTGAGCCATGAGGGAAGCCCCCTACATATCATGGATAGTTAGTTAATAAAAAAAAATCTTGATTTTATTGATGTTACATGAAAAATGCATCCTACTGTGTTATGTGGCAATGCTGCGACCACTAATGAAGCTGAATATTTTCCACACATTTATTGGTCGTTTATATTTTTCGTCTTTTGTTGTGAATTGCTAGTTTATGGCCTATACCTATTTTGTTTGTATTTTCCTTATGGGTTTAAAAGAATTCTTTACACACAAACAAGAGTAAATTTTTATGTCATAAATTTGCAATCATTGTCTTTTTATGATGACCTTTTATATATTTTAGAAGTTTTAAGTTTTATGTGAATGGAATAATTTCCGATGCTCTTTGAAATTGGTTACAGAATGCATTCCTAATGATTGGGGGGGGTGCAGCATTTATATTACCCACAGTTACTTTGGACCCTTATCCATGGAGGGTTCACATACAGATATTATAAAAGTATAGCATATAGAAAAACCAGAAATGAAGTCACTCATATATTTGGTATAGGATTCCATGTTTAATGTAGAGGCCAATATATAAATCAATCCAATTCTTGTTTTTTAGTAATTTCAAATTATTAAAATGCTTTTATATACATGTACCAGCTGGTTCTGGTGTTTAAATATGTAAATAAATCAGTTCTTCACAGAGATGATGTAATGTTTTTTCCCAGGAACTAGCAAATACACAATATATCAACAAATATTGCATGATTTATTCAAGGTACCACAACAAGGGAAATATGAATGAAGATTAAGAAATGTATGAAAAATTTTTTCCAATATCAGATAGGGTGCTTAAGTGTAGAGGAAATAATATTAAATGCAATTGAGATAACTAAAATTAGACACATGTAGCACTGTGTCTACTATTTTCTTGTTCTCCTTTAAGCCCTCTGGCTCCTAGCAATTAGAACTGAGTAAATAATGTGTTGTTTGATATATATATATATATATATATATATACACATATATATCAGTAAACATATAAAAAATTACTTGGAATATAATTGCTTTACAGTTTTGTGTTGGTTGATACATACATTGTTAAATGTGGTATGGATCATATAAAGAGGATCCAGAAAAACACAAAAGGGCAACATAGACGAATTAGTTCATTTCCAGGCCTGAAGGTAGTGCCACAGCTGAATGGTCCTGACCAGTGGGCTCCTTGTATAAATCATTCCCAGGATGACCGTCAGCACATTGTGAAGAGGATTAAAAGGTTAGAAATGAAAGCTTCAGAAAAGGTTAAAGCCTGGGTTGGAGGGACTAAGGCTTCAGAATTGGCTCAGACCTATTATTTAATTTCATTCTGCCTAAGGCAAATGATCCTACAAACACAGATGACATAGCTAATGGTGTTTGTTATTTGAGTGCTTGATATTGGAGGAGTAGAAAATTTTTTTTCTCTTTTTAGTCCTGCCCTCTTTTTGCATTGTATAGGTCCAGTTTTCCTGTGTCACATGGATCCCATAAAGTAAAAGGTATCGTGGAAGACCTTTCCTCTTTTTCTCAGGTTAAATAACCTAACGTTTTAACCAAGAAAAGGCACTGATAATGTGAGGATATGAAAGGCTTTCCTTTCCATCCCACAGAGGACTGAGGAAAGGAGGGATTGAGAAAGTGAGGAATAATGTTCTGACTCAGACTGGTTAAATTTGTACCTAGATCAATCCTTAAAAAACTGAATAAATTTTAAAACCTAGGGAACTATTAAAATATACCAACCCTATCTCCATATTTTAAAACAATCCCCTAACTTGCAGAGAGCTGCCTAGGAAGGGCACCCGTGGCCCTGCTTGAAACGCGTCCCCCACCAGTCACTGAGCCCAGGAGATGGGCTGTGGTGCCTGGCGAGGCCCAGAGCTGGGGTATGGAGGAAACGTTCTGGGGAACCGAGCGCAGGGGTCACTGTAATGCACCTCAGAAAGACAGAAGCAGAGCTGTGGTGAAGTGTTTTTTTTTAAGTAGAAAAATTTTAATTGAATTGTAACACATATAGGAAAGCACACAAATTTTAACACCAATATAGAGTTAAATGGATGTTTACCAAGTGGAAACACCCATGTAACTATCACCAAGGTCAAGAAATGAAACATAAGGTTTGAATTTTGTATTTGTTCACTTAGGTCTTCATTCACTTACGTCTCGATTGGCTTTGCTGAGCCCCTTTTAGGGCCTCTTTCTATATATGTATACGTGTGTGCTAAGTCACTTCAGTCGTGTCTGACTCTGTGCGACCCCACGGACTGTAGGCTGCCAGGTTGCTGTCCATGGGATTCTCGAGGCACGAATACCGGAGAGGGTTGCCATGCCCTTCTCCAGGGGATCTTGCCAACCCAGGGACTGAACCCATGTCTCTGATGCCTCTTTCACTGGCAGACACGTTCTTTACCACTAGTCCCACCTGGGAAGCCATTTCTACATATCCTTACTCAATAAATGTTTCCTCAAAATGGATAAATCATAATCATCAATGCTTGTAACTAAAGAGTTCATTTAATCTTCTAAATAATAAATGCAGAAATCTTTTGGTTTTCATGATTTTTCTCTCATTCTAGGAAATATTCCTTCAAAAAAAAAAAAAAGAAGAAAAAGGATATGAAGTGACCCTCAAAATCTTTATGTCTTCCCACCATTTGTCCATAAGCTGCCTGCTTTCAGTTCCCATGTTTTGGAGTTTTCTTTGTGTCCTTATTTTCTACAGTGCTATATAATAAGGTCAATGGCTTAGTAATTATTTATATTTTGCTGTTTTTTTTTATATTTATGTGTTTAGTCAGAAGTAAAGTTTTCAGAATTATACCAGAAAATATCTATGCCAGTGTGTTTAAGTAAAAGGTAATAGATATATGTTGTTTCCCGCCCCCGCCCAATACAGGTATATCTTGGAAATACTGCCAGTTCAGTTCCAGACCATGCAATAAACAAATATGAATATCGAAACAAAGTGGGTGGCATTTAAATTTTGTGGTTTCCCAGTTCATGTGTAATTTGTATTTATAGTATTCTGTAGTCTATTAAGTGTGTAATAGCATTTTGTCTTAAAAAACAAAAGTGTGTGTGTGTGTGTGTGTGTGTGTGTGTGTATGCACAGTTGTGTCCGACTCTGTGACCTCATGGACGGTAGCCCACCTGGCTCCTCTGTACATGGGATTTCCCAAGCAAGAATACTGGAGTGGTTTTCCGTTTCCTACTCCATGAGATCTTCCCGACCCAGGAGTGAAACCCCAGTCTCCTGCGTCTCCTGAATTGGCAGACAGATTCTTCACCACTGCATTACCTGGGAAGTCCAGAAAGCAGCGTACTACATACCTTAATCTGAAACTATTGAGAAAAATGCTAACCATCATCCAGGCTTTCAGTAAGTAATAGTAATAACATCAAAGATCACCATCCCAGGTCACTGTAAGAAATATAGTAATAATGAAAAAGTTTGAATTCTTTCAAGAATTACCCAAATGTGACACAAGTGACTCGGAGTGATAAAATGCCACTGGAAGAATGGTGCTGACTGACTTGCTTGACTCGGGGTTGCTGCAGACCTTCAATTTGTGAAAAATGCAGTATCTGTGAAGCACAACAAAATGATGACAAGTAACCCTGTAATTATTTTCTAATGTAATAAATGTTCATGTTAAAAGTTTGAAAACCACAAAGGTAAGTATAAAGAAACTGATAAACATTAATCCCACCACATAGGAATAACCACTTCAAACTTTATGATCTTTCCAGTATTTTTTTCTATTTATATTTATCAGTTCAATTCAGTCCAGTCGCTAACTTGTATCTGTCTCTTTGCAGCCCCATGGACTGCAGCATGCCAGGCTTCCCTGTCCTTTACAGTCTCCCGGAGCTTGCCCGAACCCATGTCCATTGAGTTGGTGATGCCATCCAGCCATCTCGTCCTCTGTCCTCCTCTCCTGCTTTCAATCTTCCCCAGAATCAGGGTCTTTTCCAATGAGTTGACTCTTCACATCAGGTGGCAGAAATAGCAGAGCGTCAGCTTCAGCATCAGTCCTTCCAGTGAATGTTTTGGGTTGATTTCCTTTAGGATTGACTGGTTTGATCTCCTTGAAGTCCAAGGGACTCTCAGGTCTTCTCCAGCACCACGATTTGAAAACATCCAACTCTTTGGCACTCAGCTTTCTTTATGATCCAACTCGCACATCTGTTCATAACTACTGGAAAAACCATAGCTTTGACTATACAGACCTTTGTTGGCAAAGTGATGTCTCTGCTTTTTTAATACACTGTCTAGGTTTGTCATAACTATATATATTATATATATATACTTTTCCCCAAAAAATCCATAAACTCTATCAGTTATATATACTGCTTTTTTCTCACTTTAAAATCTTATGGTTTTGCACTTCTAGTCATAAAAACACATGAGAAATATAAGTAAAACTAAATGTATGCATTATTCAGTAGTATTCCACCTTGAGGAGACAAGGCTATGGAATCAGAGGAACTCTGTGGAATCAAGAAACATTTAAATAAGAAAAAAAAAGATACTATGAAGTCCTAATGGCCAGCTCCTAGCTGCACACCAAGAAAACTCACTTGGTGATTATAAATTTCAATTACAGTAATACCTAAAGAACTAATTTTAGCCAGTTCCTTCACAACATATGGATCATCCATTGTCAAGAGAAGTGATACAATTTCTGAATTAAGTTTAATCTCTTATGGGGAATTAATAAGAATATTTAAGAAATCATTTAAGATATGAGCTAAGAATTTAGACAGTAGTCTAAGCTCCTCTAGGAAATGGAGCTCTCTTTCACAATTCATGGGTTTCTCTGCAACTAATAAGCGTGAAACATAGTTTCAAGGGTAACTGAATGTGTTCAAAAGTGAAGTTAAATTTGAGCATAATAAATTCAGGTAAGGGGCTTCCCTGGTGGCTCAGAGGTTAAAGTGTCTGCCTCTAACGCGGGAGACCTGGGTTCGATCCCTGGGTTGGGAAGATCCCCTGGAGAAGGAAATGGCAACCCACTCCAGTATTCTTGCCTGGAGAATCCCATGGACAGAGGAGCCTGGTAGGCTACAGTCCATGGGGTCGCAAAGAGTCGGACACAACTGAGCGACTTCACCTCACCTCAAATTCAGGTATCAAGACTTGTAATGGGGAAAAGACTGTCATTGTAAAATTTTCTAAATTATTGGGACTGAAATGAAGGCAAAAGCATGCTAAATTTGATCCTCTGACAAAGATTTTTGTCTAAATAAGTCTCTAAGCAATCTTATAAACAGCTTGGAGACTGGTGTACTTTATGAAAAATATTGAAAATAGGAGACTATTTTTTTTCTTTTAGCCGTGCTTCAGGGCAATTCAGGATCCTAGTTCCCTGACCAGGGATCAAACCTATGCACCCAGCATTGGGAGTGTGGAGTCTTAACCACTGGATCACCAGGGAAGTCCCAGGAGACTATTTGAATAAATTTGAATTGGGGAAGGTTAAAAAAAAAACGAAAATGATCAATTTGACCATGTTAAAAAATGATCTATACATTTACATTTTAAAATCTACAAAACAGGTAAGATAATAAATGTTTAAAAGTTTTTGTATGTTTATTGTAAAACAGAAACATACCTCTTTTCAGGGTGAGTTTTTTTTAATAGTTTGTTGGGCTTAATTTTAAAAATAATTTTTATTTATTTATATCAAAAATTATACTTCATCAGGGTGGCAAACTGTAAGGATGCAGGCTAGCACTGCTCAAGGGCATTCATGGCTTTAAAGACTCACAAAACTAGATTTAAATTCTGATTCACGTGCTGTCAGCTAGCACGTAACAGAAAGGTTATTTACCTTTCTGACCCATAGTTTTTGTTGCTGCTGTTTTTAACTTTTTGTTTTATATTGGAGTATGGCCAATTAACAATGTTGTGATGGTTTCAGGTGGACAGCAGAGGGACTTAGCCATACATACACATGTATCCATTCTCCCCTAAACTCCCCTCCCATCCTAGCTGCCATATCACATTGAGCAGAGTTCCCCATGCTATATAGTAGGTCCTTGTTGGTTATCCATTTTAAATATAGCAGTGTGTACATGTTCATCCCAATCTCCCTCACTATTCCTCCTCCCCTTCCTTCCCCTATGGTAACCATGTTTGTCAATTTCTGTTTTGCAAATAAGTTCATCTGTATCAATTTTTTTTTAAGATTTCAGAATATAAGCCCTGTCAGAAAATTTCTCTTTCCCTGACTTCCTTCATTCAGGATGACAATTTCTAGGTCCAGCCATGTTGCTGCAAATGGCTTTATGTCATTCTTTTTAATAGCTGAGTAATATTCCATTGTATATATGCACCACACCTTTATCCATCCCTATGTCAATGGACATTTAAGTTGTTCCCATGTTTTGGCTATTTTAAATAGTGCTGCAATGAACATTGGGGTGCATGTATCCTTTCAAACAAGGGGCTTTTTTTTTTTTTTGCAGATATATGCCCAGGAGTGGGATTGCAGGGTCATATGATATTTCTATTTTTAGTTTTTTTAAGGAATCTCCATACTGTTCTCTATAGTAGCTGTACCAATTTATTAATACAGTCCCACCAATAGTGTAGGAGGGTTCCCTTCTCTCCATACCTCTCCAGCATTTATTGTTTGAGGATTTTTTTGATGATAGCCATTTTGACTGGTATGAGGTGATAATCTCATTATAGTTTTCATTATAGTTTTGATTTGCATTTCTCTAATAATTAGTAATGCTGAATATCTTTTTATATGCCTCTTGGCCATCTGTGTGTTTTCTTTGGAGAAATGAGTGACCCATATTTTTTAAATCTGAAATGATATAAACACCTATTACACAAAGGTTTCTATGGTGATTAAATGAGATGTTTGTATTAGGTCCTGAAGAGAGTACATGGCAAACAAAACATTTCTAAATACGTGGTCACTACTAATAGGCAATATTTCTTTGTGGCAGTCAATTAAAAAATTATAAAAAAGAAGCATATATAATGAAGTGTGGCTTCCACAGGACAACACACACATAACATCTTCTTCACTATCAAGTCAATTTTGTCTCAGTAAATCTATAAAGCAATGGGAAATTTTTACAAGGAAAGAGAATTTATAAAATATATTAGTACATTCAGTGAACAGTTTCTGGAGAAAGTGAAATAATTGTTATTCTAAAATAGAAATGAAGGTGTTCATCTTACCTCAGAATTTTATGATTTTAGATTTTGGACAGAAGTGAAAGTCACTGATTTTGGACAGAAGTGAAAGTCACTCAGTCGTGTCCAACTCTTTGCGACCCCATAAACTATACAGTCCATGGAATTCTCCAGGCCAGAATTCTGAAGCAGGTAGCCATTCCCTTCTCCAGGGGATCTTCCCTACCCAGGGATCAAACCCAGGTCTCCCGCATTACAGGCAGATTCTTTACCATCTGAGACACTAGGGAAGCCCTCTGGACAGAAACAGGAAGCTAAGTCAGAGGTATGGTGGTTTCGTTTTATTCCTTAGGGATTCTCAGTACCATCAAGAGAACACTTTCAACGAAGTCTAGTATCTAACTGAAAGAAATTTTGGTGTGACACTGATATCCTTCATGGCAGGAAAACGAAACCTATGAAGGAAAGCACCTGAAGCCCAAAGCTGACGTGCCCCCTGTTTCTGTAGAACTGGCAAACCGAGAGGAGGCAGAATGGCTTTACATTTCTAAATGGTTGAAAACTGTTTGGGGGAGGGGACATATAAAAATTATGTGAAATCAGATTGCAGTGTGCATAAATAAAATTTCAGTGGAACACAGCTATACTCATTAGTTTTAAGTATTGTCAATGTCTTCTTTCCCACTACTATGGCAGAGTTGAATAGTTGTGGTAGAGATCTTCTGTATGGCTCACAAAACCAAAAATATTTATGACCCTTTATAGAAAAAGTTTGCGACTACTACACTTGAGATAAGCTTAACCAGAAAGCAATGTAGATGGATAGTTTAATATTTTTGAAGTGGAGAAGGTTTTTTTAAGCACACGTTTATTAACATAAAAAGATGTTTATTGTTTAGTCACAAAGTTGTGTCTGACTCTTTTGCAACCCTATGGACTTGCTCACAAGGCTTTTCTGTCCATAGGATTCTCCAGGCAAGAATATTGGAGTGGGTTGCCATTTCCTTCTCTAGGAGATCTTCCCAACCCAGGGTTCAAACCTGGGTCTGTCTCCTGCATTGGCAGGTGGATTCTTTACCACTGAGTCACTATATTGTTAAAAAAAGGAAGATTGTAAAACAGAACACATAATATGACCACACATTTAAATATATAGAAATAGATCAACCAATAGATTGATGGATTGATAAAGATTAGAAAAGGGTGATAGTCTACATATTTTGCCACCTGTAGGCATAAACACGGAACCACCAAAATGCCATTTGTAAATTACTGATATGGCTATTTATCAGCATATATCACTAAAATCCTGGAGAAGGAAATGGCAACCCACTTTATTATTCTTGCCTGGTCAGTTTATAGCTCATGGTACTTGCCACTGATACATGTTTATAAATTAACATTCAAAAGGATTTTTAATCTCTGTAGAATATCTTTCATGCAGTTAGCATGTCGTAGCATCAGGTAACTGCAGTGGCATGTTTGTTTAAAAAAAATTCAACTTTTAATGTTTAGATGCTTTAATACACAGTGACTTAGAAATATGAAGGGGAAGAAGTTTTTCAAAGAAATACACACAACTAAACCTTTCTCACCAAACCTTAACTGCTTCTAATCACCATTTAATATAACCCTGGTATCATCTCTAGTCTTCATTATAATGTTCCTTTCTGGTAATCTTAATCTTAGCATCACACAATTCTTAGGTCAGGTTTCCTGTCTCCACTTCATGTGGGCTACTAATCCTAAGTAAAACTCTTTTGCATAATTCAAACAATGGCTTTGGTTGTCTTTTTTCTCTTTTTAGCAAGTCCTGGTCACCTAGGAATAAAGTGAAGTGAATACACTCAGTTGTCTCCGACTCTTTGCAACCCCACGGACTGTAGCCCACCAGGTTCCTCCATCCATGGAATTTTCTAGGCAAGGGTACTGGAGTGGGTTGTCACTTCCTTCTCCAGGGGATCTTCCCAACCCAGGGATCGAACCCGGGTCTCCTGCATTGTGGGCAGACACTTTACTGTCTGAGCCACCAGGGAATATAACAGTTTACAATTGGCTGCTTTATTCTCTCATTTAACAAAAGTAAAGCCAGGAGAAAAGAGGTACGTGGAGCTCACCATACACTACACGCATAGAATTTTCCAACATCCTCAGCAGGAGTTTGGTTTTTTAAACTCCAGATAACGTCCTAGTTAGTAGCCATAGGGCTTCTCTGGTGACTCAGACATAAGGAGTCTGCTTGCAATGGGGGAGACCCCGGTTCGATTCCTGGGTTGGAAAGATTCCCTGGAGGAGGAAATGGCAATCCACTCCAATATTCTTGCTTGGAAAGTTCCATGGACAGGGGAGCCTGGTGGGCTACCCCTGGTACCATGGGGTAGCAAAGAGCTGGACTCAGCTGAGTGACTAACACTTTCACTTCATCCAAGTGTCAAATCAAACCCGGTCACTGTGATTTACTCTGTCACTGCCTAGCAATTATAATTTTACAAATAATTAGAGATGCATCAAAAATAGCTTTTAGGAAGAAACTTTATTCAAATAGAGAACATTTTAAAGACATATTCAAACATTCTTATGAACAAGGAGTTAATGGGTTCCATGATAATGGGTCACATGAAGGTCATTCCAGTACACTAATGTGTATGCTAAACAAATGTTATATAATTTCACTGAAGGGCTGTCCATCCATTTAAGGAAATCTAGATTTTGGTACCAGTTAACAACAAAAAATGACAAGTTATTTTTGTGTATTGAAAATTATAAATTACTTGCTACTGACTCTATATATGTACTGCATTGGAAAAATTGGTTCCAACTGACAGGTAATTTCATAGCAAGTTCCTAAATATAATCTTGGATCTCTTTTGACATGTCTTGAGCAGAAACTACTATGAGTCATTTTAAAAGTCTTGGACCTAAAAGGAAAAAGTTAAATTGCACCTAGCTTTCTCTGGTAGGAAGAGGCACAGCACAGGAACTACTGGTTACCTCCTGGCAAGAACAACTGAAAAATCAGCTGGGGGTTGGGGGGGGGGGGGTCCTTTTATAAATGGGGGGGGGGGTTCCTTTTATAAACGTTTGGGCATTCACCCAATCCTGTGGCTCTGACATTCCTGGGCAGGGCATGCTGGTAGTGGAAATAGTGAAAGTTATTCAAACCACTGAATTCTCCATTCTACAATATGGAAACTGGCAGACTTACCTCAATCGTTAAGTTCTCCACCCTCTCCCTCACCACCTCCACCTCACATCTAAAATATTAGGTTAAGAATATAAATTGCTTTAGGTCTTTGTTCCCACAGGCAGGCAAAGAGGAACTTAAAAAACCTTAACTATCCTGATTTTGAGGGTTATATAGTGTTTATAACTAACTTATGAATTTAGACAAGTTATAAACAGCCTCTATTAGAAGTTAGCAAGAATGAGGATGGTACCATTACAGATTTTTGTTCATCAAATAGTTTCATCTAGGATCAAAGATAATTCAAAGATAATTTGGTGTTTTTCTATAGCCAATATCTTAAAGTAGGGGAAGATGAGTCTCCTCTTGAAGGCCAACACCAATGGGTTAGGAGTGACTGCCCATAGTACCTTGTGGAGGATTCTAAGGCTGTGTTGGTGATCAGTAAGAAACACTGTTTTCAGCTATTAGCTGTCTGCCTCAGGTGTGAGAGCACAGGGTGGGAGCATACTTACCTAGTATTTGCCACTCTTGACTTAAACTAAGATGTTAACTGGCACACTCAGATTTGAGTCAGAGTCTGTCACTTAGTAGCTGTGGTTCCTTGGGAATGTTATTTGATACCCTTAAATCTCAGTTTCCTCTTTTGTAAAATAGGAATAGCAAAAATGCTTAATCTTACAGGGTTGTTTTAAGGATTAATAGATTAACGTTAGAAAATACTTGGAGTCTGGCACATGACAAACCTCTATAAACAAAAGCTACTATTACTATCATTAATTACTAATAATATGAATTATTCATGAATTTTTAAATTAAGTTGCTGGTTTAAAGTTTTTTTTTTTTTTTTTTTAATTACTGGGCCCTGGAAACATAGCAGGATAAAGTGAAGCTGTTTTAGAGGTTTGGCGGAAGGCCCAAGGGTCCCACCTACTCTAACCCCAGTTCCAGGAAGGCATCTTCAAAGACTCTTAGGATCCCAGAGCAGAGCTTGAAAATCCCTGAAGAAGGTTATTTAGAAGTGAAAACAATGGTCCTCTTTTGAGATTTGTTTTGCATTTGTTAGCCAGTTAGGCTGAAATAAGAAAGGTCATAGTCAGGGCAAAATAGCCAAATTTAAGGCAGAGAGAAATTCACTAAGAAGAAACAGTTCCTGGAGGTGATGTACTCAGAATCAAGCAGTAAATTTACATGGTTTCCATTAGAATAAAAAACTTTTTTAACTGGTATTATTTTGGCCAAAAAAAAAAAAAGGATTCAAATTCACTTTCGGTGAATTTGAATAGTTTTGTATTTATATCTAAAACATGGCTAGATTTACTTAAAAGAATTTAGCAGAGAAAAATAACTCCTAAGAGTCAGACGAAGATCAGATGATGGTAAGCAAGGGCTTAAAGCAGAAACTGGAAAAAGTGAGTGGAGACTGTGGAGTAAAAATGCAAACAGGGAAAAGAAACGTGCAAACAAAATGCTCACTTTTAAAATTCACATTGTAAATAAGTTAAATAGATATATAGAAAATGAATACTGTTACTAGCAATTATCTTATAAAGTGTTATTTTCTCTTCAAGGATGGATTTTAAAATAGAAATGCTTTGGTGTGTTTGAATAGCTTATGCTAATTAATCACTGTAGAATACAGCAGCATATATGATAATTTAGATCACTATTTACCAAAGAAAGAACAAAGGGTCTCTAATAGAGCTAAAGAAACAGACATGAACCGAATGATGATAATTATCTAATACACCTAGTAGACTGGATTCACTAAAAGAAAACACTCTTTAGTTTCTGAAGTTACCTGCTCAAACAAGTGAAGTTCCTATGAAATCCTATAGTCTACTCTGAAACCTTTTTACATCATGTCTACAGATCATGAAAACTTTTGTTAAGGAATACTCTTTTCAATACATTTTGCTTCACAAGACTTATATAAAAGTCCCTTCTCTAATGTCTATGAGACAGACACATAAATGAGTTATACCTTTACTTTTCAGAAGCTTTGGAAAGCTTTCAACTCTGAAACTAAACTATAAAAGGTCTTAAATATATACCATATTCTAATTATAATCCTACAATGAAAATACTTTGAACATACTTAAATTATGATAATGGGACTCAATTACATAGTACAATTTCAAGTGCTTACAATTTAACAGCGTAAGTTTTGCTTTCTGTGTGGTGTGTGTTAAGTCGCTCAGCCGTGTCCGACTCTTTGTGACCCCACGGACTATACCCTGTCAGGCTCCTCTGTCCGTGGGGATTCTCCAGGCAAGAATACTGGAGTGGGTTGCCATGCCCTCCTCCAGGGGGATCTTCCCAGCCCAGGGATTAAACCCAGGTCTCCCCCATTGCAGGCAGATTCTTTATCATCTGAGCCACTAGGGGAGCCCGACAGTCTCTAAGAAAATACAAAACACCGATTTTGCCTTTGCAGTTGCCTCATTATTCATCTCCAACAATTAATTATACTAATATACTAATAAAGGTGGAAATACAAGATGGTTGATGACTTATCCTGATGGCTCAGTGGTAAAGAATCTTCTGCCAATGCAGAAGACATGGGTTCAATCCCAGATCCAGGAAGATACCACATGCCACAGTACAACCAAACCAGTGTGCCACAACTACTGAGCCTGTGGCTCTAGAGCCTGGGAGCTGCAGCTACTGAAGCCCTCACTTCCCAGAATCTGTGCTCCCAGAAGAGAAGCCACCACAGGGCAACAAAGAGAGGCTCCTCTTTGCTGAAGCTAGAGAAAGCACATGTGCAGCAATAAAGACCCAGCACAACCAAAAAGGAAGGAAGGAAGGAAGGAAAATATTAAAACAGATCCTATTTAAAAAGCAGGACATTAATGGCAATATGATATGTTGGAAACTTTCTCAAATCTGATTTCTCAAGTCTCTTCACTTTCATTATATGCAGAAAATGGACTTTTACAGTGGCCAACTATACAATGCAAATTTATTCATTTTTGCCTGCAAATTACATTGCATCATTTAAGCTTAGTTTCCAAAAAAAAACTAAAAAACTCCTGCCATTCTGAGGTCTAGATTAGAGTTACGATGATACTATAAAGAAACTGCTCACATTAAAGTTTATAACAAACTGTCACGATGTCAGTGAGAAATGCTTAAAAGGTGAAAACATGCCCCTTTCTTTCTCATATCCATAAATGATGAAAAATTGCAATGAAATTCATTACCTACACAGGCAAAATGTCCTCAGATCCTCAGCTCATAT
The DNA here is from genome assembly GCA_006410635.1 of Cephalophus harveyi. Classification (NCBI taxonomy): domain Eukaryota; kingdom Metazoa; phylum Chordata; class Mammalia; order Artiodactyla; family Bovidae; genus Cephalophus; species Cephalophus harveyi. Next base: position 281,617 of record SJYT01046604.1, on the reverse strand, counting down.
TCCTGTATTCTGTGCTGAAACAAAGATATAGTAGTAACTTTCAAACAGCATGCAGTAAACCTTACAAAATGCATTCTGGATAACTATTTTTATGGATATTCCCAACTCATGTATTTTTAGAGTTCACACACTGGGAAGAAATATTATGCCAATGAGCATTCAATAATTTTGGGACTTGAACTGGCTACCGAATAAAGACAATATTCCCAGTCTTCCATCTTGATGACAAAAATGCACCAGGACTATACTTGTAATCTTTTTCAAACTAAGTATAAAAATAACAAATTAGCCATAATTGTAAATCTATCCTGCTGCTTAGGGAGAGGGATGGCTTGGGCCTGAAGGACTTGAAGTTTTATAAGAATTTAATAAAAATATTTCTCACTGCTTTTAGAATATGATCTGAAATGCAATTAAAGGAAAAAATTACTCTTATCTCCCTTGTAATACATTTTCTAAAGGGAGTTCAATCATTAAATTTATACAATAAAATTGTATTGCATTAAGAAATCAATTAATTATGAATTCTTGAAAGCCTAGGATTAAGTAACATTTAAACTTTTATATCAAGCTGCAAACTTAATCTTATCTTAGAGAAGCAAGTTTAATCTTAAGTGTTATACACCAGTGCCAGCAAATTAATATTCTACTTTACAAGAAATATTTCTGGGTACTTTATGAAGTCTTTTTTTGGACATCGGTTTTTCATACTAAATATTTGATTCTTAGCTCTAAAAATGAAGAATGAAACATTAAACTGGAAAAGAATGAACAGTATGGATTTTTGCCTTTATACTTACAGGACAGAAAACATACTGTTTTCTAGGAGAAAAAATTTAAGGCCCTAAATAGTCCTAAAATATAATGTACTTTGCTTTTCAGTTTCCACAGTTACATGGGGCATTATGTGGATTTCATGTGGCACTGGAAGAGGGAATAAGCAAATTTAAACTCAACTCAGTTTAGAGAACAGAAGGATCTCAACCTAACACAAATGCTCTATGAGCTTGAGATGAACACTGGTGGCATCAGTTCAAGCAGAGACTGGATAACAAATGCATATGTTTTTCTCAGGTCCCTTCAGTCTGAAGGTTTTATTAGTCTGCATAGTTAACAGAGATACATACATATTGATATGACATGATCAAGTCAGCTAGACATCACCTCATCAAATTGTGTTTACATGGCTAGTATACATTGAATAGCTTCAAAAAAATCAAGGCTGTAATTTTTCTAAAAGTAACTTTGCTGTGATCATGATGAGACTCCATACACCAAAAAGGTAAATCTAAAGACCCTCGCGGTCATCCACAAGAAACTGAAGAACAGTGATCCAAATTAGAATGTGATTGAAAATCTTTTGTGGATCAAACAATGCACAGTGTCATTTCAACAAATACTTGTAAACTCTGGACAGAGGTCAACCAAGGTTTAAGTCACTGTGATCATTTGTAATTAAGAACACCATGGGCAGAGGAGCATGGCAGGCTCCAGTCCATGGGGCTTTTGCAAAGAGTTGAACACGCTTGAGCAACTGAGCACACACACACTCACCGGCCCCCATGGGAAAGAACACTGAGAGAGTGTCCTGAAAGAAAAGAATATTGATGCATACAGGGTCAAGTAAGAGGACAGGTGTGTGAAGGAAATTAGTCACTAACAGTGTGAAATGATGCAGAGGTGGGGCTCTGGCAACTTCATTAGTGACCTTTAAGAAAGTAGTTTTAAATACTGCATTTGCATTCTAGGGTGCAGTGGGTTGAGGAGTGAATGGGATGCCCACATAAGAACCTCTGCTGTCATCTCAAATGACTATGTTCTTCTCAGAGTTCCATCACTATGTCATTTCTAGATATATTTGAACACTTGATGGGACAGTTCCACATTAACTGAGCAACAAACTTTTTCCAAATCTCTTAAAAAGGGACAATCTGTTGTGATTAATTTTAACCTTGAGGAAAGAGTCTTGGAACTATTTTAGACCAATGCTGAAAATGTTTGAAGAGAAATTTTGACTAATAATTGTGCTCAGTTATTTGTTCATTTGCCATGTACTTGAGCCTACTACAAGAGACTGAGCAATGCAGAGAGAAATGTCCTCAATGCGGCTCATAATGGGGAATTAAGTGTGTGTGAAACAATGACACAGGCTTCTGGTCCAGTATGAGTCTTTAGTTTGGGAAATTTTCTTTAGCTTGATAGAATGTTTTTCAGGTCACATATCTGGGGTCAGTTACTCACAAGCTTAGTATTTTCAAACTGTGTCCAAGATGACTCACAAGTCTAACTGACTTAAGTACACCTTTTTTAAGTGTAGACTCCTAGCTTACATTCTAAAGGCTATGGAAACTCAATAATGTTATATATAAAAGAATCTTATAGGGTAAAGGTAGGATTAAGTGGCAATAAAAGTCTAATTTAGAAGTGTACATGCTTTTATCAGCAAGTTAAAATCTCCTCTCCTTAAAGCTCTGAATATATTTCTGAATTTGACATATTCTCTTATTTGGGCTTCCCTGGTGGCTCAGCTGGTAATGAATCCACCTGCAATGTGGGAGACCTGGTTTCAATCCCTAGGTTGGGAAGAGCCGCTGGAGAAGTAAATGGCTATGTACGCCAGTATTCTGGCATGGAGAATTCCATGGACTTGACTGCACAGTCCATAGGGTAGCAAAGAGTTGGGCACAACTGAGTGACTTTCACTTTTCTCTCATTTAGCAACTAGGGATTGGGAGGTGACACTCTGTATACTGGGACATATTTATCTGATTTCCTGTTGAAATCTTTTTGTTTCATCACAGCCAAGGTGCTAAAACCATGCCACAGGAGGACTTCACTGGCAGTCCAGTGGTTAAGACTCCAGCTTACAATGCAAGGAGGGTGGGGGTTCAGTGCTTAGTTGAGAAGTTAAGATCCCACAGGCCTAGTGGCCAAAAAAAACCCTGTGAAAACATAAGCAATATTTTTTAACAAATCTAATCAAGACTTTAGAAATGGTCCACATTGTGACTTTCCTGGTGGCCTAGTGGGTAAGAATTCATCTGCCAATGCAGGGAATGCAGATTAGATCTTGGGTCTGGGAAGATTCCAACTACCTAGCTTCTGTGCTCTAGGGCCATGAGCCACAACTACTGAGCCTGTGTGCCCAGCTAATGAAGCTAGTGTGCCTAGACCCTGCGCTCTGTAACGAGAAGCCACCACGAGGAGAAGCCATGCACTGCAATGAAGAGTAGCCTCTGCCTGCTGCAACCACAGAAAGCCTGTGCAAAGCAACAAAGACCCAATACAGCCAAAAACAAATAAATAGAAAATAAAACACAATAAACAAATTTTTTTAAGGCTTACATCAAAAAAACCTGTAAAATAAAATGGTGCCATCGAAGTGTTATATCCTGTTTGTTACCCCAGATTTGTAATCCTAGAAAGGAAATAATTCATTGATGTTAAGAAGGCACATCCTTCCTCAGTATATATACTGATGGATTTACTGTTTGGCCCTATACAGAAAAGATTTGTTGACTCCTATTAAAGATTATCAGAATCCAGACTGAAAAGCAAACTGTAAAATATACAACACACATAGACATGGAATATGAATTACATGATTGGAATTTTGAATGAGGTGAGATTAATTTTAGTGATGCATAAATATGCCAGACTTCCCTGGTGGTTCAGACCGTAAAGCATCTGCCTACAATGCGGGAGACCCAGATTCAATCCCTGGGTTGGGAAGATCCACTGGAGAAGGAAATGGCAACCCACTCCAGTACTCTTGCCCGGAAAATCCCATTGGATGGAGGAGCCTGGTAGGCTATACTCCACAGGGCTGCAGAGAATCAGGCACAACTGAGCACCTTCACTTCATTTAAATATACCGTTAAAAAAAAAAAAGTACATCGAAATTAAGTAGAAATCTTAAGCTATTTAAGAATAACTTGGGGTGGGGGCATGGAAGAATACAGAACCTTGGGATTTCACCCTTTGAGGAGAGGTGATGTTCTTTCCCTATTCAAAAAATGTGGAATGAACATCAGCCCCAAGTTCCTGCAATTGAGTGAACAACTTTTATTGGATAAGAGAGCTCTAGGTAGTCATTTCATCATCTAGTTCCCCCTAACAGTACAGAGACTCTACACTAAGGTGTCTGTTTCCCTGAGTACAGTTGGGTCTTCTGAAAAAAAGAGCCACCTGTCTAATACTACAGACTTGTCCAGTATAGCTGACAGAGAAGTGGGAGGCACGTAGAAAGCAGTAAATTTTCAAGGTGAAAGTATTCTCCTTTTTATTACATTGAAGAGGAAGAAGGCAAAGTGCTGTGTATGCATTACTAACTTAATCTGCTCCATTTTTGTATTTTCAGCCATTCGACCCTTCCACTAAATCACTCCTTTTAAAAATCACTGAAATTAAAGGCCTCTTTGATAAAAGTTCCCTGATTGTCTAACTTTGCATCTTTTCCGATCCCAAATGGTTGAGAGTAAAATAGTGAACACAGTGTGACTCAATTATCCATCATGGGTAATCATTTTCTCACAAACTGGCATTCAGTATATCTGCTGAACACATGTATGACCAAAGAATAGAGTCCATTGGCTGAATGGGAACTTACATTTCGAGTGTGGTATAGATCACCAGTAGTAACAAAGAAGGCCAGCAAACAGACTAGGGTGCCCCAAAGTCAGCGACCTTCAGAAGGCAGGAACACAGCAAAAGTTTAGGATGATTAATGGCTCAAAAAATCTGCCTTAAGTCTAAGGTAGGACTCCAAGGTAAATGCCCCAAAGCCTATGAAATAATAGGGTAGCAAATTTAAAACTACTAACTGAAAAAAATTAGACTTACATATATAAAATTCTAATTGTTTACCTAGAACTAAAGTAACTATTGGACTTCCCTGGTGGCTCAGACAGTAAAGAGTCTGCCTGCAATGCAGGAGACCTGGGTTCCGTCCCTGGGTTGGGAAGATCCCCAGAAGGAAATGGCAATCCACTCCAGTATTCTTGCCTGGAAAATCCCAAGGATGGAGGAGCATGGCAGGCTACAGTCCATAGGGTCGCAGTCAGACATAACTGAGCAACTAACACACACAAAGTAATTCTTATAATTAAGTTCTTCACACTTTCTTTGCGATAGAAGTCTAAGACCTTGGGTTAGAACTCTTGGAGGCTGATCCAGTTCTCATAATTGCCATTCTTTGGAATGAGCTAATTAATGATTTAAGTGGCAATTACTTGAAAATTTAGTGTGGTAAACCTGCTTTGGGGAATCACTTATGTCTATGTGTAAATACTACCATCTCTGTTTAGGAATCCAGGAGCTACCAAAATTCAAGTAGATGACTAAGAACAAGGGACAGATAAACACATTTGTCTTTCCCACTGTAAAATACAAATGCTAACCCCCAACATGCCTCTTCACAAACACAAAAAATTCTATCAGTAAATAAAACATCAGGTCCACATATCTTCATCTATACCACTGTTTCAGCCTACACAACATGAAGGAATAAACTCCAATACGGTTTTCTTTCTAGTTTCTTCATTTTCCTTATATACACTATTAAGATATTTAGATATTAGTGGTGGCTATGCCAGTCATTAAAATTTTGCAGCAAGTATCTAATCTTGTCGCTTAAGTTATGGAGATGGTGTAGCTTAAAAAAAAAAAAAATCACTATTTGTATTGAGATCTCTATGGTAGTATTTGCCAAAGGTTGGGTTTAGTTATTACGTCTTTGGGTATAGACACCTATGGTGGTACTGAAGGGTCCTAGGGCCCAGTGTGACCTCACGTATCCTACGCATGGCACAACACAAACTAAAGAAAATCGACTTGAAAGCTGTATGCCATGAGATACCAGCAGGCAAAAGCCTTTAATCATTCACTTAGGAAATAATTTTGAGCTCTATGTGCCAGGACTGTTATTTGAATATAATTTGTAGTCTTTATTTCAAAAGTTTTCCCGAATGTTAAATATTTATTGAATGAATTTGTTACAGGTAAGATACTGAAAGTTGAAGAGCCCTGATCTAAAACTGACTGTAAAGTCATTATAGTGACCTCCCTGGGAATCGATTCTGTATTGGTTAACTCTTAAATCTTTACTTCTAAGAATTTTTTTTAATAACTAATGAAACCATTTTATATACTGTCCTCTCAACAACTGTTGGGGATATGTTTCAAGAGGACTGTCTTTGCGTATCTTTCACTAAGACTAAAACATACCTAATTATGTATGCTTGGAAGAGTAGTACTTTATTGCCAAACTGACTGTTGCGGGGTCCAGGGAATTCAAAAGGTAGTATTAATAGCATGTAAGGCACCATGCAACTACAGAACCTATATTTTATTCACTTTAACTTTCCTGTATTCCATTTTTAAATTTCCTTTAGTTCAGATAGTTATTAAAATTCAAAAGAGCTTTAATTTTCTTATCTAATTACAGATCCAATCATTGAATTTCCTACACCATCTTCCAAACATTGGTCTGGATTTTTTGTGAAAAAGAAAAAAGTTCAAATAACAATTTTTTCCATAAAGCTAAACATGATTTTCTAAGTTTTAGCTGTGTCCATTTTGGTGTCAAAATGTGCTTCATATTTATACATAATTTTTAACAATGTTCTAAGCAAAACAAAAAGTTGATAACTACAATGGTTTGGAAAAATCACAACCAAAAAAATTCATTTTGAAATTGAAATTTTGGGTGAAGGGGTTTTTTCCCTCAAGTAATCCCCACTTCATCTTTTGTCCCAATCTTAATCCCTTGGAACAACAGAGAATATTATCTACACAAACCGTTAGAATATATCTACTGCCACATCAGAGTTCTTTTAGAACTTTAAAGACACTAGGAATTGTATGCAATATGGGCATCCCCTCTTCATTTTCCAAACTAAATCAAAACTCTCATTTAATAATTAAAAGTCTGGGTATCCAGTCATTCTATGATTTCCTTTGTTCTATTACTTTAACACCATCACCACAAAAAAATGTTATTTTCTGTATTATTAAAGTTTCAAAGACTTGAAAGTTGTTAGCCCATTAATCTGCTATATATGCAATAAATATAGGTGAAGTAGTTTGCTTTTCAACCCATTTCCAAAAGTATGTACTTTCAGGGAAAATATTTCAATGTTTGCTACAACCTATAGAGAATTCCAAAAGTAATACAGATGAAAGACAAATGATATGCTGATTATAAATGACTGCTTTCTATTAATTAAAGCAGCTCTCCAAGAATTACTACTAGGAGGTAGTTTGAGCCTTTTATGCACTTCACATAAAAAGAGATAAACCTTAATATTCTACAATACAAAGGTATCTGAATTATACATAAGTCAAAGTTTATAAAGGAGTTCCCATACCCAGTTAGTCTAAATTATTATCGTGTTAAAAGCAATCTGGATTAAATTTCAGAAGTCAACAAAATTCACAAAGCCAGAAGCAGTTCAGTGCTCACAAGTTTATATTTTTAGGTTTGATAAAGATTCATGTGTATTTTCTAAATACACAGACCAAAAAAAAAAAAACATTGTGGAAGTTTACATACATGTCTTAGGACACTTATACTAGGTAGGTAAATTACATTAAAAATTGGTCTTCGTAAAAGATCTTCCCAAAGAGCTTTTACAAACAGCAGGCAGAAAGTGTTCTTTTGTTTACAGTGTTTTTAAAATGCTGATTCTCCCATCTCATAACGGCCTCAACCAACCCTCTCCTTAATCCAACTTTGTTCTCAATAAGCAGCATACTCCAAATTTTAAGTACCCAATTTCATAAAATTCAGAGCTACAAAACATCTTGTAAAATGTGCTTATCCCTAAAATATTTTAAACTAAATATCTTGAATGGCTCAACTTCACTTGAAAGTAGGGATACAGCAGGGAAAAAAAAAAAACCTTTCCATTTAAAATCCTAAAGTGACTAAGAAAAAATACGCTAATTCTAAGCATGTATATTATGTACCATAGTTAAGTTTAAGGATCTGGGTGACTGAACGGCACAAAAATGGGTTCATATCTAATTCTTCAATTAAAAATCATCCTTTTAAAATGAAAACGCTACAGCCAATTAATACCATGTGCTACACTGAAGGGTATCTTGTTTATAATCATGTGGTGTAACGATTGCTGTATTAGGAGGCAAGAGTAGTTAAGGACATTTGGGGGAGGAAGGATTAGACAGACACTCAAATTCCTAAGATAGCTGTTTTATATGGAAAATATGTCTCCATAGACAGACCACTTTAAAGAGCTAAAATCCTACAAAAGTAGGGGCAACAGAGCCCCCTAAACAGAGCATGGGCTTCAGAATCAGACCTGGTCAAAACCCAGCTCTACCTTGTAGTGACTGTTACATTAGTTCAATCAGGCAATTTCATGGAACCTTTCTTTGTCTAAAAAATGGAGACGATAGCACCTACTTATAGGGGACTTGATAAGGTAAAGCGCAATGGCATGTGCAGGCACTAAAAAAAAGCTAGCTTTTGGAATTATTCAGAAAAATAACTTTTTCATCCTATGCTGACAATATCCTAAAAATGTAATAAAGCTTATTGGTTTTAAATGTTATGGTTTTTAAGACCCATCTTCCATCACACTTTCCCCAATATTTTACTAGTCATCATCAGGCCTTTTATAACATTGTATTAATACAAATTTCTAAGCCCCAATTTTTTCATTCCACGTTCTCTATTCCTCCAACCCTTTCCCCCTTGGTTCTCATGTATTATTCAACAACTAAGATGTGTCATGTCACTATTATGCACCAGGCAGTGTTCTAAGTGCTTTACATACATGAATAAACTTCATCTCACTCTTCCTCAGCAGGATGGCTCTACCAAAAAACCAGCTCATGCTTTCCCCCCAGATTTCAAAGCTATGCATTATTGTTCCATTTTCCCTTATAATGTTTCTTTTTTAGCTCTTAATTGCTAGGGTGCTGAAATTTAGCAAAATATCTAGTGAATGTGATAAATAAGGGCCAATGACAATGAAAAAGCAGGGACTGTACAGAAGTAACTTCCTCTGAGACTCCTAAGAAATAATACATGATATCTTGATTTATATGAGAGGGTCTGTTACTACAAAATGAATAGGAAATAAACAGTTTATACTCTCCCCCTTCATTAAATAAAAGATCTAAAATATTTTTCATTTAAAATATAAGTTACAAGAGAAAAATTCAGCAAATGTGTAACACATAATTCCGCCAGGGCGCCACAGACAAAATTACGAGTATTCCACTGTTACCTCTCTGAGACCAATCATGAGTTCTTAGTATCTATCAACTTCCTGAAACTGTACTGTAAGTCAGAAAAAGAATATACTTAAAAAAATAGAAACATCCAGTAGTATACCTTAGTACTAAACTATCTTTTTAAAAAAAGACCCAGAAGGGAAAAGGCAGTCCCTTCAAGATCACGAAACAAAATAAGTTAGGCAGTCAGCAAGTAGAAAAATCTGTCAATTCTGGTAAAATGTGTACTTTAAAAGAAGAAACTTTTATATAGGCTGAGGCTAATATATTCAAGAGTATAAACATTTTTCCTTTGGATTACCTTTCTAAAAACAAATTCTTAAAGTATCAATATTTCAGTTGACTAAAAATATAGCCAAATCTGTCACAACACAACACAGAAGGTAATGGACAATAATTATAGAATATTTTAAATTAACAGTAACAAGCCATCTACATCAAACCTTGTTTCCAACTAAAACCAAAACAAAAGCACAACAATCCGTAGTGTACCAAGTGTGTATTTTCAATTTACTGTATGCAATCTAACAAAAATTTGGTCATAATTTACCAGATATACATAAACAATTTAAGTAGTAAAGAAAATTCAGTTTAAAGAGAGTAAGTTCATATCTTAAGGAAAAGTACATTAAGAATGTAAAGCCAAGTCCAGTTTCTATGCAATAAGTGAACTGTAGTCTAATAAAGCAGATTTAGGTGATTTTCAGATATATATCTTTTCTCTTTAATATATATTTATATATAGACAGATCTACCAATTGTAAACTATGATTTTAAAGGAGAGGGATAAATGGGATGAAAGAAATCTTTATACTATACTTACATATTCACAAAGCAGAACATTTTACGTTTAAAATACTTTTCCATTCATAGTATCTTTGCCCAGCTAACGTCTACTTTGGACCCCACCAGAATTACATTTTACTCATTTGTCTAGAACACTGAGAAAAAGATGTACTCTTCAGTCAAACAAAAACCAAACCAAAACTGTTTATGTCAGTTTTTCAGTTTTATAGAAACTATGATAAAGTTTAGGTGACAAATGATGCATCTCACCATGTAACTGTACTCTATCTTTGATTTATCCAAGCAGAAGCATGAATATCTAATGTTAAACCATCTTTCTACTGAAATCAGATAGTAAGAAAGCCTGTCTCTTAACCCAGTCTTTTCAACTTTGATCAGATGGAGCACCAAAAGGATTATGTCTGTCAAAGTGTACTTTGCAATTTTTTCCACATGACTAGCATAATTTAGTTACCTGATATAAAATAGGAAAATATACTCAATTTCTATTTAAAAGAAAGCTGAAAATATGATATCCCTCAATCTTATATAATACACAGTATGTTCCTGATAAACATTGTGCATATTAATATCAATTATGTGAAATGCTGCTGTGAGTCAATCAGTTAATTCATCCGTCAGACTAAATAAATCTGGCAATTTCAACTTAATACATCATCCCTTGTATCCTGAAGAATTCAGTGAACAGAATAATAAATTGTAAAGCCTCGCAATATTTTATTTGTAAGACTTTTGCAGATTGTTGAATCATGGTGACTACTAAAAAGACTATATATATATCAAGATGTAGTGATCAAGGAATTGAAAAATAAATTATCTATCATAATTTCAAACCCTGAATACCTTGTAAGTATTAAACCAAAGAGAACGCGCTTTTTGTGTTAATTTTAATGATAAAAGGGCACAGGAGTAAAAACCTGATATTTCACTTATATTGCATAACAAGCTAACAAACTGGACATGGAGGATAAATTATAAAACAAATCATTTTACTTATTATTTCTATGACTTTTCTTTCAATTAGACTTCTGTCTTTTCAAATAGGACTGAGGTATAGTACACTGGCAAAAATAAAAAGAAGCAAACAAGAGTAGTGCCAAAGTAACAGATACCCAAAACCAAATGCCTTGTCAGAAAACGTCATATAGTAACCATTTATCAGATTAGAGCAGCAGGAGAAAGTTACTTTTAAATCATAATCATTTTAGTGGTATGTCAACCTCACCATGGTACTTTGCAACATCATTCTTCATTTATAAAGTAGTAAAATTCATGTCAGAAAGGAAAGGGGGAATGGAGGAAGTCAGTTAGTTCATTCCAATAAATTACCTCTCCAGTTCTTATAAACATGCCCATCAGCACAAAATTGAGAAATAATACCTAAGACTAGAAGAGACTTGGTTTAAGTTATGAAGCAAAATAAAGTGAAAAATACAGAAAAGTAGAACCAATGGGGTTGAAAAGGCCCCTCACTGAAAATCTGTATTAAAAAAAATAAAATTAATAAAAATAAAAATAGAAACAAAACTCTACTAGTACAAACTAGCCTGAGTGGTTTGATGGACAGAGTAATTAGGTCAGCTGTCACTGTACTCTTAATAAACGAATTTTCTTCATTCATGTTAAAGTGGCACATGAATGTAAGCTTTTTAAGAACAGGTATTATATTTTCAGAGGATCCAAATACTTACTGTATATCCTATAAATAAAAAATATTTTTACTTTGATAACTGACTGAAGATGTGTGAACTCCATGTAAATTCAACCACAAGGTTGTTTGCTGTACAGTCCTGTGCAAATATAAAAAAAAAATTTTTTTTGCTATAAGGCTTTGACCCTACAGTTTTCACAGCAATGTAACTACCATCCAGCATGTACCATATTTTGCAAGCCTTCAAGTTCAACAATCCAAATTGTTGATTCATATTATGTCCAAATGCAGCATCCTTGAGGAGTATAGTAGGTCAGTTAGCCATCAAGAGACATACAAACATCTCCTGATTCATCCCATCGAGATGCATCATTCTGATCTTCTCCATCATCAACCAGTTCTTCATCAGCTTCTCCTCCACCATTCCCCTCATATTCTTCATCCCGAGGGAAATCTGTATCCTGTCCCTGATCTACACCTTCTTGTCCTCCTGGTTGTGATTTATCTGCACAGTCTACACAAACACCATAGCGCCGAGATCCATGTCTTATTCCAACACTGGCTGCCAACATGAAGATCTTCTTACACACCATACATTTGTATTTTTTATCCTTTTTATGCACCTAATTGAAGTAAAAAAAAACCCAATGTTAGGACAGTACAGACAATATAATACATTTGAACCACTCAAATTAAACCTCCCATTTAACAAAGAGTAAATATACCATTATCTTTCTGTATGAAGTTCAGTACTGGTTTAACAAATAACATTCATTGTTTAAAGCAAAAATTTGCAGGTAATAATGTTAAAATACCTTAAACACACACAGTTTATCTCAACGATCAGTTAAAGTTACTTACCAGGGAATGTCTTTTTACATGTTCTCTTCGAGTAAACAGTTTTCCACAAATATCACAGCTAAATGATCTGACTCCCGTATGAATGAGCAAATGCCTTTTTAGTGTTCGTCTGTATTTGGCTACATAGCTACAATGAGGGCATTTTAACTTGTTCATGATTAGAGATGATTCACCTTTTGAGAATTAAAAACAACAAAAGAGCACTTATTATTATACATTAAACAGAAAACTTGTCAAAAGCTTGCCTATTCCTGAGAATAGGGATTATTGTATGGCTACTACCATCTGAGTTTTTTAAAACCCAGAATGTGGAAGCTTTTAATTAATTGATAAAAACAGTATTAAGAGCTCTGTAGAAGTTTTGACTAATACTTGCCATTTTCCCAAGTTTCTTGTTTTGGCCAAGATTCAGGCAATAATCCATACTTGAAATCGTTCGAAGCACCTGGTATCAATCCATACTTGTAATCGTTTGAAGTACCTGGTATCAATCCATACTTGAAATCGGTAGAAGGGCCAGACATCAGGCCATACTTGAAATCATGTGAAGGACCTAATACAATTAAAAAGTGATTTTGATATAATGATGGTAATTAAGATGACTCTTACTGGAATTAAAAAGATGGATATAAAACTATTTTATCAGCATCGTGACAGAACAGCCTAATATAAAATAGTTATATTAAAAAACTATTATTTAGTCTAAAACTGAGATGGCCTCGTACCTTATTATCCTAATTTATATAACAAACTGAAGTTTAAAATACAATTTAAACACAGAAAAAAAAATTCGGTAGAGTAAAAATGCTATTTAATGGTATGTGGAGCCTACATGAAACTACCCTTTGAATTGTTGCTGTTTCTAACCTTTCTGCCACTGAAGACTTATACCACCCTGAAGCCCAGCCGTGGAATGGGACAGTCTTCTATGAGTACAGAAAAGATGGGCTAGGGATGATGAGTATAAACATAGGGTAATTACAAAAGTAAAATTCTTATATTATTAGACCCCTATTTGTTGTTTCAGACACGTTGGAGGGCAAGGTAACAATGAATCTGGGAGTTTACCAAAATCTTCCTAACTTCATCCTTATATAAAAATCTGGAAAGTACTCCTTTGGCAATGTAAACATATCCAGAATCCCCCATAACTACTGCCATGCTATCGCAACTCATCAGCAACTGTTGCCTCTGTATTATTTTCAATAGCCATTAGTTTGTCTCCAAGCTCACACTGTGGTGCCTTCCTAGAGCTCATTCTCAACACAGCAGTCAGATTTTTAAAAAACTTTAAATCAGAACCAGATACTACTCCACTAAAAAGTCTGCTAGGACTAACGATCCTACAGTGCAAGCCAAAGACTACCACTATACTACAAAGCCTTAACTGATCGAGCCCTTGCTTCCAAACCACTCCCTTGGTTATTCTATTCTAACCACACTGGCCTCTATGCTATTCCACGTTGTTAAAATGGCTACTACTTCAAAGCCTTTGCACTTTGCACTTACTCTGTCCTCTGCCTGAACACTCCTTTCTAGGATATACGCATAGCACACTTGTGCAGGAATTTAGCAATTTTTCTCCATACACACAATTTTATAAATGAATGCCTGCTAAACGGGTTTTCTAAGAATTCAATTTTCTATATCTATTTGCCAAATACATTGCCTCCTATAAAATAAAAGAACTTAAGATTTCCCTCTTAAGGAAAAAGTGAAAGTATTAATATCCACAATACAAAAAAATCTAAGGTATTTAAAAATTGTGATTCATTACTACTACCGTAAATTGTTTTGTACTAGGAATACTTTCACTTACTGTTTTTTAATGTTAGGAAAGTCCTCTGAATCCATAATTATGTATTTTAATTGTAATGCAATACTGCTTTGGGGTAATGTGAGACACCACATTTGTGTGTGTGAGAAGGAGGAAAGTTGGGAGTAGTAGCCTGTGAAGGTTAATCAATTTTCAGTTTCACACTTCTAAATAAAGTTTTGAGTTTTATGACTCATAGCTCTTGTCCAAATCAGAGCAAAACAAAGTAAGCTCTAACAGCAAGGACTGTGCTTGTTTACTCATCTCTGTATTTCTTATGTCCAAAACATATACCATTCAGTGACTTCCCTGGTGGTTCACTGGTTAAGAATCTGCCTGCCAACGCAGGGGACACAGGTTTGATACCTCATCCGAGAAGACCCCACATGCCCCAGGGCAGCTAAGCCCCTGCACCACAGCATGCATCCAGAACCTCTGCTCCGTAACAAGAGAAGCCACGAAAATGAGAAGCCCCTACTCTCAGCAGCTACAGAAAGCCCGTGCACAGGAAAGAAGGCCCAAAGCAGCCAATTAAAAAAACAAAAAAAAAAAAAACAACTTTTTTTTTAAACTTCTTTTAACAGTTAGGAGAAACCACCTTAAGGCAGTTCCTCAGAATTATAGCTTAATTTTGGTCTGTGCACACCATATATCCAAAAGCCCCTGAGAGCTTTCTGTAAGGAGTACCACTGTTGTCCCAACTGCTTAAAAGATTTCTAAAGCTATAGAAATTGTATCACTTTCTTCAACAAATGTTAGTTTTGCCAACTGCTTTCTCTCTATGGATGCACATGTACACCTTTTATGTAATACTTGAAAACAACTTGCATGCTTCATCACTTTACCCCTCAACACAGTATCTTTTAGAACTCTTACATAAAGTATAGTGCCTTTATCACATCCAAAAATTTTTATATTGTTAGGAATATCATTTAAACCATACTACATATTCACTTTTCCAACTATCCCCAAGCAAATGTCTCTTTTTTATTTGGATCGATGATATAATCAAGATTGATGATTACAACAGACTTTCACCCAGGCTTCATGGGATGAACCTATCAATAGTGGCTTACTATCCAATGATGATTTTGAACTACTTCCCCTGGAGGTTGCAAATATATGTATTTTATCATTCTTCTACACTTATTAGCATGACATTCTATAAAGAAAGCTTTCTCCCTTCTTAATTTACCTATATTATTCTTTGGAATACTCATGGATTCTTTGTCTTCTTGTGCAGGACACTTCCCACAAAGCAGTTATAAATATCACTATTTAGAATTGGTATTTTCTATAGTCATCAACAACCGAAGTATTAATTTACATCAAAGTTAATTAAAATACACTAGTCAATCATTCTGATAATTACCATTCTCATCCCATCTATACACTAGCTAGAAGCCATAATCTATTAACTTAATTGTTTTGATAGTTAAGAGCTTTAACATGTCTCCTTCAAAGAAAAAGAAACAACTATTCATGTATTTACCAGTCTTCTAAATTCTATAATCAAGGTTAGCTGCCACAGACTGAAAGTGCTTGTATTAATACCTACCACTTTCCTTTAATGAAAAGAAACTGCTGTAGGTCCTTGATAAACACATACACATTCCAAAACTTCAAATCCTCCTAAAGGTACTCCTGCTAAAATTCTACTGTACCTACCAGCATCACCTCCTTCTTGACCAGAGCTGGCTTCAGTCAATAAATTTGCATCGACATTCCTATCACAATCTGGCCCCGAGAGTAGAGCACCATCCAGATCTGAAAAGGAGATATAGAAGTATGTTATTTATAACCACACCATAGCCATCACCCGAAACACCACTCTCTTCTTGGAAACATTTCTTATGCAGACTAAACAGAGAATATTTGCAAGTACTGAGTAACTACTATGTGCTTAACACTACAAGGCATAAAAGCATACGTAAGACATGTTTTTCAGCCACAGGAATAACAGCATACTGGATTAGAATGAGCCTTAGAGCCAAGGTGAATTAGGTACCCTAGCTCCATCTGTATGACCACATGCCTCAATATCCTTATATGCATCCACCTGTATCATAGATCTGATACAGAAATTTAATCAGTCAACGCAAGCCAAGTATGGTATCTGATATCCGAAAGATAGCGGCAGCTGCTAGTACTAAGTGCTGCTGCTGCTGCTGCTAAGTCGCTTCAGTCGTGTCCGACTCTGTGCGACCCGACAGATGGCAGCCCACCAGGCTCCGCAGTCCCTGGGATTCTCCAGGCAAGAATACTGGTTTGGGTTGCCATTTCCTTCTCCAGTGCATAGTGAAAGTGAAGTCACTCAGTCGTGGCCGACTCTTAGCGACCCCGTGGACTGCAGCCTACCAGGCTCCTCCGTCCATGCATTTTCCTAAGAGTACTAAGTGCTAGATGTATAAAATATTACTGTTTCTGCACTGGTTCAGAATTAGAAAAATCAATTAATACTAGATTTGTAAAGGAAGATGTAATTCCTACATTTGTAAAAGGAAGATGTAATTATTTCCCTTGAATCTGTTGCATCACTTCTTTTTTCTACCACTGTCTTAATTCAGAACTCATCATTACTCTCCTGGATTACTCAAACAGTTTCTTGGTCTCCTTGCTCCAAAATACAATACTTTCTTCATTTCCCACAACATTGCCAGAAAGATCTTCCTAAAACACTAAGTTTTATGTTGCTCCTTTACTTAAAAATCTTCAATGTTTCACCAGTTTTCAGTATAATCTTCAAAACTCTTTAATTTACAATACAAGTTTCCTAATACTCAGGTTCCTATTTTGCCAATGCAGGAGATTCAGGTTTGATCCCTGGATTGGAAAGATTCCCTGGAGAAATAAATGGCAACCTACTCCTTCTTGCCTGGAAAATCCCATAGGCAGAGAAGCCTGGCAGGCTACAGTTCATGGGACAGCAAAAGAGTCAGTCACTTACGACTTAGCGACTAAACAATTTATAAATCTAGCATCAAGGACTTCCCTGGTGGCTCACACGGTAAAGCATCTGTCTACAATGCGGGAGACCCAGGTTCAATCCTTGGGTTGGGAAGATCTCCTGGAGAAGGAAATGGCAACCCACTCCAATATTCTTGCCTGGAAAATCCCATAGATGGAAGAGCCTGGTAGGCTACAGTCCATGGGGTCACAAAGAGTCGGACACGACTGAGCAACTTCACTTCACTTAGCATCATCCCACTGCTACGGTCTACTCTTGTGTTATGAATAGAAGATGAATTAGAGACACAAGACAGACAATGAAAAATCTGGCTGTAAAGGGATAGAGTGAGATACTCGGGTTAAGAGTTTGGGTTTTTTAAGGCAAAAATTAAAACGTGTTTAAATGCTGTAAGGAAGAAGTCTTTAAGAAAACGAGAGGACACTGCAAAGAGAAATATTGCAAAGGGAAGGAATTATCAAATCTGTAAGATTCTTAGAAAGTCTGGGATCCAGAAGCATTAGACAATCAGTATACATACAGAGAGAGGTTTGAAGACAGGCACTTAGAGACTACATCTCTATTGGCTTTTATTTCCTCTGTACACATTAAATGTAGAATGTGAAGTTACTCCCTAGAGTAAAAGGGTTGGAAGTCAGGAGAATAAAAAGTAGTTCACGTGTAAAGAAGGAACAGTAAACAGACACTGATCCTTTCCTGTTCTTTGATAGCAGGGATACTCTCCAGATTTTATTTTCCCAGTATTTAACATAATGCATGACTTTAAAAGGCTTTTTCAACAGGTGCTGTTAATTGTTGGCTTGAATAGTCTTCCCTTTGCAACCTGTAAAGTTTTAACTTAACATATCTCAGGAGTTCCCTGGCAGACCAGTGGATAGAACTCAGCCCTTTCACTGCTATGGCCTGGGTTCAATCCCTGGTCATGGAACTAATATTCTGCAAGCTGCATGGTACAGCAAAAATATGAGGAAGAAAAGAATAATTTTGTCAATTTTCTGGTATATAAACATCCATAAACCATAAATTAATTGAAATCTAATGACTCTGCTTTCCTTTGATAAGTTAAATGAATTTCAGCAATCAATGAGAAATCCACACACCACATGAAGAACAGCCCCAGTTCACCGCAACTAGAGAAAGCCTACATGCAGCGTGGAAGACCCAGCATAGCCAAAAATAAATTTTAAAAAAACTTCAAAAAAATTAAAATCATTCAAACAATGTCACTCTTCCAATATCTTTTGAAAAAAGTCACTCTAAAGTGTGTACAGGGCATTTCTTAAAATTCTGCCAAGTAGGTTTGTAAATCTAGGGTGTTTCTATAACATTCTATAGTTATTTGTTGAAGGCTTTCCTCAGCTAGTTCTTAATGGACACTTCATGTCTCCTACCCTATCTGTGAAATATTAGGATTTTGTTTGTGATCTTTAATCCTACATGGACACTAGTTCAGAATGTTCACCTCAATCTAAAACATTAATAGATGGCAAATAAATTCTTTCTAGGTCTTTTCAATAGCGATGTATGAATGTGAGAGTTGGACCATAAAGAAGGCTGAATACTGAAGAATTGATGCTTTCAAATTGTGGTACTTTCAAGACTCTTGGGGGTCGCTTGAACAGCAAGGAGATCAAACCAGTTAATCCTAAAGGAAATCAACCCTGAATATTCATTGGAAGGCCTGATGCTGAAATTGAAGCTCCAGTCCTCTGGCCACCTGATGTGAAGAGCCAACTCACTGGAAAAGATCCTGATGCTGGGAAAGATTGAGGACAAGAGAAGTGGGCAGCAGAGGGTGAGATGGTTAAATACCATCACTGACTCAACGGACATAAGTTTGAGCCAACTCCGGGAGATGGTGAGGGACAGGGAGGCCTGGCGTGCTGCAGTCCAAGGGATCACAAAGAGTCAGGCACAAGTTAGCGACTGAACAACCAACTGTTTCTGTGTATAAGAACAAGTCATATCCATACTACAGATGTTAAAACCCTTTTGAAAGGCATAAACTACATGGTTCTTGATATCAAAAATAAATCTCAAAACAAGTGAGCTCCTCCAGGTTGACAACAGCTTTCATAAAAGCACACCTAACTTAGTAATCACATGCTATCACTGCTGCATCTTATTTCAAATCATCTGGAAACTTATTTGTAATCAGCTGCTGCTGCTGCTAAGTCACTTCAGTCGTGCCCGACTCTGTGCAACCCCATAGACGGCAGCCCACCAGGCTCCCCCGTCCCTGGGATTCTCTAGGCAAGAACACTGGAATGGGTTGCCATTTCGGTCTCCAATGCATGAAAGTGAAAAGTGAAGGTGAAGTCGCTCAGTCGTGTCCAATTCTTAGTGACCTCATGGACTGCAGCCCACCAGGCTCCTCTGTCCATGGGACTTTCCAGGCAAGAGTACTGGAGTGGGGTGCCATTGCCTTCTCTATAATCAGCTGAGTTGATGTGAATAAGACAGAAACCAGGCAACCAACCATTCATTTGATATAAGAATCATATTCTGCTTCGCCAGGAACTCTTTGTATTTATTTTCTCAGAAAAGCATAGGATTAAAAAATAAACTCTAGAACTTTCCTGGTGGCTCAGCGGTAAAGAATCCACCTGCCAATGCAGGAGAAATGAGTTTGATCCCTAGTTCAGGAAGATCCCACATGTCACCGAGCAACTAAGCCTGGGCTCTAAAGCCAGTGCACTGCAACAAGAAGCCCTCGTATTGCAATGAGGAGTATCCCCTGCTCCCTGCAATTAGAGAAAAGCCTACACAGCAACCAAGACCCAGCACAGCCATAAATAAATAAATACATTAAAAAAAATAAACCCTGATAAACGACATTCATGACCTTCCTATGGAAATCCTTCTCAAATGCATTTGCCAGTGAATAGGTGATCCTGTTATCTGTCAATTGGCTCAGAGGTTAAAGCATCTGCCTCCAATGTGGGAGACCTGGGTTCGATCCCTGGGTCAGGAAGATCCCCTGGAGAAGGAAATGGCAACCCACTCCAGTATTCTTGCCTGGAGAATCCCATGGACGGAGGAGCCTGGTAGACTACAGTCCACGGGGTCACAAAGAGTCGGACATGACTGAGCGACTTCACCTTCACCGCCTAAATGAAACAAAGAATACACCCCTGATCTTATGCACAAAGTCCTTTTGTATATGGAATCTACATATACACAACACATTAAACTTCACTACATATTTATGCAGTAAGAGTATTCTCAACCTTAAGAGGAAACTAAAGCTACTGCAGAGTGCTGCACTGTTCTTCAACAGGATTACACTGCCTCCTGACAACATGAGCGCCAAACCTGGCACTAAAGCAGGTAATTAAAAAAGGTACAACTGCAATGTTGGAAATGAGAGTGCAGAAGTATACCCATCTTAACTTATACTCACTTACCTTCCTAGTAATACTTGATACCATTGAGTGATACTGCTAAATCAAAAAAAAATAAACCTATCTATAAGGACTAGACTTCCTCCGTGGTTCAGTGGTTAAGACTGCGTTTCCAATGCAAGGGAAGAAGGGAAACAGGTTCGATTCTGGCCAGGGAACAAAGATCCCATATGCCATCTAGCACATCCAAAAAAATTTTTGTAATTTAAAAAATAAACAAAAATCTATCAGCATTCTGTGGCAAACCAGCCTTCACTTTATTAATCTCTTTATTTAATAAAAAGATCTCTGGGTATTTCCCTGCTGGTCCAAAGGCTAAGACTCCACACTCCCAGTGCAGGGGCCCTGGGTTCAATCCCTGCTCACAATTACACACACCAACTAAGATCCAAAACAACCAAAAAAAAAAAACTTCAAAATTTTGAGTGTATCTAGTTATAAGCTGTCATTGTCCTTTACGTACATTTTTGTCTAACTTTGAAGCAACTTCCACCTCTGAATTCACTTTTTATTCTTCTGAAACCTCATTCATGGTTACCTGATTACCAACCAACGGAAAGGATGACATGGTAAAAATCTCGGCCTTTACCTTCTCTTAAAATTTTAACAATCATTAACTTTATTTTCTCCACAAGAAAATGAATAGCAATATTTACCTACTTCACAAGGTTGCTATGAAAAGTAACTTCAGTAAATTAAAATAATGTACAAATTATAAAGTGGAACATAAATCATGATGTCATTAAATGAGGTTAATCTTGGGGCATGTGGTTATAGGTTTCTCTTAGACCACAGAGGGCACAAGCGTCACTTCCAAAGCCTCTAGTGCTTTGTACAGCACTTGCCTGTAAGTGCTCAACAAAACTATGCTGGGAAGGAGGTCTTCCTGACCATTTGTTTTTGGTTCTCCAAATTCCGCATGATGTCATTAAATGAGGTTAATCTTGGGGCATGTGGTTATAGGTTTCTCTTAGACCACAGAGGGCACAAGCGTCACTTCCAAAGCCTCTAGTGCTTTGTACAGCACTTGCCTGTAAGTGCTCAACAAAACTATGCTGGGAAGGAGGTCTTCCTGACCATTTGTTTTTGGTTCTCCAAATTGCACATGAGGCAAGTACAAACTAATCCAGATTTTCTTAAAACACAAATATTCTTGAAAAGAATGACATACGAGAGCACATCAGAAATCGAGGTTATAGAAACAATGACAGCTCCGTCCTACAAAAACTCAGTAAGATCTATTCAATTTTTGTTTTCATGAAAATATATACTAGCAAACAAATTTCTCTTAAGACAGTTTCTGAGGACTAAGGCTAATTTTATTTCATAAACTGTTAACTTTTTTCCCCTTTATTCATTGCAGTCAAGGTTTTTTTCCTTTTTCAGTGATGAGTAAATTCAGTTGCAAACATATTATATAAAGCACCCTTGACAGTTCTATGGCAGCCAAGAAACTCAACAAATTGTAGTTTCCCTTTACCCCCAAACTCAGTGATGATTCAAGTGACAGACTAGACTAGGCTCCACTGTTTCTTCTTTGCTTCTATTCAAACAAGGTTGTTATTTCTTTCATGACCGGGCCTTAACATGCCTCTTCAGGACTTTCTCCTCTCCAATCCATGAATAGTACCTTCCAAATGCTTTTATGTTAAAGGTAAATAAATAAACAAGATTGCATCTCTAATTGAGAACCTCTCACTGCTCAGTCTGTGAAATAGAATTCACAATTTATTACCATGTCAGAGAATTACAACCTGGCCCTAACCTATTGACCCCACCTCACTATGCCTACTACACTCCCCTTTCTATTCACTTACTCCCTTCAATTCTTGCCACTTTGCACCCTCTCCTGGCAAACTCCTACACAAAAGAAGATCGAACTCTGTGAAGCTTTCTTCAACTCTTAATGAGAAATCAGGAACCTCCCCCACTGCACTCTGCCATACTTCTGGTTTTAACATTTACCACATTGCACTGATACGTTTCTACCTCACAGCCATCCTATTGTGAACAAGTTCTCAACCTTATAACAGCAATATCACCTAACCTGTTAGCTCAGTTTCGTGTGGACTTAAAAATTTTACTACCAAATTTCCTCTTATGAAGTGGAAAGTCACTTTGGGGTCCCAGACAAGTAGTATTTGGTTATGACACTCTGGTCACCCCAGAATATTAAGGCTATATCAGAAATAAAAAATTCAGTCTTAAAAAATTCTCAGGGGCTGACATTAACAGGGTTTAGAAAACTTAACACCCTCAGCAGGTAGAAAGCATTAAACATTAAAACTGATCCACAAAAGGCTTCTTCAACATCCAGTTTCAGTCTGACCAAACAAATTCTGTTTCCTTAATGCTTATAACTTGAAAAGAATAATGATTAATGCAGCCACCCCTTGGATCAAGTATGGCAGAGTGGGATGGAAAGGAACACTAGGCAGAGGAAAATAAAGGAGAAGGAAAAAAAGATGGCAGAATATTTCTACTACCATACAGTTACTCATTATCATCCTTTTAAGATTAAATATTGAAGTGTTACATATTAGTATAGCTTACAGTCCATTAGCTAATGGTGGACATTTATTTTTTAAAATGAGCATCAGCCCTTCAAACTACCACTGACTACACAACTGTAACAGTTTCTAAAGAAAAGTGACTTTGAATCACTTGTAGCTCATTCTTCATAATATACTCAAAAGGATGCCTGAAAGGTAGGGCAGTACGTCTGGAATCCCTTAAGAACTAATCCAGGCCCATAAACCTGCTATGTGGAACTTTTGGGTTAAGATGTAGGATACATACATTTTCAGATTTTAGGAATGTAGTAACTGTGATACCCCCAGAGGGGTCCAGGGTGGCATCCTGTCATCAAAATGTATTTCTGCAACAAAACATACGGATGTTCACATTTAAGGAAAGAAGTAAAAAAACACAAATTGGTTTTGCTGCCAACTGAATATCAGGTTTTGTTGCCAAAATGCTTTTTTAAAAGCTTTGGTTAATTTTTATAGCCTTCAAGATTTCACTTTCTTTCTTTCAAGATTTCATAATTATAAATTTTTCTTTCCTTCTAATTATCAGACAATCTGTATGATAAACTTAAGGTAAGGTAAGTGGCAGAACCAAGTCCAAAGTCCAGATCTTCTTTACTAAGTCTAGGTTCCATCGGAGAAGGCAATAGCAAGCCACTCCAGTACTCTTGCCTAGAAAATCCCATGGATGGAGGAGCCTGGTAGGCTGCAGCCCATGGGGTCGCTGGAAGTCGGATGCGACTGAGCTACTTCACTTTCACTTTTTGCTTTCACACAATGGAGAAGGAAATGGCAACCCACTCCAGTGTTCTTGCCTGGAGAATCCCAGGGACGGGGGAGCCTGTTGGGCTCCTGTCTATGGGGTCGCACAGAGTCGGACACGACTGAAGCGACTTAGCAGCAGCAGCAGCAGCAGGTTCCATGGTTTTTACACATTTTAAGTAGTTCATACAGTAACTTTATATGACATGGCCAAAATATGGAAAAGTCTCAAATCAGATGGCCAATATTCAACGCTGTAAAAATATTTTAAATTAAAACAAACAAGCAACCCCCACCCCGCCCCGCCCAATCATTTAAGAAAGCATTTCAAGGTACTTCCCTGGTGGTCCAGTGAAGTGTCTGTCTTGCAATGCAGGGGTCACTAGGTTGATCCCTGGTTGGGGAACTAAGATCCCAATGCTACAGGGCTACTAACCCTGTTCTGGAGTCCTCATGCCTAGTCAGATCCCACGCAACTAAGATTCGACTCAGCTAAATTAAGTAAAATAAAGAAAGAAAGCATTTCAAGATTCTGGAATCTCTGAAGTGATCCCCTGTATCAACTGTCACCCAAAATATGTAGGGGCCTAAGTACTGGTTGGTAGACAACTTCAGTGGAAGTAATAATTCACTACTTCAAATGTGACTCATTAGGGTATCTTAAAGACATATAGTTTGAGCATTCTTCTCTCAAAATTGTTTTCTATACACTTGAATTGTATGCTTTTCTACCAAAAGACAATTACACAAATTGAAGATGTTACAGCTTAAACTCTGCTTGTAAGGATCAATAAAAATTCACAAATGCCACAAAACAAAAAAGTATGGATGAGAGAAAGGAGCTTTTAGAGTTTACAAACTCTAAATTATATCCTTTGATCAAATAAAACCACCATGCATCTGAGTATTTGTACATCATTACGAAAAATTCAATCATCTATATGATATTTTACCAGCTTTTATTAAAGACAATTATATAACCTACTGCTGTATTTACTAGAAAATGCTTGATGTCAATTATATGAAATCCCACTGGAGAAATCTGTTTCAGAATTCAGAACCAGAAAGTTTGTCATCCTGTAGAACTTCTGTTTCCGCATTCTGAAAGGCTGCTTATTATCTTAGAGCCAATAAAAAGCTTAATTAGGCTAACCATATTAATACTCTTGACTGGTGCTGCTGCTAAGTCGCTTCAGTCCGACTCTGTGCGACCCCATAGACAGCAGCCCACTAGGCTCCTCTGTACCTGGGATTCTCCAGGCAAGAATACTGGAGTGGGTTGCCATTTCCTTCTCCAATGCATGAAAAGTTAAAAGTGAAAGGGAAGTCGCTCAGTCGTGCCTGACTCGTGGCGACCCCATGGACTGCAGCCTACCAGGCTCCTCTGTCCGTGGGATTTTCCAAGCAAGAGTACTGGAGTGGGGTGCCATTGCTGCTTATTATCTCAGAGCCAATAAAAAGCTTAATTAGGCTAACCATATTAATACTCTTGACTAGCACACTATTTTATTGCTAAAAATTTTATTTGTATTTGTTTCTTGTCAGAAATTTCAAAATCTTACTGAATGCATATACATACAAATCTGTTACATGAAGAGGACAGTTATTTACAATGGCTACAAAGTTCTAGTGTGACTGGCACATACAATACAAAAATACAGATTCAGAAAGCCCATGTTCCATGAGTCCAGAGTAGATAAAAAATGGGATTAACACCTGATTTGTCTTAACAGTATAAATGAAAACATTGTGTAAGACAATTAAGGCACTGGTTACTTTTGCCCCTATACAATTTAATTTTTAATCTTAGATTTACATGTACAAATCAAAAATGATTTGAAGGGAATCCCAGCAGAGTCAGATAATAGGCATACTAGCCTAAGGTTTTTAAAGAAATACCATTAGGAATATAATCTCTGATAAACCTTATCTCAGTATCTTACATTTCTTTATGAAGCACCCAAATACCACTTTCAACAGTATATGGCAAAAGACAACATTATTTATAGCCTACAAACAGTTGGCTTAAGAATCTGGGAAATCACTGTTCCTACAAGAGACCCACAAATCCAAACATGTCAAGCACTGCTTGTGGACTAAATGCATAATTCACCATGACTTTTCCGATGATCGGGTAAAGAATTTTAAATACATTTAAAAGCATTATTTCACCGAAAGTTTTCACTATTTTTTCAATAAATAAAAATGAAAGTATAACCAGTAATGTTGACCTCTAGAAGTTTTAAATGAGCCTCAATTTTTTAAAAGACTGGGTCACTAAGTTTATAAATTGCCAAGGTTTTAATGTTGGGCAGTTCTAAAGATGGAACCTGCCTCTACTGTAACTGAAAGACCTTGTTAATACAGACCCACTGTGTTCTTTATTGTTCAGAATTTGCCTGGAGAGCTCTAGTCAATTCTGTGCACCAACATTTCATCAGGGTGAAACAAACTGCCTATGACTGTTAAAGGTGTAAAAAGGGTTTGGAATTCACAAGGCGGGAGGTACAGCACTTAGCCTAAAAGAAGGGGACTTCAGGGGAAATTTTTAAATGTTAATACCTGAAGGGTTATCAGGTTGATTTAAGAGATTAGAGGTTAGGCTCAGATTGTACTACTAAAAATGGCAGAATTAGGAAGTTAAAGAGAAGCAAATTCTAGCTCAATATAAAGTAACTTCCTTATAATCATATTCATCCTACATTAAAACAAAAGGTCAAGCTGAGGCTATTAGACCACCTATCAAGAATCTGGTACAAAGTACACTGCACCGGAAAACTAATTTTTAAAAAATCTTAATCTTTAAGGGGGACTAAGATGACCACCACAGCTATATTTTTATCTTCTGTCATTTTTCAAAATAACCCTATAAAAGTGGCATAGTCTAAGAAGGAGGAAATTGAGGGCAAGTGTTTAGCTTAATTTGGTTATGGTAACATAGTAACTAGCAGAACTCAGGTTTTGTAAACCTGATTCAATTTGGGCTCTTTCCTCTATCAGTGACTCATAGCACCATCACCTGTAGAACTGACAAAAATTTCAACTACCAGGCCACATCCCAGACCAATAAACCAAAATCCCTGGCAGGGACAGTCAGGCATCATGATGGCTAAAGTTCCCAAGCAATGCCAACATGCAGCCATGATTAAGACCCACTGCTCTACACCAAGGGTTGGCAATAAAGCTTTACCTGAACACACTTCTGTTCATTTGTTTACATACTTTCTATGACTGCTTTCACGCTACACTGACAGTTAGGTAACTGAGTTCACGACCAGCAAACCCCAAAATATTTACTGCTTGGCCCTTTACAGTAAAAATTTTCTAGCTCTGTATCATATCATGTTCTAGCTCCTATAGGATTTTCTGCCACTGAATGAAGGCGGATTCAGAGGCACCAAAAAGTTGTTAAAAGTTTTAACAGCAGGAATGTAGCACTGATATAATCAAATTTCAGTTAAGCAAGGTTCATCAGATATTATGGTGGCATCAATGAAATAATAGAATTATCTTTTATAAGCTATCAAAGATAAAAGCATATTAGACTACCAAAAATTATGATAGACCTAGTACACTGATATAACCTCAGCTAGGAGTTGCTTGATGATAATCACCAGTAATGTTATTTTTGAAAGTATGCACTGTGGTTCTAATTAACACTGCTTTTCTTCTTTGAATCACTCCAATTATGTGTGGCATTAGTTTTAAGAGTGAGGTTAGCTTGGTTAGTTGTCAGTCAACTACTATGCAAAAAAATCTTACTTCTTATATTCCGTGTACCTATATATATTTTTAAAAAATACACCATAGGCCTCCCACCATACTGTTAACTGAGTAATTCATGCAGTAGGAAAAAAAAAAATGCAGTTCTAACTCTGAGAACTGATTCGAGATCTTCTACATTAAAAATTAAGCCAAAACAAAGTGCTGCTAAGTCTATCATTAATACTTTTAAGAAACCACCTCTGCGATTTTATTGCTAAAGACTCGACAAGTTGGAGGGGAAAGCTCAGCAAACAGTATTCATTATACATGTACACTGATTTCCACATGATTTCTACCAATGAAAACTAAACCCAAACCTAAACAGCCAGGGAAACCATTTCACAGGATTATGGCATTTTGCCCTTTGGGAACTAAAAACAGTGATTCTTTTAAACGGAAAGCACTCCATCCCCAGGTGATCACCATCACATAAATCAGACATCGAACAGTTACAGATCTGAGGCAACACAAGCACTAAATGATATATGACAGTGGTGGACATGGTCAAGTCTGGGCTCCACAAAGCAAAACCTCAAACCCACTGGACTACTTCAAATAAAAAGTAAGTTACACACAGACAATTAAGTTAAAGTTTCAAATCTACTTTCACTCTTCAACAATGGTCTGCCTCACTTCATTTCTCAAAAAAAAAAAACAAAAAACCCCACACTATAAGATGTGATATGCAAAGGTTCTTATAGAAAAGAGAAAGGTCTCAGAGGCTTCGAACAGTTACAGATCTGAGGCAACACAAGCACTAAATGATATATGACAGTGGTGGACATGGTAAAGTCTGGGCTCCACAAAGCAAAACCTCAAACCCACTGGACTACTTCAAATAAAAAGTAAGTTACACACATACAATTAAGTTAAAGTTTCAAATCTACTTTCACTCTTCAACAATGGTCTGCCTCACTTCATTTCTCAAAAAAAAAAAAACAAAAAACCCCACACTATAAGATGTGATATGCAAAGGTTCTTATAGAAAAGAGAAAGGTCTCAGAGGCCTCTCTTAACTAATGCAAATGAGAATGAAAATGAGCAAACAGTGGAACAAACTTAAAATATTCCAGTTTCTGTAAGATTTATGGGGAGAACAGAACAGTGAGTGGTTCCAAACAAAGTAGAATCCCATTAACTTTTGCAAAATTCTATAAAACAAATATTTACGAAAAATTGAGAGTAAAGAATGCTAACTATATCTCAAAAACTTTCTGAAATGACAAACGAATCACATATTACAACCAAAGATTTTCTTTTCCAGCACTGAGTACAACAAGTGAGCAGAGGCTACAGACCAGAAAAATCAAAGAACTATACAGAGAGTCCACATGCCATAAGATGTGGGCAAATTCCTGATCACTTAGCACAACCTGTGAGAAACCCACATTTACATGTGTAGAGAAAAAACTAAGATATACCAAATCTTACATTTGATACAAGATTATATAAGATGTGACTGTTCGAGTCATTTTTTACCTTCTATTACGAAGACTCAAATTTACTAATTCTCATGTATAATACTTTAATACACACAAGATTATATCCAACCAGAATGAGAATAAAAACTGAGACACCTCCGTATATATTCAATACAGTATTTACCTGGTTCTTCCTTGATGAATGACAAATCTTCCTCTGGATAGGCAACAGGTGGCTGCATCACCGAGCAATCTTCTAGATTTGTTTCATTATTAGGTGGTATATTATAAACAAATCTTTTTGTAGCTTGGGTTTTTCTCCTTGTTTTGCCAGTCTCTTGAATCCCCTGGGAGCCCATATTATTCCAAATAAACACTTTTGTTTGACCTTGAGACTCATTTTCTGTCAATTCAGGTGAACCATCCTGGACCCAACTACTGTCATTCATTTGGTAGTTTTCTATTTGGCCCTCGTAGACATTACAACCATCATTTTCAATTTTTACGTTACTTGCCAAATTGGTAAGATTTCGTGTTGCCCAAAAACTGGCAATTTTTTGATCCCGTGATGAAGACAGGCCATCTCTGTTAACTGGTTTTCTATTATTATAGTCCACAACTACAGACTCTGGAGCTTCTGATTTAATGCTTATATTTAAGGCATCTTTAATGAAATTTCGGCAAGTTTGAACAACTTCACTCATTTGAAGATAGCTGGCCACTGTCATTACTTCAATGGCATTTTGGCTTGTGAGCACCAGGTTACCAGAATACAAGAAGTCCAAGATGACTGAAAAACCTTGAACTGCAGCAATATCTAAATGGGTAGTATTGTTTTGGTTAGGGCTTTCTTTGTTTGAAAAGCAATATAAAGTCTTAAAGAATCGGCTGCCTGCAACCAGGATGTTCTTATGAGCTTTAAAGATTTTTCCGCTCACCACAATGCTGACATCACAGAGAATACCTTTCTTCCTCTGTTCATTTAGTTGTCGAAGAAGTTGATAGCAATAAGAGTTCTCATTTGGCCTACTATTAAAGTCACAGTACCCCTCCTCTGATGGTATTTCTGACTCCTGCAATAGATGGAAAACATTAACATTAAATTTCATTTACTTTTTAAAGCCTCCATACCAAAGACAACAAATCATTGTCAATGTAACTTTTTAAAACCACTATCTGCACTAATCTGTTAGCAATCATTACATATTTTGAGACTGAGGTGTTCACAATCTAAATATTAAGAGAAAGGGTGTAAACAGCTTGCTGCAATCCACTGCTATCATTAAAAAAAAAAAAAAAAGAAACATCCTGAGCATTAGAATTTTATTTAAAGAATACTGTGTATCACATATCATGCTATCTTTCCAAATATAGCTGAAGACATGGATTGAGAATTATTTAAAATTAAAACAGGGAATTCCCTGGTGGTCCGGTGGTTAGGACTCCACTGCCATTGCCTGAGTTCAATCCCTGGTTGGGGAACTGAGATCCAACAAGTCAAGTAATATGGCCAAAAAAAAACGAAATTAAATTAAAAAGTGATTGTTTTCTCACGTAAAGAAACATTCATAAGAATCAAATTAATCTGCCTTATCTCTGTAACTGCTAAGAACACAGTAGTTTTTCTGGTTTAACTTAATCAGATTAAAATATGCTCAGCATCTCATTCTATTTAACATTATTCAAAAGTGAATTTTAAAAGTCTTGGCAAATACTGAGTTAGACAATTTAGGTCAACCAAGTTAATTATATCTAACTATGCAGTCCATGGGGTCGCAAAGAGTCAGACATGACTGAGCAACTGAACTGAAAGAGAAAGTAACATAAGACCCTAATTTAAAAAAACGTGCTTCAAACTACAGGAATACCCAGTTATATAAATCCCAAATCAATTTTCAAAATGATCTCTCTTTAGGATCATAAATACTACCCATCAGGTAAAATTCCTTAACTCCAAATACTTAATGTTTATAATCTTCCTTGTTACCAATCTCTTAATTATTCATTATAGTTCATTTTAGCATCAGTATTAAGTTACTGTAGTGTCCTGTAAAATAACATGATGTCGACAGCAAGAATAAAGGAATGTGATCTAGATTTTGGAATGCTGCCTACACTGGTGTCCTTTCTTAAACTAATAAAGCAGTAAGTACCAGGAGTATTTCTAAATAAGAACTTCAGGCCCTATTCACAGAGTCACTAGGCGGGTGGTGGTGTAAGTTGTGTCTGACTCTTGTCACCCCATTGACTGTAGGCCACCAAGCTCCTCTGTCCATGGGATTCTCCAGGCAAGGATACTGGAGTGGGCTGCCATTTCCTTCTCCAGGTACTAGGTGGGTAAGCTCCCTAAATTAGGCAGGTGTCTATTCTTTATTAAGTGTTAAAAATTCATTATTTTCTTTGGCACAAAATATTAAATACAAGTGGTTACTATAAAATAAGACGACACATATATACAGGTCTATGAGTAGACAGTCTGGGAAAAACCCAGAAAAGATACATACTGGATTGTTGGATGCTGGGAGGACTGATATGCTTGGAGATGAATAGCGAATGGGGAGCAGAGGAAAGGGTGTAGGGAACAAAGTTGTGAGGACTGCAAAAAAATTCTCATAGAATATTGTAAATGGTGGTGAGATTCCAAGCAACCCCACATCTCCATTTAACCCCACCACGTGTGCTGTTCTGTGCTCAGTTTCTTCAGCTGTGTCAACTCTTTTCAAGTCCGACTGACTCTCTTCTGCCTTATGGACTGTGTAGCCCACCTTGCTCCCTGGCTATGGGATTCTCCAGGCAAGAATACTGGAGTGGGTTGCCATGCCCTCCTCCAGGAGATCCTGACCCATGGATTGAACCTGGGTCTCCTGCACTGCAGGCAGATTCTTTACCACTAGCATCACCTGGGAAGCAACCTCATCATGGGTATAGCTTAATCACACAAACATTAGGTTCCATTCTGAATTCTGTATATAGCAGATCACACATATAATAATCCTGAAACTAAACCAGATCACATGACCCATCTAACAATTTTCGTGTTGTTTCCAGGTATGAGAAGTCAACTGAAACAGAATAAAAATGTCTGAATTACAGGACACATCAGTATTTCACAGCAATAATGAAACATTACAGATAATCCTTCAAATCTGGAGTATATGATCACTACTGAATGAAGCACAGGAAGCAGAGAATTCCCTTTGCACTTCCCACTGACCCTTGGCAGCATCCCTATCACTTCCCAGGGCCTCGAGTGCATCATTAATTACACTTATACTCTAACCCCACCCCCACATTCTTGCTCTATCATACCAAAATGTTCCATATTCTAATCAGTTATGTTCTCCTTCTATTAAGACACCCAATCGTAAGCAAAACTGCTAACAGCCACAGATGGAGTAAAGTAATCAAGTAATTCACGATTAAGTCCCAAATTTTTGCTTCTGGGGGCTGGAAGAAAGAAGTGAGGTAAAAAGATATTTTATCTTGTATATCTTGTATATAAAACCAGTATGCTGTGAAGTTTCCAACTACTTAGCAAAGGGATGGGAAATGTTTAGGACTCTATATAGAGAAGTAAATGAATACTAAAAATGTCTGAAGTTGTTACTGCTATAATTTTCTATAGACTCATCATATTGTTTAAGAGGCTATCTAAATAAGACTTTATTAATTTGCTTATGCTCTCACTCACTACAGAAAATTTCCAAACTACACTGCTCTATGATGCAGGCTTAAAAATAAGCTTTGCTATGCGTGCCGTATCTGCCCAGCAAAGCTCATTTGATTCAAAGTTCTAACAGATACTGTAGTAACAGTAAGAGCAAAAAATTTGGCAGTACATGGTAAAGTGTCTGTGGAAGCAGTGAATGAGCCTTTACAAGTCAAGAAGTGCTTCAAGTTTATGCATTAAGCAGTTCAAAACACTTTTAAGAAGGAGGTGGCTATGTCACAGCAGTCATTTTAGGCCATGGTCACTGTGTTCTGAAATTTCTGGGCCAGTCCCAATTTCTGTAATTCTCTGCCATTATCACACCAAATGTCCCAATTTTAAAAAATAACTTAAAAGACAAAAGCCTATCCACCAAATATTTGTCCATTCCACTTTTGACACAAGCTAAACAAGCCAAACACACCATTCAACAACTATTTTTTCTTCATTACTATTGTAACAGAATAGTAATGTTACATGCTACAAACAGCCCTAGCAATTTCTCCTTCAGTACTGATCAGAGCACTATACCATGTTTCTGTAGCACATATTACATATACTCTTCACAATGAAGAGTTTACCAGTCAAGAGTACATGTACTCTACAAGGGGAGTATTATTTGAGGATATGGGTAAAATAAAACAAGATAAGCACTAAAATAAACTGCCAATATTATTTGTTAAACCAAATAAATTCCTAGTTACTAAAGACAAAAATAACAGTTGGTCCCTAAGAACTCAAGTCATCTCTATCTCTGTCTCTCTGATTCCCTCTTTAACATTCTATGTCCATTCTTAGTATATTGATAAACATGAGATACCACTGATAAAAATACACTGATAAAGGTTTAAGTATTCCCAGAACTGATTTTTTTAAAGACCAGTTGGAAAATTTTCTATTCCCTTTCCCAAAAAGGAAAACACAACTTAGCCAAGCATTAGTTTAAACTAGATAAACAAGGAGACTAAGGAAACAGACGTTCAGATTTAAAAAAAAAAAGTGTTACCCCAAAGATTCTATAAATATGAAAAGTCTCCTGTTATTTTTATCTGTGGAGATGCCCA
Organism: Cephalophus harveyi; assembly: GCA_006410635.1. Lineage (NCBI taxonomy): Eukaryota > Metazoa > Chordata > Mammalia > Artiodactyla > Bovidae > Cephalophus > Cephalophus harveyi. The sequence goes on along the minus strand of SJYT01046604.1, from coordinate 247,600 downwards.
TAAGTAAAATTTTTAGAGACCTTAATTAACTCTTCCAAAATTAAGAAAATATAGAAGCATACATTTGGTTAAAATCCTCAAGTTTATTATCTTCAAATTTATTTCCAGAGAGGCCAAAAGTAAATATTTTAATCGGAGAAAAAGCTGCTAAAAGTTTGAAAAATCTTGACTTTACTCACTTATTTAATAAGCATTAAGTGAATGCCTGTATCAGACAGGTTCTATACTGGGAACCCAAAATGATTTAGTTCCCTGCCTGAAGTTTAATACTGAGCAAGATTCTTAAGATACTGAAGAGCTTTAAGAGAGCAGAGAGGTGGTGCACCTAATCCAGTTTTTTGGGGGGTTTGGGTGAGATCTTTTTTTGAAACAAAGATCTGAGCAGAGCCTTGAAGGATGCAAGAGTGGAAGGAGAGGATGAGAGTCTAAGCAAATCAGACAGCATGAGAAGAAGAACCAAGGATGTATACATCCTCACAATTCTAGATTTACGAAGAACTTCAAGGTGATCCAAAAAAGCCCAAGAAATGCAAATATGCTCTTAATGTTTTTGGAGCTAAGTGTCTACTTGCACCAGATTATCTAGAGATCTGAATCCTGCACAAGATTAAGGACCACTGGTATAGGTCCCTACAGAGCTTTAGAATGATCTGACTGAATTAACTGATAAAGAGATGACTGTGGTAGCAAAGTGGAGGGTAATTACCAGAGGATGACACTGGAAATACTGTGACCAGGGCAAGCCACTGTTAGGGGTGCAGCATACCTACAACAAATAAGGACCTTAACTAGGTAAGATAGGGAACAGTGATGGGGGGAGGGGAAGTGAGGCAGAGCCCGGGCAATTTCTAAAGCAAAACCCAAACTTGAGTGATTAATTAGATTTCAAGGCAGAGGTGTGGAGGGAGATCATAGGGTGTTCACAGCACTCCAGCTGGGAGAACTGGATAACACCAGCTACAGTAGAGAACCCAAGATCACACTACCCAGTCTCCCCACTCTTCTGAGAGGAACGGTGCGGGGAGAAATTCAGCTGCAGTTAGCTATCTGTAGAAACTGTTACTGGCTTTAAAAAAAAAAAAAAACAAGTACATAAATCCCTACCCAGAATTCCAGTCTCCTTTTGATAAATGGATTAGTAGGAAAAAAAGATATTCAAACACAAAGTGTAAAATGAAAGCATTAAAAACATAAAAATCTTTTGTTGCAGCAACCCACTGGAACGGTATACTTAAAGAATAAAAATATCAATGTCCATTTACAAACCCAAATTCTAAAAATCAAACTCCATTTCTAGTATGAGGACAAACAAGGCCACAGTGAGCATGACGCCAAATAAGTGCATGCTAGTAGTACTGACAATTATGTATGTCAGTAGATAAAGAAAGGAATATCTCCTTTGAAATCAGTATCTCTTCTCTGATCTCCTTGAGTGATGACATTTTCTCCTGAAATTTAAGTATTAATACTATCCCCAGAAATTGTAAATCTATAGGTCTGGGGTAGATGTCTTCAGGTGATTACAACTTCCAGCCAATTTTATGTGCCAAAAATATGCTCTATTACCAGCTCTCCTCAAAAACCACATACATACCAACAGGTGCTTCTACACATCAACTTACACATATTTCATTGTGGTTCTCCTCTGCTTAAAACTGCTAAATGGTTTGCCCAACAGAAAAAATACAATCATTTCAACATGAAAGGATCATCCATAACCTGCAGTCTACCCACTCAAACTTGATTTTTCATCCTGCTGAATTAAATCATCTACTTCTCAGATACATCAAGGCATCAATTTCCATTATGCTCAAGCTGTTACCAACTGCAATGCCTAGAATGCCCTCCCCTCTTCAAAACTTACTCATTTAACACAAGTTAGGATCCAATTCTACAAGCTTCTCTCAACCTTCACAAATAGGATGACGACTTCCTTTAGTATCTTAACTGTAACCTGAGTATATTTCTAACATGGTAGCTATCATTTTACTGTAATGTCTCTCTCTCCTTACTAGAGTACAAGTTTCTTGAGGTCAGAAAAATTTCTTATTTACATAGGTTTATCTCCAGTGCATTGGAATCTACCTAATAGGTATATTTTAAGAGGGAGAAAGAAGTCCCTAGACACATTGTATAGTCAAAACACAAGGGAAAAGGAATTCGCTTTTAAAAATACAAGTGACTGCTAGAACCTATATAAGTGAAAGTGAAGTCGCTCAGTCGTGTCCGACTCTTTGCGACCCCATGAACTGCAGCCTACCAGGCTTCTCTGTCCATGGGATTCTCCAGGCAAGAATACTGGAGTGGGTTACCATTTCCTTCTCTAGGGGATCCTCCCAACCACGGGATCGAACCCGGGTCTCCCGTATTGGAGGCAGACGCTTTAACCTCTGAGCCACCAGGGAAGCCCCATATAAATAACACAAATCGGTTATTTAGTGGATCATAGGCTCTGTGGTTGTCTGTAATATCTATTTATCTTTCCCAGTGAAAGGCTTTCAGTCTTTCTTCCAAAATCCTTAAAAGAAAAAATTTAATTTTTGCCAAATGCAAAGAAGGCTGGTAGCTTTGTCTCACCTTTGCTTTTGCTGCTCACCAACATATTCCAATTAGTAATTTTAATCAGATCACTGATCTAAATTAAGTATTTACTTTCTGGAAAGGTTAACTTAAGTTTATAACAGTAACACACTTGAACACATGTTTTAGGCTTACTAAACTGGAAAGAGTTGACAGAATGTGTGATTTAGGCGATGAAAATTTCCCAACTGGGTAGAAAGTGATCTGAACCAAGATACAGTGGTAATCAGTGTTATTAAAGCAATTTTAAAGTCCTCTGGGCCAAATGGTCAAATCTTATATAAGCTAATCACTGAACCAGACTCTCAAGATATACACAGTCAGTTGTTACTCAAAATAGAAATTATATGTTGTCCCTTACATCCTTATAAAATACAAGGATCTTTCAGAAATAGAACGCTGCAGAACAGATTCTGAGAGCATCTGCAGACTTCTTGCATGAGCAATCCTTAACAATCAACATCAAAATAACAGAATATCAAAGGTTTTAAGAATGGGCCCCTGGGAATTCCCTGGCAGTCCAGTGGTTACTTCCACTGCAGGGGACACAGGTTCCATTCCTAGTCAGGGATCCCACCCACAAGTAGCAAGGCAGGTGCCACCCCCCCCAACCCCTCAAAAAAAGAATATACCATAGTCTCTTGGCCACCACCATGGTTTTTCCCTTTACAGAAATCATAATAAAAAGTAAAGTAACCCTTATTCGCATACTAAGATTTGGCTAAACTCCTCACAAAAAACAGACTCCTTAAAATTAAAGAAAAAAATGTGGGGAGGGGGGATAAAGGGAGTGAACTGGGTTCCAACTTCAAACTTAACTCTTGCCTGAGGAACTACAAAACTATTTCAGTAATTTTAAGGCAGGAGAAAGCTCATGAAAGATATTCTTCATGAAGATGAGAAAAACTGCATGTGCGATGAGAATGTTCAAAGAACCTGAATGGCCAAGTCTCTAAAAGCATGAAAAAAACTGGTTTGTTCTCTAGAATCAAGAGTGATTCCATGAGATTAAGTGGTTTGCAAACTGAGAAAACTGATAACATTGAGACATGAAGTGCCAGTTCCCCCTACCCTACAGAATTATAGTTATTTCCAAAGAAAATAAGTAATGGTGATAATATATAATGGTTATCATTTACTAAGTGACTAGGTGCTGGCATATGCACTTTGCATACATGAAGAAACTGGAAGTTAACTCATTTGCCTGTCAAGAAAGAGGATTAGGACTCAGGTCCCCCTACTTTCAAGCTCAAGAATGCTCTTACAGACTGTGTTATACTGCCTCCTGCAGGTAATCAAAAGCTGCAGGGCAATAAAAAAAAAAATTAACTCTGCACATAGGAAGAAATAAGTAAGTTCTTGAACCTGTCACTCATGTATTAACAAGACAAAAAGATCCTATAGGTGGTACCTGGGGTCAATTACAAGGTAATACCCCAAACTAAGCTTAGAATGAAAACAGAAATGATTAGGATCAGTTCAGAGTGGAAACATCCAAAATCCAATCAAGGGAACCAATAAATAGCCTTAGACAAACAGGAATGACTTACTAAATTGTATTATACTCAGTCTAATGATATAACGTCCTAAGAGAAAGAAGTTGGTCTGCAGATTATATTGTAAAAAGGGAGTTTCGAGGGGGCAAAGGGTAAGGGAGGGATAATTCAGGGATTAAGTTTAGAAAAGGTTTTACCTAGGGATGAATTCCCTAATCCAGATATATGCCTATGGGAGAGGAATACACCATGCTAAGTCTATCATAAGGTTATCCAACTAATTCCCCGTTCCTCTGATTTCAGGTTCACTAAGCAGCTAATTGTAATAATTTGCACTCCCATTCAGATCTGCCTACACAGACTACAGTGAAGAAGAATAACTGATCCACTGAATTAAGAAAATCAGTTTGATTGTCCTTTTAGATTTTTCTAAATAACCACCTCGTCACTTAGAAAAGCATACTTTCATTTTCACAAGCCCTCCACTTCATCATACTACTTAACTTCAGGAATATATAATGCGTTGAAGCCTCTAGACTCCTCTTCTGTAAAATGGGAACAGAATAATTACTTGCCAAAATAAGGGACATCTGTGTTTGGTCACAAAGCTAGTAACTGCAGAAAGCTGAGATGTGAACCTAGATTTTATTCCAAAACCTTTTTTTCCTTCCTCCATTGCAACATTCTTTATAAAGGCTAGTCTCATTTATAACCAAGAACTGAGACTTGGGACGATTTACTTAACCTTTCCGGGCCTTACATCTTTAAACGACCTTCCTTGTAGGGCTTAGGCAACTAAAGTTGTGAAAAAAACTGTTGCCATTGCCCCCCTGAGAAAAACAACCCTATGCCTTAATGTTAAAGTCTCAACTTCTGAGAAATTTCTGGGCTACGGGGTTATTAGACAGTGCCTAATTAACTCCACTAAAAGTGTTCTAAACAGCAAGATCACTCCAACACACAAAAGGACTAGTATCTGAAAGGTGACTTTCTGAAATCAATGCCTGGCTACCGATACAAAAGAATGAATTCCATCCACAACCACAGCTTGTCTTAGGAGGACTGATTAACATCTGCTTGGCTTGGAAAGAGATTATCAAAATGATAAGACTATTATCTTTAGTTCAGAAATACTAAGACAAGATTTAAGTAGTACCGTTTACCTGTTTTATAACTAAGAACTTAAATGATTTTGGTAAATACATTCTCTACCAGTTCGAATCAACTAGTTGGTATAAGTAACTTTACAGTCAACATTTCAAATACCCTAAGTTTAAAGTAAACTACATTTATATGAAAACTTTTTTAAAAAGGGGATTACAGAGAATCTCAGCACAGAAATCTGGAGAGAAGGAAGCAAGTAAAAACTACCACAATTTATCAAAAGCATATCTTTGGAAAGAGAAGTTCAACAAAAAGTTTAAGGAGATGAATTTAGTATAATCATTCACGAAGTCTTCTACAAATAGCTTCCTCTACATTTACATCCTACTCTCATATTTCACATTATCCTGACATGATAAAAGGAATTTTCTCTGTTGGATGTTCTCCTAAAAGGGGTAGCGTCAAAGATTAAGGAAAGAGTTTAATTTATTCTTCAAAGAGTTATCAGATTTGACTTCCAACAGCACGCGAAAAGACTACCAACATTAAAGCAGCTTTTCTAAAATCACAGCTAATAACATTCTAACCACAAAGCCAACCTTACAGGGTTAAAACCTTCAACCTCGCTTATTAAACTTTCCTTCTGATTCAATCTGACGGGCAAAGAAATCTGAGTCATGAAAAAAATTAAATCAAATTCAGCGCTACGATGAGAAAATTGTCATTCCTCCCCCTCCCCCCAACTCCCCCGGTTAACTTTTGAAAACTTATTCCCAGGCTTTCGACCCCCCCACGCCTAAGTTCCCTACACCTCTCTCCCAACAGGAAAGATGTCTTCACCCAGGAGAGTGAGTTTTAGCTGATAAACCTTTCCCCCAAAGATCTGAAAAAGCAGGAGCAACATATATCGTACCTGGGCGTTGGCTTCGTGGAGTTTGTGCTCGGTAGAGACGTGGTGCCTCAGAAGGAGGGTTTTCTTGTAGTTGCGGGTCCCTCGCGAAAGCTCGTCGTGCCCCACTGGGGGCAGATCCCCGCTTCCTCCGTCCTCGGGGGGCTTTTGGCACCAGCCGCAAGACATAAGGCCAGTATCCTTGGAATAGCGCAGCCAGGGAAAATCTTTGAGCCAGGAGGTCTGGAAGGAGCAGTGGAGCTTCTGCATTAGGGACTTGGGCCGCGCGAGCGGGAAGTGCTGGACAGTCTCTCCTCCTCCAGCTCCCACACCGCTGCCCTCCGCTTCGTCCCCGCCATCGCCGCCCGACCGCCTGCTGCTGCTGCAGCTGCCTCCTTCCGCCCCGCTGCCGTCGCCCAGGCTCGCCCCCTCCTCTTCGTCCTCGGTGCTGTCGCTCAGGGACGCGCCGTCCGGCATCAACTCCTTCCCCTCCAGCGCGTCCAGCTCCAGCTCCACGGCCGCCGGCCCTCGCCCATTGAAATGCCTCAGGGGCCACGCCGAGGTCTCGGGGCGGCCGCGGCTACTGCCATTGTTGCCGAGCCCCCCGCCGCCGCCGCCGCCTCGAAAGGCCAGAGTCCGACGGTTCCTTTCCGCTAGCAGGGGGCCCCCGGCGCCTCGAGGAAACCAAGGAGTTGCTGCTCGCCCAAGACGCTGTCTCTTATACACATCTGGGGGTCTCGGGGAGGGGGCGGGCGTGTGCGGCCGGGGCCGGGCTCCGCGGAGGACAAACAGCTGGCGAGTGTCAGGTCTGGCCGCCTACTCGCTTCCCGCACGCACCTACCCGCGCCCGGGACGCACATTTTCCTTCCTTCGCCACGAGTTCACCTGGGACTTTGAGAAATAACTGTACGGTGGGAGCTGCTCTCCAGCCTTGTCATTTGCTGAGGTAGGGTGGGTGGGGGGTGGGGCTGTCTCTTATACACATCTAGTATGTGCCCACATACACTCACTTATAACCCACAGACAGCAGCTCTAGGAAACTGGATTTCTGGAGTCAAAGAAACACATGGGCGAATATATTTGCAGGTGAATATATTCTGAGTCTCAATAGCTGCTCGACTTTCCTCCTCTCCCTACCCTCCAGCCAGTTCACTGTGCTGTGGTAACAGGTTGGTACAATAAAAGTGAAAACTTAATTTTCTATCAAGGATATTGGTGTATATTGTACCTTTCGCGCGAGGAGGTTACAACCGCGGGCACCTCCTCGTCCGCTGCATTGTGTATTCGATGCAGCACCTCTGGGCGATAATCATTTCACAGAAAATGCACCGCCCCGAGTGTCTTATTGCTGTGATGAAATGGAAATTTAAATAAAAGGTCGAACACGTGCGTTCAGTGGGAAGTATTGACATGGGCGTTACATCACCAGCAGCCAATCAGATAGCTCCAGTCGTGTTTATACTTCTACAACCACCTTGTGAGTATTACAGTATGTCATAACGTTATAAATATTAGGCAGGGTTTTCCCCAAGAGTGGGGAGGAGTCGGCTCACACAGACGCTGCGTGCGACTCCGAAGAGCGTGTGTGTTAAGGACTGATTTTTAAGACTTTGGGTTTTTTTTTTTTTTCACTGTTTACACTGCACATGGAATTTAGAGTGATTAGAAGAACAGATGGAGCTGGAAATGAAACTCTTACAATAATAATCGTAGTCAACTTGTTCAGGAAAAGATTTTCCAATTTGGAGCCCTTATACTCGTATTTTAAAATATTTTTTAATGTGCTAAATTTAGCAAATTCTAAAGTGTTGAGATTCATTTTACTCTTTGAAACGTGAAATAAACTTTTAAAAACAAAGTTAAAAATAATATGAAACAAATAATTTTTATTCAAACATTTCAGATTAAGAAAAGATATTCTCAAACTATGGACGAGCTTTTTA